>CM030793.1:1020000-1577500 GCA_018127125.1 Rhododendron griersonianum
AAATGAGGGAGATGCGAATGTTTTACCGAAATGATTTACTTTTCGAATCACTGAGGGTAAATTCGTCATATCGTTTTCATGTTCAAATATATTTAGATCCAAACTAGTTGGGTTAGAAAGTAGGCTACACAAGCTTTCTAACGGTTCCAACCTTGCCAAAATTTTAGTTCGGGAGTGTCCGGAAAAAACCCGTAAAGTTTGACCATTTGTGGAGCTTTATTGCGCCCAGGCGCATTTTAATGCGCCCTAGGCGCAATGCAAGGCGCCCCAGGCTCATTTCTCCATCAAATTTCATAATTGACCAAATTTTGAGGCCATGCCAAAGACACTTCCGGACTCCGATTTTGACATGGTTTGAGCCGTTGAAAAGCTTTTCAAGACTAATTTCTAACCTAATTATTTTGGCCCAAAAAACATTTAAACATCAAAAGATATGACGATTTTACCCTCAATAGGTTGGAAAATAAATTATTTTGAAAAAAATTCTCGAATCGCAATAATTTTAAATTGGATCAAAACCTAATTTTTATTGATAAAGAGAATATTCAAAGTACTATAAGATGGTGGACTTGAAGGTGGACTTGAACCATGAAAATAATAGACTTTGATTTATGAAAAGTTGGTTCAGAAGTAGACCAACTCAAAGAAACGTCGGAGCCACCAATGTTAAAACACATTTTCGCTCCATTTCCGCCATTCTAAGTTCCATTTGGTGCTCGCATTCCTAGTTTTCAGAGAGTTCGAAGGACATTTCACACTTATCAAAGCGCAAAAAATAGCTTAATTTTCATTTTAAATTTCACCTGCTCACAACCTCCTCCACCATGGCGAAAATCACACCAGCCACAAACACGAATGATAATTTTTCAAACATAAAAAATGTACCAAAACTACAATAATGCTAAAAGAGTTCAAGAAAAATATTAACCTTGAAAACGCCGTCCGTCTCAACATGATTTTTGAGGTGGCGGAGAAGGTGGTGGTTTTGAAATAGCGATAAATTTTAACCTTAAGAATTTATTGAATGGATGATATTTTCGATTCAATGCGGTCGTACTCTGAAATGTGGTGATGGTAGTTTGACAAATCAAGAATATTCTCAATCCTTATTCTGAATTCTTTGTTGTGTCGGTGGTGGAAAAATAAAGTTGGTAGTGGTGGTGATGCGGATGGGGCACGCTTGGTGCGGGTTTGCTGTTGTGCAGCTACTGCTCTGCGTTGTGCTCCGCGGCTCAGATTCCTTCCGTTATGCAATCCAACGGTTCAAATCTCATCTCTACTTATGTCGCATCCGAGTCGTTCATTGCCGAGACGAGATTTGAATTGTTGGATTGCCGAACGGACGACATCCGAACAACGCAACACGATGCTCTGCAGAAACTGCACAGCACCAACACCCCAATTCGGGTTGAGGTGGGATAGTAGTCGTGGATGAGTTGCATGTAGAGTTGTGATAATTGTGGCGTTTGAAGTGGTGGTATTGGTGGTGGTTTTTAACGGAAGACGAAAGAAGTAGGGATGAGTTGAGGTGCCAATGGTGGTAGAATAGTGGAAGTTTGGTGGTTGTGGTGGGGATCCGATGGTGGTATAGGTGGTGGAGGGGTTTGAGATACGGTGATAGTGTTGGTGGAGGGGTGGTAGTGCTCCGATGATCTTCGTAGTTGTCTGCTTACTACGCACTTTTCACAAACCAAACTATATTTCATTTATTGTTGGATTCCACTATCTTTTAGTACTTTGAAAATCCTTTTTAACCACATATAATAGTTCTTTATCCCATTTAAAATGAGTGAGATGCGAATGTTATACCGAAATGCTTTACTTTACCACTCTCTGAGGGTAAATTGGTCACATCTTTTTCATGTTCAAATATATTTAGATCCAAACTAGTTGGGTTAGAAAGTAGACTTCACAAACTTTTTAACGGTTCCAACCTTGCAAAAATTTTAGTTCGGGAATGTCCGGAAAAAACCCGCAAAGTTTGACCATTTGCGGAGCTTTATTGCACCCAGGCGCATTTCCATGCGTCCCAGCCGCAATGCAATGCGCCCAGGCGAATTCCTCCTTCAAATTTCAAAATTGACCAAATTTTGCTGTCTTGTCACAGACACTTCCGAACTCCGATTTTGACGTGGTTTGAGCCGTTGAAAAGCTTTTCAAGACTAATTTCTAACCTAATTATTTTGGCCCAAAAAACATTTAAACATCAAAAGATGTGACAATTTTACCCTCAATAGGTCGGAAAATAAATTCTTTCGAAAAAAATTCTCGAATCGCAATAATTTTAAATTGTATCAAAACCTAATTTTTATCGATAAAGAGAATATTCAAAGTACTATAAGATGGTGGACTTGAACCATGAAAATAATAGACTTTGATTTATGAAAAGTTGGTTCAGAAGTTGACCAACTCAAAGAAATGTCGGAGCCACCAATGTTAAAACACATTTTCACTCCATTCCCGCCATTCTAAGTTCCATTTCATGCTCGCATTCCTAGTTTTCAAAAAGTTTGAAGGACTTTTCACACTGATCAAAGCGCAAAAAATAGCTTAATTTTCATTTTAAATTTCACCTACTCACAACCTCCTCCACCATGGCCCAAATCACACTAGCCACAAACACGAATGATAATTTTTTAAACATAAAAAATGTACCAAAACTACAATAATGCTAAAATAGTTTAAGAAAAATATTAACCTTGAAAACGCCGTCCGTCTCAACATGATTTTTGGGGTGGCGGAGGAGGTGGTGGTTTTGAAATAGCGATAAATTTTTACATAAAGAATTAATTGAATGGAAGATGTTCTGGATTCAATGTGGTTGTACTCTGAAATGTGGTGATGGTAGTTTGACAAATCAATAATATTCTCAATCCTTATTCTGAATTCTTCGTTGTGTCGGTGGTGGTGGTAAAATAAAGTTGGTAGTGGTGGCAATGCGGATGGGGCACGCTTGGTGCGGGTTTGCTGTTGTGCAGCTACTGCACAGCATTGTGCTCCGCTGCTCAGGTGCCATCCGTTAAGCAATCCAACGGTTCAAATCTCATCTCTACTTATGTTGCATCCAAGCCGTTCATTGCCGAGACAAGATTTGAGTTGTTGGATTGCCGAACAGACGGCATCCGAACAACGCAACACGTTGCTCTGCAGAAACTGCGCAGCACCAACACCCCAATTCGGGTTGAGGTGGGATAGTAGTCGTGGATGAGTTGCATGTAGAGTTGTGATAATTGTGGCGTTTGAAGTGGTGATATTGGTGGTGGTTGGTAAATGAAGACGAATGAGTTTGGTTTGAGTTGAGGTGCCAATGGTGGTAGAATAGTGGAAGTTTGGTAGTTGTGGTGGGGAAGCGATGGTGGTATAGGTGGTGGAGGGTTTTGAGATACGGTGATAGTGTTGGTGGAGGGGTGGTAGTGCTCCGATGATCTTCGTAGTTGTCTGCTTAATACGCACTTTTCACAAACCAAACTATATTCTTTTATTGTTGGATTCCACTATCTTTTAGTACTTTGAAAATCCTTTTTATCCACGTATAATAGGTCTTTATCCCATTTAAAATGAGGGAGATGCGAATGTTTTACCGAAATGATTTACTTTTCGACTCACGGAGGGTAAATTGGTCATATCTTTTTCATGTTCAAATATATCTAGATCCAAACTAGTTGGGTTAGAAAGTAGACTCCACAATCTTTCTAACGGTTTCAACCTTGCCAAAATTTAAGTTCGGGAGTGTCCGGAAAAAACCCGCAAAGTTTGACCATTTGCGGAGCTTTATTGCACCCAGGCGCATAACAAACATGTCCACCCTCGAGAATTTGGTATTGGAGACCTTGTACTTCGAAAGGTACTTGGTAATACCAAAGTGGCTAACGAAGGCAAGTTGGGGGCTAATTGGTAAGGCAAGTTGGGTGCTAATTGGGAAGGCCCGTATCGAGTGACTGAAATTGTGGGCATTGGGGCCTACAAGTTGGCAGATCTGGACGGGAACCCAGTGCCAAGGCCTTGGAATGTCCACAATCTGAGAAAGTTCTTTGTTTAAAAGACTTTGGTTTATTTTTTTTTATTATTCTGTTTTAGAACTGCGTGATTGTGTGGGAATTACGAAAAAAATTCCTTTGTTCTTTATTTTTTAGTTGCAAGGGGTACGCGTAACGCCTTCTTGAGTTCGAGAACTGTGAATAAAGTTACGTTTTCTGCAATATATTAATTTTTCAGAAATTTTGTTTCCCGTATTTTGTAATTGTTTTTTATCCTATAAATACGAACAATGGCCTAGCTTTCCCTTCTTTGTATTGGGGTGCAAGTAATGGGTATGAGTACCTTGGAACATATGGATTCATGTGTCAACTGTCTTAACACGAGAAACTTAGAATAGCTAAGTACGAAACACTTAGAATAGGCACGAATGCCTTGCAGCGTACGAATATACGAAAGAAGCTTATATGCACGAATTGCTAAGTACGACAAAACTTAACAATCTGTTTAAGTATGAGAAACTTAAACACGCATGAATAAAGTGATTCCAAAGTATGAAACACTTGGGAACAAGACATAACGAAATTATGTCCGCAAATGATTGACTAGGTATGAACAAAACTGGTATTAGATATTGTGTGAATAAAAATATTAGATTATGCAAGCATGAAAAACACTTGTATTGCTTATGTGTATATGCACAGATTCTTTTTAAGTACGATAAAACTTAAAATTTCTGGTTAAAGTATGAGAAACTTATGAGCAGGAACGAAATACTTGCTTCTTTCCTAAGTATGAAATACTTGGATAGAAACATAAATACATCGGCATTCGACTAAGTATGAAATACTTAGGGTTCAGTTTAAAGATAAGAAACTTGAAACAAATAAACATGCGAACAGATGTTCCCAAAACTCAAAGACAAAAGAGTTTATGGCCGTAAAAGGCCGAGCAAAACAAGAAACATACTGATGTGCCACGAAGGGCCGAATACCTGTTTTATCTGGAGTATGTAACTGATGGTGCCACACAGGGCTAAAAGATTATGGCCACGCAGAACCTACCAAAAATTGTTCATGAAATTAAGAAGTACTTATCGATCAGTCAAGGGTCTGGACCTCTGGGGGGGTATCGCTTGAAACCTCTGCAGTTGTGCTACCCCCAACAGTCTGTCCTTCCAGGTTGATTGGTTCGTTGGTTGCTTCCACGAGTTGTGATTGCTTGAGGTGTGGTTCAGACTCCATCTGGATGTCTTCATCAGCATCTACAAATTCATCGATCACTTGGTCGATGTCATCCACTGGAGGCTCTTCCAACTCGAGGGAAGCAGCAACGCATTTGCTCGGCAGATCATTCTCTATCCAAAAAGGAGAATCTTCTGCAGTCCCAACCTTGGTCAAACAGGCTTCCCAGCTAGCAACCCAGATCTGATCCTGGATGGCAGGCATCTGTTCCACGTAGCTCGCTGTTGCAGCATCGAAGCCTTTCTGATATCCATCTTCGTGGGCTGCCTTCTTGGTGCTGTCAATCTCAGATAGCGCCTGGCGAAGGTTGTCTTCAACAGCATCAAGCTTTACCTTCATCCCATCAGCTTCCAGCTTGGCCTTATCTCTCTCTCTCTCCAACCTTGAGACTGATCGAATCAGGCTGGTATTCTCATTCAGCAGTCTGATTCTTTCAGCCTCTGCTTCTTGGAACCTCTGGCCCAATGTGACCATCTTTTGGATGAACTAAAGGAATGACAAATATAGTTTGCAGTTAGATATTTTTAACTACCATGAGAAAGGTGGAACTCCAAGCAGAGGTAACAATTAAGATTACCTTAATTCCACTGACGAGTCCAATGGATACAAGTCGATCAGAGGAGGTTAAGGATTCTTTTTGCATGTCCACTGGTAGCAGCAAACCTTGAGCAAGGGCCAGCGCAATCTCCGTGGAGCTCGCACTGTCCCTAACATTTACTGGACGGTCACCCTTTGTAAGTTAAGGGGCCCAGGCCTCATGGTTTACTTGGGTGATCAGAGAGGGGGTCTCCAGACTCGAAGCAGCAGCTTGTGCATCTGAGGCCCCGACTTCTTGATGCCTAGGGCGTTTGTCCCGATGGGCATCAGTAGCCTCAAGGGAACTGTCTTATTCCCGAGGAGAGGAGGAGGATTGTGTTGAAGGACCTCTAGTACGACGAGGTGGCGGGGGAGCATGGCCAGTGGATGCCACCCTGCCCGAGACACCACGTCCCCATGAAGAAACAGTGAGAAGAGTGCTAAGGTTCAGTGGTTGATGAGACATGGTACCTGAGCCTGGAGGAGATGGAGAATACCCTGAAGAGGATGATTGACTTGTGTCTTGATGAAGAGCTGACTATTCGGGCTGTTGTTGGGTGGTTGCTTGTCGTCGTGAGGATCTTCTGAGCACCAAACGTGGCAAGGGGATGCCCTTAGAAACTGGAACCTCGCCTGGCTGTTCGGCAACTGTCACTCCAGCATTGGGTCTTGAATTCCTAGGCTGGGGAGCAGTCGAAGTAGAGGCGGCACTGGTACTTGGGTTGGCAAGCCTTCTGTCCGTAAAACCTCTGTATGCAAGGTCGTAGCCTAGCAGTACGTTTGCATCACGACCCCGACCAGCTGTCCATGTCCCAGGTACGCCTGTGTATTTGAGGATCCTGTTCATTTCAGCTGCTCGGACGTAGCTGGGTTCACGTCTAGGACGTTGGTTAGCATTAATAGCTGCAGATTTGAATAGACGTAAGTTAGAGACAGAAAGAAGCTGTGAGAATGCAGTAAAACAAGAATTACAAAGCAAATTAGGAGCATATGTGGGTAGCCCCATATGTGGGGGCAATGAGAGCCCACTACTTGGCCATCTTCCCCCTGTGGCTCGAAGGCTCCAGTGACATAGAGGAAGTCCATTTCATGATCACGGGCAGAATCTGGCAAGTTAAGCACGATACGCTTTTCTATTTTTCTTACTTTGAAATAGTAAGTATTATACTGAGGATTTAGCACGATGCTATACCACCATTGGATGTCCCAGATTCCTATTTGGGTTCCTAGGATCCTATTCAGAGCTACGATTCCCATTACTAACCGGAACGGTACCAGTTTAATACACGTCGAAGTAATGGGTCGAGGGGAAAACAGACCCCACCCTCAACAATGGCTACAATAGGAATACACATCCTATCCTATGATCCAGCATCCCTATCTGCTCCTAATGGGGCGAGCTCGAGCCCTACATTTTCTGGGATGTTGTATTCTTTCCTAAAAGCTGCCATTGCAGCGGGGGTTTCGCAAAGTTTCCTAAATTTACCGGGCTTAGGCCCACTATCATCCTCATTCGCCATGGAAATACTTTAGGAAAACTACGAAATCAGAGATTGGGTATGAACAGGATCCTAGGAAATAACGAATCTGAGAACGGGATCTCAGAATGAAATGGAATGGAAAATGAGGAGAGGATGAGAATCTTACGAGAAATGTTAAGGAGTTTTTCTGAGTTGCAATCAAGTTTGCAGATGGCGGCGATGGCATACTAGAGATGAACGGTTTCGCCTGTTTTTAGAGAGAGAAAGGGGAAGTTCGAAGTTTTGAATAAAAAACTGAGGAAGATCCATTTTTTGGGTTTTAGTGGCAAAAAGGTGAAGACGGAACGTCTTCTCTTACGCCGTTATGTGAAAAGTAACGTCCAAACGGGCATTCGATGGATGCTGTTCAGACGCCGTTTAGGTTAGACGTCAGTTCAAATTTAATGTGAGGCGTACGAAACGCGCCACGTGGAGTCATTACTTCGAGAAAGTAATGACTAAACCGCCAAAAGACATCAATAGGAACCCAGTGGCTATGTCTACACGAGATCTAGTTTGTTCGGCCTTAGGTTCATTTTTTGAGCTTTACTCGTCACTCTCAAGCAGTAGTAATGAGCAAAAGCTGGGGAGCAATTGTAGGGAGGTATTCCCGAACATATACAATTAGTAGCCGAACACGTGATATGCCAGATCCGTGTAATGAGGAAAGTGATATGGGACTCCATACAAGATGAAATACGGCGATAAGGTCCGGTGGTATGGGAAGTCACCGGATCAGATAGTCTGTTCGGCTGAAAGAGACCAACGACATGAGAAGTCATTAGTTGGTGCAGTCTGTTCGGCTGAGGTGGGCCGAAGACATGAGAAGTCATTAAGTTGGTGCAGTTTGTTCGGTTGAAGTATGTGCCGAACAGATGGAGTCATCTGGAAGAACGTAACTTTAAGAGATAAAGGCGGTGGGAATATTCCAAAGAAAGAACCCAATATTCAGTAAAGATAAGTAAGGAGACAGTCCTATGATGGTACGAGTCCCATGAAGGACAGAGTCCCTATGAGTAAGGGGTCTCGATTAATTGGGCAAGGGAACTCCCAGGAAAGCTAGGTTTCCTGTACTGGACAGGAGACCTGGGGCAATAAGGATGCTTGAAGAGCAAGCAAACGTATGATTATAAATACAAGGTAAACCTAGAGGTAAAAGGTACGTAATAAGTTGCATTCGTTTCATACTTTCCTACTGATAATTAGGGTTTGATACAGTACGAGATACTAACTTAGGCATCGGAGGGCCTTTGCCACGAGAGGCAAAGGTGCGCTCACCCCTTATCTGTTTTACAGGTTAGGGTTCAGGCGAAGGTATTAGGGTTCCGATTGGACAGCACGTGAAGAGACAAGATTCAGTGTTGTTCTAGGTACTCTCTGTTTTTCTCCACCTACAGTGGTATTTTACTTGGCATAGGGATTTTTGTTTGTTTGGGGGGTAAAGGAATGTTAAAGAAGAAGATGTTAGCATTACCTTAGCTTGTAGTTTATTAAGTATTTTGTTTTGGACAATGTTGCATCTTTTTGTAAAATGTACCTAAGTATGGTACTTGTAACTCCTGTTGGTAATGGTACTTGAAATGGTAATATGGTAGTAATGGTGATTTTATTTTGTAATGGGTATTAATTTGCCCCAAGTCAGCAGATATGAAAAAAAAAGAGGCAATCTAAACCTGGGAAAAATGAGGACAAAGATTAGGACAAGAATTTGGGAAACACTAGGCAAAACTAAAAAAAAAAACTCAGCAAAAACTGGCCAAAAAACTGGGCAAATAAATTAGGCAAAACTGGAAAACAACTGGGCAAAAAACTGGCCAAAGCATAACCTGGAAACATAAACAATCCCAAATAACACACAATAAGCCATTACCTTGACTAAACCATAATAAAGAAAGTCATTACATTTGGAGACCATAAACTGTCCAGTAGTTCAAATTCTCCTACTTAAATTACAAATCCAAATGTCTTGTCTTGCACCTTCCGAAAGGTCCCTTCCAAATTCATAATGAAGTCATTCATAAGTCATACATGTTCCAAATTCATAATTACATAATTTAGTAATGATTGCATGTTGTCCACATCTAAAAAACAAAACACAGTCATTTCAAAGGCATTTGTACCTTCATCTATACACCTTTTGCCAATTGCCCACATCCAAAAAACAAAATACAGTGGACAACCTCAACATTGCATATATTGAGTTAATACGCCAACACAAAACCTAATACATCTATTGAGTTAATCCCTTAGTGGGTCCCATGGTGACTTTAGATGAGAAAACACCATCTCCAATTCTGGCAATCTTCTAGTCATTTTGAGATCCACCACCTTCACTCTTCCATGTAATTAATTTCCCATGCTTAAACATGGTTTTTGTTCCACTACTTGCTACAATGTTAGTGACTAATTATTCAATTGAAATACAAATTAAGTATTCCACCTAATCCAAATGTAACTGACAATCTGTAGACACCCCAATTCGGCCTAACGATTATTTCAAGTCCCACCTTGGGGACCATCCCGATGATGAAATGGATACAGTGATTGATGATTGCCTTCTTGAGAACCTTAGGAATTTCGGTAAGAACTTTGAGCCACTTAGAGGACCCAATCCAGAGCCATATAGCTTTTCAGACAGAAATACAGAATCCTAGGAGAATCCATCTGTCGGCCGTAACATTGATCTCACGGCCTTAAAATCATTTCTTCACCCGAGCAACCTGTTGCTTAAAAATCTCCCTGAGAGATCAATCCCTCGGCCGCAAGATCTATCATTCGGCCGCAACATCCATTCCTCAGCCGCCAGATCTTTTGCTCGGCCGCCAGATCCTTTGTTTTCCAGACTCTGGAACGTTCTGTCAAACGTTTGATCCAACTACACTACCTTCCCGATGCGTTCGGGCTATGCCCAGAGATTATCACGAAGAGTTTGCATTGCATTGCAATTGCAATCGTGCATTTTGATTGGTCGGAGTGAGTCACCAATTGCCTATATAAAGGGCCTTTGGGTTCCGAAAATAACAACAACAAAAAATCACAAAATTCGTATACTTCCATACTCACTCAAGCTACGAAATTCTGCACAAATACTCTCTCAAACCCCCTCTTCAAAAGCCCTAACCTCCCGAAGGCAGCCATCAATCCGACGATCAAACCCCGAAGTTCAAACCCTAACCCTAGGGTTTTCAAAGAAGCAATCAGTCAATCACAAGCAATCCGAACCAATCGAGCAACAAACGATCAATCTGTATGGCGATGCCCCACTTGGGAGGTGTCTACACAATCTATGTACCTTTTGATACTGTAGTTGCATCAGTGATCGCTCCAGTAGTTGCAGCACCTATTGAACTACCTATTGCACGACCTATTGAACCACCAGTATTTTGTTTTGAACCTCCAATTGTTCTCTCAGTTGCTATAGAATATTTCAATTCCCAACATCAGTTTAGTTGACAATATCCACAAGTGTTCCAACATTTTTAAGTTAAACAGAGAAGGGTAAAATGTATAGCAATGTATTATTCATACCTCCTCTTGCAATTCCCCTTCCAACTCTTGCAAATCCTCTCCCATCACTTGTTGCACCACTTGTTAGAACATATTTCACCACAGATCTAATATCACTACACAACACTTTGTAAAGAAAAAACAAAAACCAGATTGTATGAGTGAAATTTTACCTCCTCTTCCAAAACCTGACCTTCCACCTCTAGCCATTCCCCTCCCTCTTGCTATCCCTCTACCACCACCTACCAGTCCACTCCCTTTTGCCATCCCTCTACCACCACCTAGTACTCCACTCCCTCTTGTCATCCCTCTACCAACACCTACTACTCCACTCCATCTTGTCATCCCTCTACCAGCATCACTTATCACTCCCCTCCCTCTTGTCATCCCTCTACCACCAGCTGTCCCTCCCCTACCTCTGGCCACTACTCCTCCATCAGTTGAAACCTGAAGTCCTCTACTAGCACTAGTTGTACCAATGCCACTTCCAGAAGCTCTTGATCTTGTCACAACTTCTATGGCCTATAAATAAATAACAAAACAAGTCCAACAAAAAAAGTGTACATCAATAAGCAATTGACCACATTCATAACAACTTATGTGAACAAGTAAACATATGTGCATAACTAAACAATTACCTGTGAGGATTTGGCCTCCACCACATCTGCAGTTGTAGAAGATTGACCAACCTCAGAAGTGCATGTCCTAGCATTGTGTCCAGGTTGGTTACATTTCCTGCACTTGGCCACATTCACCCTGATTCTACCAATTGTTGCAGTTAACTCATCTTCACCTTTCCTTCTTTTGGGTCTGCCAGTCTTCCTCCTATATGGTGGAGGCATTATGTCATCATATTCTGTTTGGATCCACATGGATTTATCTGGGATTGGGTTTATCAGATATCCATAACTCTGCCTAAAAGTTTCAGTCAAGAAGTAATGGGAAATGAAATCCTCAAGTCTGGATCTATCCTTTCTAATGGCTGCACAAGCATGCCTACATGGTATTCCTGTCACATCCCATTTTCTACAACTGCAAGTCCTCAACCCAATGTCTACTATCCAAGACTTAAAAGGTGAGTTAATTTCAAACTTCTGTGTAGCACAGTAAATGACAGCATATTCCATTGCATTATCCTTCTCAATGTCCAACTTCTTGCAAATGGAAGGGCATATGTTAGATTTAAATGTGGTACCAAATTTGGCCTTCTCTACATACCTCTGCATAATGTACCTTCTCAGGGCTTCCATCATTGAAAGAACGGGTTTATCTCTCACCTGTTTGATGGCATTGTTGAAGGACTCACTCAAGTTGTTGGCCATCCTATTGGTCTTAGCCCTTGGACCGTAAAAACATCTTGCCCAAAATTTGGGTGGTACTTTCAACAACCACTCATGTGCCTTCACTGAAATTGCCGTTTGCTCCCTCATCTTCTATTGGAACTCAGGTAAGGTGTATGCACTTGCTGCCCCCCACATAAGGTCCTTCAACTCTTTGCCTTTGTGTTCTTTTTGGAAGTTGGCATAGTAATGCCTGATGCAGAATCTGTGTTCCACACCAGGGAACAGCAAATCCATAGCCTCTATAAGTCCCTGCATCATAACCAGACATTAAAAAGTGTATATAACAAAATAATTGGCTGTCAAAACATTCAAGTAAATTAAACAAAACTAATACACTTACCTTTTGTCTGTCTGAAATGAAAATCCATCCTTTATCTTGAGGAGTCCCAATCACATCTGTCAGAAGTTCCAGAAACCAAGCCCAACTACTCTTTAATTCTGATTCCACAACAGCCATTGCAATAGGGTACATTTGATTGTTCCCATCCCTCCCCACAGCATGCATTAATTGCCCCCCATATGGACCTTTCAGGAAGCAAGC
This sequence comes from Rhododendron griersonianum, assembly GCA_018127125.1. NCBI lineage: Eukaryota > Viridiplantae > Streptophyta > Magnoliopsida > Ericales > Ericaceae > Rhododendron > Rhododendron griersonianum. Next base: position 1,032,707 of record CM030793.1, read on the forward strand.
ATCTAAACCAATGATGGGCCTACAGTTGCCTACAAATCCCTTGGCCTAAGCATCAAACATAACAAACATCCTCTGAAAAATAGGATTACCATCCTCAATTGGTCTGTCAACAGAAATTTTTGCACAACTCCCAAGATTCTCCTTTCTTTTCATTTCACAATAGTCCCACAACCTATAGTGTTGTTCCCCATATTCCCCTTCCACCATCTACAGAGCCTTTCTCTTAGCCCTATATATTTGCATTTCTGTAACATCCACCATCTATTTTCTTCTAACATCACTTTGCATGGCCTTCACATTTCAATTAGGGTCTTCATTTACCTAGTCCACATACTTCTTGGCCAACCAGTCAGCAGATGCCCACTGGTTGTGGTACATTCTAGGACAAGTATGTACACCATTGATTTTCTTAATTTGAAAAGTTGTTGTTTCACCCACCCTAGAAGCATGAAGTCTCCATGTACAAGGATGTTCTTCATCCTCATATTTGCACTTCACTGTTACCCTCTTTGATTCATTTTTAATGTACTTGTATTCAACTTACATTTCTGGTCAAACACTAATTAATATGTAGGATCCCTAATATATAAACATAAATATACAGACAGAGACAAACAGAGGAGAGTGACAAAGACAGATAAGCACAAAGCCTCAAGCCCTAATTTTCAAACCCTAACAACCATTCAAACATATGTATATATATATACGTGTATATATAAAGCCCTAATAGGGACCAACACTATGGAGACCAAGCTTTAATTCTCATTTTTAAACCCCAACAACCGTATATAATAACCATATATAGCATATACTATATAAATGCAGAGAGAGAGAGAGAGAGAGAAAGCATATATAAACGCCTCTAAAGAGAGAGATAGAGAAAGCATATATAAACGCAGAGAGAGAGAGAGAGAAACCATATATAAACGGAGATAGAGAGAGAGAGGCAGAACGTACTTTAGCGCTGTGAGTATCGTCTTCAAAATCGTGCTCAAACCCTAAATCGGCCACCAAATCGTCTTCGTCTTCAAGTGATTTGTCGCTACTGGATGATGATATAGCTACATAATTCGTGTATTTAGATGATCGAGATTTTTTGGTACATGGGAGAATGGAGAGAATATAGATGATCCCGATTAGGGTTTTGTTATGGGAGAAGGGAGATGATGATGATGATCGAGATTAGATTAGGGTGTGCTTTGGGAGAATGGAGATGATCAACATTAGGGTTTGGTTTCGCAGAATGGAGTGGTTTGGTCGAGGTCGCCTCTGGGTGTCGGAGGATTAGGGTTGAAGAGTTGAAGTGTTGAAATGAGGATGTGAATGCCTGTGGTGATATATATATGTAAGGGCAATTTGGTCGTTTCATTACTTTCGTCCAACGGCGTTACCCCCTCCAAATGGAAACTTTGCTCAGGGGGTCTGGCCGTTGGCAAAATTCTATTAAGGGGTGAGCGAGACAAATGGGAATAGTTCAAGGGGTGTCTCGGTATTTAACCCAAAAGTATATTCAAAGTGCTACTAGATGGTAGAATCGAGCCATGAAAATAATAGACTTTGGTTTATGAAAAGTTAGTTGGAAGTAGGCCAACTCAAAGATCGTCAGAGCCATTGATGTTAAAACACATTTTCGCTCCATTCCCCTTTTTCTAAGTTCCGTTAGGTGCTCGCATTCCTAGTTCTAAGGTAGTCATTCATATACTTAAGATCCCTAGAGAGTTCATAGGGCTTTCCATACTTATCAAAGCGCATATCTATGGTTTGGAAACAAGAAAGAAATTGCGTAAAGCAAACTAATCAAAGACGCGGACACAGATATTTGGACGCAAAATGTATCTGTGACCGTAATCGTTCAATGTAAGTAGTCTTCATACAATAAATCTAGAAATCCACACACGCATTCATCGTGTTGGACTTTTGTTTTTGTTTTTCTGGAGAACCAACTAACATAGGCATTCTATTACGAAACCAGCCATTACAAAGGCGACTTCGAGCAAGATTGTGGACAACCCGCGCATCATCGGATTGTGAATTCAGTGGTGTTTGTTCCTTATCCAAGATTTTTGACATTTTCTTGAACTGCTTCACGTCCACACTTGTGGCAGGAGATGACATGGACCGATAAGGACGCGACACTTGTGTAACAAGCATTGCAATAAAGCCTTGGCCTAGGAATAGGGTTTACTTACTCCTAAGGTTTCGCGTTCGATTCTCTTTTCTAGCAACTCTTCGGGCCACCTCACCCTGATGCATAAGCGTGTGAAACGGCCGTAGGAGAGGCGATAAGGATTGATCCGTGGTGCACGCAAACCAGCCCGGAACACCCTGCATGAAAAAAAGAAAGAAGCATTTTAAATGTGTGCTACTATCAAGGCAAACTCCTATGAGACAACAGATTTGCCTTGGAGTTTTCTCATGGATCAATGTGAACGCTGTAAGATGCCAATCCGATTCCAAGATTGAAAGGATTAGAATGAGCCGTTAGGTGTCAGTTTAGCCACAACAAACTTTTCTTTTTTTCCCCTCTCTCTTTCTGGGTAATGTTGGGTGTCTCATGTTAGTTTGCACACATTGCAGTTTAATTTCCATTGCTCATCTCATAATCGTTTTACAAGTTTACACGTAGCGGTGATGTAACCAAGAGTTGCTTATAAAGGAAGTTGATCATTATGATTCAAATTCCTAGGAGTTTGACTGAATAGGAATATGATCAGTAGGAATTAAATTCCTAGGAATACAATACTTGAATTAAATTCATTCTGGGGTTTGGATTAATTCAGTAATCTTATGCACGAATCAATTGTTTTGAAAATTTATCAAAGTCAACATTTTTCTTATTTTATTGATTGAGCCAGGAATCTAAGATTCCCATTGGATGTCATCAGGAATCACAATCTTATTCATGTCTCTTTCAAACATAGGAATCCTGAAAGTATGGCATCACATTCCTATTGTTGTCTCTTCCAAATTAACGTCAAAATCCAAGGCTCGAGCCGAGCTCGAGCTCAAGCTTTTGGCTCGTTTACTAAAATGAGCCGAGCTCAAACTCAACAAAGCTCGGCTCAACTCGTTTACGGTCCTACTTTTTGGTTATGGGTCTTATCCAAGGACCCTTGATATATGTTATTGTGAGGATTCAAGTTAAACTCTTAATTAACAAAATGTAATGTCCTGCTATTTGCCTGATGTCAAAACCTGAGTGATCGTCACATTTTTTTGACTATGATAACTCCAATGTGATACTTTAGAGATGCTTTAATGACAAAAAATTGAAACCTAATAGTCAAAAGGAGAAATTGATACTTTAATTGGAAATGAATTTGCCTATTATGGTGAGATTGTGTGGCCGAGATGAAATCTTGACCATTGATTACTGAACGGACTGCTCGGATCGACTACAGGGTCCTCAAATCCAAGATTGTGTAATGATTACAGACATTTCAAAACTCAAAGATGACAACTAGAAGAGAGGATCACACGACTAATGTAGAGTCTGGATAAAAGGTTAAAGGACCATAAACATGCACTCCTTTATTTTTAAATTTTCTTTTTCTGTTGTTTTCTTGTATTTTCGGACTCTTTTATACCCTCGTACTTGTCTTTAAGTAGGAATGCACTATGTTTATTTATTCCTTAAAAAAAAACATGTAAGTTCAGATAAAACCGTTTTAAAAGTGAGTTTCACATTCTGCGGATCGAGGACAAATTTGGACACTGATGTGTTGGCGCTATCCCATGTGTGCAAATTCCACAATGCATCGTGCGATACCCACATGCATTGTTCGGTTTCAAACGGATCTTTTATCCCCCGTTCCAGAAACCTTTTTAAAAAATAAGCAGCTTATTTCACATTTTCAAACTCAAAAATAATGTAAATGAAAATTAATTTTTCAATTTTTTTTGCACCGTATTAAAGATCTCAATGAGATCCATCAAACAAGATCCATAGTGGTAGGAAAATTATTTGCGTAAACACATGATTTTTAGCTTGAAATTGCCTTCTTAAAAAATAAATACTTATTTAGAGTTGCAGAACAGTTCGCTCTTCATATTTTCTTTTGCAGTTCCTTGTCGTTTCCTACGTTTGGTATGTGGACAGCATGAATAGGAACGGGCAAATCTTAGCTGGGTTACCAACTACACCAGTGATCGCATATAATTACATATTTCGAAGTAGTGATCACTAGTTTTTTCAATTTCTAGTATTCTGGCAAATGTGTTGGTTTCATCATTGCCAGTGTGTAAAAATTGTTCCAGAGCAAAACCATCGAATTCGAACACTTTAATCAGAAATTGCAAATGTGCCAGGTAAGATCATTTGAGTAGAAGAAAATATTTCTCTCTCCTATGTCGGAAAAAGTTGTTCAGACCACTGAAAACCGTATCATTCTTATTCAATTGCGGGATCAGAGGCATTAATTACATTTCTTTCAAATATTTACTTGTTTATCAATAAAGTTGAGTAGAATTTCGGATTGAGCGAAAAAGAAAAAAAAAATGAAGTTGAGTAGCATGTACTGTACACATGTAGATGTATATCCAGAATCGAAAGAGCCCTTTGGGCTAATTTGTGTTTTTTTTTTTTATTTAATGAAGGAATGCTCCGGATGCAACCAAGTGCTCAAGGCCACGTGTCATCCTGTTGTGTGCCCGAAAAGTCATGAAGAGATAGTTTGGAGGTTGCTCGGATCGTCCAATGGTCAAGGGAAGTGAAGGAGATGTGAGAATTTTACCAAAGCTATTCATCTTCCGACCAGCTGAGGGTAGAATTGTCATATCTTTTGATGTACAAATGATCTTGGATCCAAACCACTTGGGTTAGAAAGTAGACTCAATAAGCTTTTTAACGGTCCAAATAACATCCAAATCCGAGTTTGGGAGTGTCAGGAGCGAGCCCGTGAAGTTTTTCAAAAAATCTGTCCAGTTGGTATCGATACCTCAAAATATAGGTATTGGTACCTGTTTGTACCATATATTTACCGTCTGTCGATTATCGATCGGAAGGTGGCGATTATGAGAATGCTTCCTATTTTATTATTTCGTATTAATAATATAACTAGTTTTTATTTCTTTTATTTGTTTGTATTTGCATGTAAGACACTTGTCATTGTCCTACATACTTTGGAGTTGAAGAGAAATTATTTGGACAAGTGGCATGCTCCTACACACTTTGGAGTTTGTGTGAAGTTATTTGGACACTTGGAAGATGATGAAGAGTAGTGAGAAGTTAGGAAGTTATTTCCTGCACATTTTCTCTATAAATAGCCTCTTTTGGCTTCATTGTAAACCCCTCCAACAAATCAAAGTCTATCTTTATTTGTCTTAATTTTTGGCACTAGTAACCCATTCGGGTTATAATTAGGAGTAGGAGTAGAATTTCATATTCTAAGCTTAACTTAGGATCTTCGATGTGTCGCTCACGGCGATAGATCAATCGTTGAAGATTGACAGAAGTCTCTTTCGTTTGTCTTCAATTTCGTTCTTAATTTCACATTTGACTCGACTGCCATTTCTCTTCCAGTGAAGTCCTGAAATACGGCGTGGAATCTCAAATCCTTTTGTGGAGACAAGCCGCATTCGCCCTTATTTTTGTTGTTGGCATTGTTTCCCGAAATCTCTGTCGATTTCGATCGAGGGAAATATTGGTAAACAATTTTGGCGCTAGAAGGAGGACATCATTGCTAAATCGGAAGTAATGGTGGAGATCGATGTGAAAATGAAAGCCTTACATGTAAGGCTTGAACAATTTGCAGAAATGGAATAACGGCCATTTGTTGGCCAACTTTTGAATCTTCTGGAAAAAGAAAAGAACCAACAGAATTGGATAATGGCTTGATAGATAATGGCCAATTCTCAAATCTGTTCGCATATATGGATGATTTCTGGAAGAAGCAAGTGTAATATGAATTGAAAACCGGCCATTTATTGGCCAACTTTCTGAAATTATCTGGGGGTTAACAAATTTTGATCAATTCTGTTTTAAAAAAAAAGAAAGAAAGCATTATGATCAATCAAACATTATTTGTGTTCAGAAATAAAAGGGCAAGAAGATCCTGGGCCATAAGTTGGCCTTTTGCCCATGAATTGCTTCCCCATATGTGCCCAGTACAAACTTTGGAAGGGTACGGCTTGTAAGTTGCCAATAGAGAAAGAGACACTTAATTATATTTTGGCCAAACAAAGACCAGTGGCTAATCATCATATCATCGTTCCAGATTTTACAAGGAACTAGAACATATGTGGCCAATTATGAATGAAAAATAGCCCTCTTATGATTTCAAGTTTGCATGGGGGCAAACTCATCTTTAGAAAGCCAAATTGTTAAAACAAAATGGCTTGAGATGTTGAAACATTCAGCCTTACATGAAAGGTTTGAACAGTTAAATTGTTCAAAGAAGGCCAGCCATTTGTTGGCCAATTTTTGGAACAATTCTTAAAAAAAAAAAAATCTCTGTCGATTAATGAGAAGGCCAAACAAACTAAATGGATCCGGTACCCATACACTTCGTTTGGCCAAATTAAGCCATTTGTCGAAGATTATGGCCACCAAAAGGACCAATGCACTGATACGTGTTGGTTTTGGAAGGAAATTGGCCTTACAACAATCAATTGCAGTAAAGTAACCAATATGTTGATGCCTTTTGCTCTGAATTTTCCAGTTACCCAAGGCTGACAAACTTTACCCAATTTGTTTGGATATCGACAGAAAAAGAAATCAATTTGTTTGCACATGGATGCAGGTTATGATCCCTGTCGATTGGAAAATCCTTGTGTCGATAACAGACAAGGCTTCTGGCACCGGTATTATTTGGTTTAGCCAGATGAACTTGGGGGGCAAACTCATCTTTAGAAGAGCCAATTATAAAAGTGGCTCGAAAATTGAAACTCAAAGCAAGTCGAGTCGTGAAAGTATTCGACTAGAGTTTTTCGATTTCTGGTGAATCACATCTGTTTTGGGTTCATGCATAGATATGATTCTCAACGTCAGTGGACTTGTATATAGGCTACGTTGAGTACACGTATTCAATCCATATGTTATTAAACTTTGTAATTAGACCCCAGTTGTCCATGGTTTTTTATTCCCGTCGATTGGGACATTCCTATGTCGATAATGGACAAGGCTAAGGAAGTTGAAGCCTAATAGTATGTCTATGACGTGCCTCGACCATGTTTCCTTATTTCCTGTTTTTCTTCAGTAGGAATTATAGTTGAAGGAAACTAATCGACGGAGGCAATATTATCCAATAGTGATCGACGGCTCGACAGTGGCAAAGCCAATACATGGTTTTCGGCAGCGGAATTAAGCCTTGAAGGCTTTGTTCAGTCAAAAAGTGAAAAGATTGGTGTAAAATTTATCTAAAACTCTTCGAGAGTTGGGGTCATAAATGTTTACACTGTAAAGAGTAATCACCCGTCGATATCGACAGAGGGGTGATTTAAAACTAGTTAAATTATTCACTTGGGTTACGTTAGCACTTCACCCAAATGAATAAGGGGGGCATTGTTTGTACCATATATTTACCGCCTGTCGATTATCGATCGGAAGGTGGCGATTATGAGAATGCTTCTTATTTTATTATTTCGTATTAATAATATAACTAGTTTTTATTTCTTTTATTTGTTTGTATTTGCATGTAAGACACTTGTCATTGTCCTACATACTTTGGAGTTGAAGAGAAATTATTTGGACAAGTGGCATGCTCCTACACACTTTGGAGTTTGTGTGAAGTTATTTGGACACTTGGAAGATGATGAAGAGTAGTGAGAAGTTAGGAAGTTATTTTCTGCACATTTTCTCTATAAATAGCCTCTTTTGGCTTCATTGTAAACCCCTCCAACAAATCAAAGTCTATCTTTATTTGTCCTAATTTTTGGCACTACTAACCCATTCGGGTTATAATTAGGGGTAGGAGTAGAATTTCATATTCTAAGCTTAACTTAGGATCTTCGATGTGTCGCTCACAGTGATAGATCAATCGTTGAAGATTGACAGAAGTCTCTTTCGTTTGTCTTCAATTTCGTTCTTAATTTCACATTTGACTCGACTGTCATTTCTCTTCCGGTGAAGTCCTGAAATACGGCGTGGAATCTCAAATCCTTTTGTGGAGACAAGCCGCATTCGCTCTTATTTTTGTTGTTGGCATTATTTCCCGAAATCTCTGTCGATTTCGATCGAGGGAAATATTGGTAAACAGTACCGCAGAAGTAGGCCAAGGCGTCGGGACATTTGTTAGCTTCACAACATATTTATTGAATCTTCTTCCCTTCAAGATTTGTCATAGAAAAAATTACCTGCTGGATTACTTTCTCTCCTTGAAGTCCATTGTTGAGTGGCCTCCACAATTTAAAATAACCATTTATAGAAGAAAAGTAATCCTCATTATAAATGTGAATTAATGAAGTAATGAACAAACTGATTTCACAAAACTCCACCATAAGATTTTTTTTATGATAAGCGAATGTTTAGGCCAGCTTACATACACCTCGACTAATTTCGGGGCTATGAAGGTAATGACCGGGCATCTATAGTACATAATACAAGGGTGTACAGCTCATCCATACTTAACAAAAGACAAGTTGTTGAAATGGTTGAGATTATTTTGATCCAATGGTTTAGGCTCATTCTCCTGCTTTCAGTAAAGTGCTTACACTCTTTGCACATATTACACAATTGACGTGTGGGTTTATTTACTCCTAACAACTGTACATTAATGTCTCTGTGATTTTTCAAAAAAATAAAAAGAGAGAAGAATACCAAAACTTTCCAGATTCTCTCTCCCTCTATGTGCTAATTTGAAGAATATATATGAGCGTTCCGGGGACACAAACAAAAAATACAAAAAAAGACACTCCATCTCAACCATTGAAACCAATGGTTGAGATTAGAAGTTTACAAAAAATTACTTCTGGCCGCGAAGAACTACTCCTGACCGCGAAGAATTACTCATGGCCGCCAAGAATTACTCCTGGCCGCCAAAAGTAATTTCTTGTGGTCAAGAGTAATTCTTGGTGGCCAAGAGTAATTCCTTGCGGCTATGAGTAATTTTTTGCAGTCATGAGTAATTCTTCGCAACTTCATCCTTTGATTACTGATCATCCTTTGATAAATTTCCAAAGGATGATCAATACGTAATCATATCTTTCCATTCGAATTGGATTCTCTTTGACATTATCTTTTTACATCAACGTTGTTTTATTGGCTCACTCAATTGAATACTAATACCAAAACCCTCCAAATCTCATTTGAATTTTCAATAAGAAACTACATTATGGAATTGTGAAGATTCATTGAAAATCTTCACTCCATGATTTTGCATGTGGGATGATTTGAATTTGAAGAAAAAATAAAATTGTGAGTCCAGAATTTATTTGCGTGTGTTGATCGTTTGAGCCGTGCCTTCAGGCACGGGCATGCACAAGTAAACCTCCAATAGCCCCAAGGTTTAGAATGTTTAACTTCCATGAGAATGAAACAAGACTTCATGAATGAGCACTTACTGCTTTCTCACAATCACTTGGCCAAACCCCTTTGGGTTACCCTAAGATGTTTTTGCTCCGTTCAACAGCAAGAATTCCCGTAAAATCACGGCACGTCTGAGGAAAAAAGGTATTATGACAGTGATATTGCCTTATTAGCACATCAAAATAGGATCATAGTTTTTTTTGTTTTTTTTTCAATCGGTAGGCTTTATTCATTACGTAATGGTAGAAATATCCAAATTAAAGACGCTTCCAACTGAGCCCAAATGTGAAAGTCTCCATTCCAAATAGGATCATAATTTCGCATGCAAAATAGTAACTCTACAGGTCAAATGAAATTTCTTTATGAGAGAGAAAAAAAGAAAAAAAATCCAGAAAAAAGAAATTTCTTTATGTCTACAATCTAGTCTATGTGCTGCCAATCAAAAAAAAATAAAATTCCAGTCTGTGCATGTAGTGATGATTGCTAGACCGATATAATAATTTTTATGAGAATGTAATATCACACTTTACTAATGAAATACTATCAACCCTACGTTCAATTAGTAAAATAATCCCATGCAAAATATAATTTCAAACGAATATTTCTAGCAATAAATATTCATTCAAAAAATATAACCAATTAAATATTCGATCAGGATAAAGCGAGAGACCAATAAACAGGGACGGGAGAAGTAGTAAAGAATCAAACTTAAAAACCATACTTTTAATACAACATGCCCCATTGCAGAGGCTGTCGCCAGGCCTAGGGGGTATTAATGCGAAGAATCAAAAGAAAATTTTGAAAGCACATTGGGGTTTGATAACCGTTATTAAAACAACGCGACTTTTCAATCTTGAAGATCGGACGGCTACGACTTACTAGCCGTTAGTTTTAAAAATTACTCGTGAGAAATAGGGCACATGTGCGGACATATATCCGATGTTTACGACTCAATCTCGCTCGTCCAGTTACTGATTTTCTTCTGGATTTTACTGATTTCTTGGTTTTGACTCAAGGGTCGAGACCTGGAGAAGAACCAGTGGTGTGAGAAGGATTTATTTAGAGAGAGAGCGAGAGAGAGACTTCAAGATCAAACACTCCATTGTACAATTTGATGGGGGTTTTTCTGATTAGCGATTAGTCTCTCCTCTTCGCGATCACCAAAAAAGGATTGGGTTTTGGCTTGAATGATTGATATTGATACGATTTTTTCGAGTGATTCTTGATTATTAGGTTGGGTTTTTCGATTTTAAGATCTGGGTTTTCTTTGTCGATCCTTATTGCTGATTGCTCCCTTCTTATCTGACTGAAATTCGATGTATTTTTCAAAAAAAAAAAAAATTATGTTTGCCCGATTGGTTGATTTGTTTTTTGGAATTTTATGATCTGGGTTTGTTTGTGGATCCCTATTTGTGATCGCTCCCTTTTATTTCCGTGGAATTTGATGTGTTTTTCAATGAATTTTTTTCTTTTTCCCGATGGGTTTTCGATCTTCTTTGGGTTTCTTCAAGCATCTTATTAGAATTTATTTGGATTTCTTTTACCGGTGATAAGTTCTTTTCCTTTTTTGTAGCTGTTGGTCAAAATGGTTGGGTCAGATGAGAATCATCCGGGTGTAATCAGGCCCTCCAATGTTGTAGGTAATTTGAAATTTGAACCGATTATCAGTTTGTCTTCCCTCTGGTGTCTGTATTGAGATGACTCATTGATTACACATATCTAGAAAATAAAGGTTTGAAACCCCAAGCTTAACAAATGGAACCTTTCTGATCAATCATTACAGGGGGATTACACCCCGGAGTCGGAAAAATCGGAGCCGGAATGGGGCAAAACCGGAGAGCTTTAAGTACGATTAACCGCAACATCATTGGAGCTCCTCCTCACCCTTGTGCAGTTAACAAGAGAGGGGCATTGTCTGAGTAATTTCTTAAACCCTTCCTTGGCTTTTGATGGTTAAATCTTGTGTTTGATGGAACATCAAGAATCCTCTTCTTTAAGTACGCCCCGTTTTGACATTCATCATACTTTCAATTCAGAAACAATGGAATCTCAACTAAGAACCTACCCATCCCGGCACATCGACCAGTTACTAGGTCAGTAACTATCCCTGATTGATGTGTTTGGTTCCTAAATTTCACTAGTTTCACAATGTCATTGATCTACTTGGTTCTTGCTGTTTCTTGTAGGAAGTTTGCTGCACAAATGGCTAGTAAACAGAAGCCACGAATACCTGAGGTACTTTCAGTCTGAACTGACCAAAAATAAACTTAAATAGTTGTTTCATTGGAGTACAAATGGGTTTGTGTTAATCATAAACCATGGTAATAGGAAACAAAGAAACTGGTCCAATCAGTTCCAGTTCCGGCTGAATCAGAAGATTGCGCCATCATAGATGTGGATGATTATAAGGCAGCCAGTGCCTTCCCTGTGCCAATGTTTGTGCAGCACACTGAGGCATTGCTAGATGAAATAGATCGGATGGTATTTGAAATTCCTTCAACTAGTAATATTTAAAACCATATGGTAAAGATGGTAGTATTTATTTTTTTCCTCCATGGGGGCATCACTTGTCGTTTTGTTTTTGGTAGGAGGTTGAAATGGAAGACACAAGTGAAGAACCAGTTGTTGACATAGACGGCAATGATAAGAAGAATCCGCTAGCTGTTGTTGAGTACATAGATGATATATACTCATACTACAAGAAAGTAGAGGTGGTATATAATTTCCACTACACCTGCTTCCTTTATCACTGGACTTGAACTGATACTTATCATTGAACCAGATAGATTTGTTGTCTCATTGCATTTGATCATAATTTGGACTCATCCTAATTTGGTTTTCACACAAAAGTTGATGTTTTACTCATTCTGTTTAGATGACCACTTTGGCTAAGAGTACGATCATTGAGACACAGTCTTAGAGGATCACTAATCAAACTATATGATCATCTGAGCATTGAGACACAGACTTATAGGATCATCTATTTGTTGTTTCTTTTAATGTTTGTGTTTTAACAGAATTCGGTTCCTAAGACTTATTTGTTTAAACAGTAAAATCTCTATTCATGCTAAGTTGCTAACCATAGTTTTCATGGTTTGCTAACCAATGTTTCATATAGCTGGACTTTATATACTGAACAATACATTTTTCAAAGAAAAAAAACTGAACGATGTGTTTGTTAATGCAGAGTTCTAGCTGTGTATCACCAAACTATATGGCACAACAATTTGATCTTAATGAAAGGATGAGAGGCATTCTGATTGACTGGCTCATTGAGGTATGTTGAATTCTGTATTAATAAGTTTAATGGCTTCAGTTATGGCTAGTATATGGAACATTCAATCTGACTCTGTGACTAAAATCACTTTGGTCAAATGAGCAGGTTCACTATAAGTTCGAGCTAATGGAGGAGACCTTATATCTGACTGTGAATCTTATTGATAGATTCTTAGCAATCCAACCTGTAGTGAGGAAGAAGCTCCAGCTTGTTGGAGTAACGGCAATGCTTCTCGCTTGCAAATATGAGGAAGTTTCTGTTCCTGTTGTAGAGGATCTCATTCTGATATCTGACAAGGCTTACAGCCGAAAGGATGTGCTTGATATGGTAGGTTTTCTGGCTACAATGCAATCTCCATTGTAGTTTACCTACCAAACCTGAGTACTTTGTTAATTTGTGTTTCGGAATTCGGTTTCACACATTTTCAATTGCCTGAATATAAACTCATTGATCTCTTGGTTTGAAAGTGCGACTGAAGTCAAGTCACGGAAACTCGTTGATGTCGTGTCATGAAAGTCAGTTATTATTTTCACTTTCATATGATTAAATTTACATGTGTGACGTATTTTCTATTGGCTGCAGGAGAAATTGATGGTGAACACATTACAGTTTAATATGTCAGTTCCAACTCCATATGTGTTTATGAGGAGGTTCCTCAAAGCTGCTGAATCTGATAAAAAGGTTTGTATTGGTAATATAGGACTGTTCGATACTAATATTCGCTAATCGTATTCTTTGGGAAAGGATGATCCTGATAGAACTTTTTTTGAAATGACCTTAAACCAGCTGGAGCTTCTGTCTTTCTTCATAATTGAGCTGTGCTTGGTTGAGTATGAAATGCTCAAGTTCCCACCATCTCTACTAGCTGCCGCAGCAGTCTTCACTGCTCAGTCTGCTCTCTGTGGGTACAAGAAATGGAGTATGACCAGTGAGAGGCATACTAACTACTCTGAAGATCACCTCATGTATGTACTCTCTGCCTGCTCAAAAAAAAAATATTTACTCTTTTTCTGCATTTCTTTATGTTCGAGTAGTATTCAAACTTTTGCCAAATTCAAGCAGTTAGTTAAGTTGCATATCAAACCCAAGTTGTTCTTTGGAGTTGAGTTAGGAAACGCATTGTTTCCAAAACACGTCTTTAATCACTGGTTTTTATGGGAAAACTTTGCATTATGGAAACAAGAATAACTCCGACAATAAGTTAAAGATTACTTAATAAAAGCAGTGTGCAAAATACAAGTGGTTTTTAACTTGCTTACCCGAACCCGTCTTTTTGGATGATGTTTTTTTGAAAACACTAGTTAAGGCTGAAACTCATTGATTTAGTGTTTTGAAAGTGCGACTTCATATACGAAGTTGTGTCATGGAAACAAGACCTCATGAAACAACCCTTAATTGGAGGAGGATAAGAGAGAAACCCATCTGAATTGATTCTTAATATGAGAATATTTCATAGTATGAAAAAACCATCTGGTTCGTAAAACACACAAATTCATCTGAATTGATGCTTCTGGCTGACGTGGTGGTATACTGTATATTTCAAATTCTGATATGATTCTGCTCCCTTTATAGGGAATGCTCAAGGTTGATGGTTACTTTCCATCAGAAGGCAGGCAACGGAAAACTCACAGGTGTGCACCGAAAGTATAACACTTCGAAATATGGTTATACTGCAAAATCAGAACCGGCTCACTTCCTGTTGGAGGATAGATCCTAGCGCAGACTAGAACCAATTGAAGCAGTAACTAAGTATAACAGCGGGGTTGGGGGGATGCAATTGTGCAACATAAGTTGCCCCAGGGTACTATTGTTGAAATTCATTGCAATTGACTTTTTTTATTTGATGTTCTTTCTGAACATACTGGAAGGATGAGTTTCTCTTTTTGACTTTTGTAATTTGTTGAGTTCTACTAGAACTTATTTCCAGATTTTTTTTCCCTGTGAATGATAAAACCTGTAGTTCGTTTATTGCACGTGTTCTCAAGTCTTGATTGAACTTGACTTGGCAGTGCTTTGTCCCGGCTGCAGCAGAAACTGCTTCAGTAGAAGCAAATCTCTACTAGTAAAAGGGTGACTATACACGTTAGCAGATGAATTTATTTTTTTTCCTTTTGGAGACGATGAACATGAAAAGTTCTGTATCTGCTGAATCTTCACACAAACCCACATAGATCTTTCTTTTGAACCAGGAAACATAACAACATTCATTAATCAACCCAACCATTACATTGACGGTTCCGAGCAAGCTTGTGAGCAGCCCTCACCTCTTGCCGGGGATACCTTTGATACAAAAGACGCATTCAAAGTTGGAAACTGAACTCATAAAGTCCCTAATAACTTTCTGAAGAATTACATCAGCTATAGGACTATCGGTGCAAATCTCAACATTCCTGATCCCTTTTGCCCTTCCCCATCTAAGAGCATGCAGCCAGCAATAGCCTCCAACTTGGTCGACGAATCCACAAAAACACAAGTAAATTGCAGCATCGTCCTGCAACTCCCTACCACGACTACCACTACTACAGACACACCAAGCCGCCACACCTTTCAAAGTCTCCTTGATCCATCCGCCATCCAACCATCAGCCTAGTAGCTTGATGATCACCCACTTCGTTCCCAAAACACACTGTTTCAGAAGAACAACTCTTGGCTACCCTGCATACATCAACATTCATCTGAAGGTTCCCTGTAACTTCATCATTACCAATTAATTTCTGCATCATGGGAAAACAGTCATCAATATTCACCAGACATGCATCAATAGAGGGGCTAACATTATCAAAGAAAACCCTTTTCCGAGCCCGCCATATTTCCCATTAATCACAATTAGATTCCCACACTATTCTAGTGTCCTGTGTCCATAGTTGTTAAAATCCTACGATACGAGATACGTATCGCACCCTGTATCCTTTTTTTATAGAAATCTGTAGTGAGCCGAATATGACAATTCAATCAAGGTCACTACACTCAGTGGATGGCCTGGTCAGGAAGGACGCTGAACTTTTTAGGTTTGACCACAGCCGGCTGGGCACTATCCACGCTCGGGTAAGCAATTTCTGTAGGAGTTAATCCGTGTAGGGAGCTGGCGTACCTCCTGAGATTCGACCAAAGCCTTGAGGCTCCTCAATCCATACCAGCTCGCCCACATGTGGTTAAACTGCCTTATCTAGATACGCCGGTTGTGATGTCATCCGAAGCGGTTATCGCACGAATTAAGCATGTGAGCATATGGAGATAACT
The DNA here is from genome assembly GCA_018127125.1 of Rhododendron griersonianum. Classification (NCBI taxonomy): domain Eukaryota; kingdom Viridiplantae; phylum Streptophyta; class Magnoliopsida; order Ericales; family Ericaceae; genus Rhododendron; species Rhododendron griersonianum. The sequence goes on from CM030793.1 coordinate 1,048,687, forward strand.
GCCTTATCTGCCACTTCATGAGTGACGTCAGCTGAAGTGGGCACTTGCAATGATTTTATAAAGAACATCAGACAAACTAATCGGCTGGAATGTAGAATCCCTTGCACTTTTTGCCCAATTAACAAAACCAAACACAGCCTTAAGAAAGCTGCACAAAATGAAAAAGGATTCCGTTGCCGGGACTTGAACCCGGGTCTCTCGGGTGAGAGCCGAGTATCCTAACCAACTAGACTACAACGGATTTTGAGTTTGGATCTCATAGTTTATTCTAAAAACAAGTAATAAGTATGGGACATTTGCACTCAATCAATCACGACCTATTGTCATCATATGATCCACCAATTAGGGTGAATTCATGCTCTCTTTTTTGTATTCGTTATTTTTCATCTAAAACTTACTTTCGATAACTTTTGTTGAGCTTTTCGTCGTAATTTTAATTGCTCCTTTTAACGAGAGGAATTGAAAAAGTATAAAAAGTGAACCAAAATTGAAAAAAAAAAAATCATATAAAACGACACTATGACCAAAAAAAAAACTGGTGGTTTGATATTTTTTCGTCTTTAGTGAACTTTTTTTTTTGCTTTTGGTTATAATTTTTTACTCCACTTGTTAAACTCCTCTCGTCGAGACAGATGATTAATCCAAAAAATAAAACGCGAATTTAACAAAAATTCATAAAAAAAAAAACGACTAAAATACTGAAACAAAAAATACCAGAAATATTAGGGTGAACTCACCCTTAATGTGGCAAAGTGTGCCAACCCAAGAAAATTATGTTGTGTCAATTCCGGCTTCCTATGTCAATTTTCTTAGAATCGAGTATCAAAAGATAAAATCTTACATTGTTCGCTCTTCTTGCAAATTTTCACTTCATAGAAATGAAAGCAGATGTTAAATTGGACTTAAATCTTTTTTCTAGTCCGTCTGATTCACGTCGCACCAACACTTGTGAGATTTGGTGCATTTGAGGGAGAGCAAGAAATTAATGACCAAAAGCACTCATACTGTTAGAAGGTGAGAATGGCACAAAACAAATGATCTATTAACATCAGTACAAAAGATCCGCAAACATAGAAAATCAGGCAGTAGAAGCCATCCCAAATGCATACATCATGAGTAACTGGGGCAATCACCTAGCAAACGGGAAGCTCTGCAAAAGAATAGTTGTCCTTTTCCACCAACTTCTAGGTTACAAAAAAAGTTGGATCCAAATACATCGCTTGGAAACGGTAACCTAGGAACATGGTAAAATTTAGAGCAGAGACGATGAGACCAAGGACGGATCACCTCCTTATAGAAGGTGGAACACCCCTACCAGGTGGAGCTCCACGACCAGCAGCCTGAGCCTGTGCAGTAAAATAAGTTAATCAGGTGACAGTCATTAAGGGAGGTCAAACAACCAGTTAAGTTTGTAGTTCAATCATCTCGTGATTCAAGTACAGCTTCCCCAGATATTCTTTTAGATGAATGACTTTGAAACCCAGACACATGCCCTAAAACTCATGTTTCTTGTCTGAATAATATATAGAGAACTTCAGACTTCCTAAAACTTTGATTATTAAGACATATTTTATGGTGTTAACAAACCATATCACATATATGAAGGAGATGGATAACTCACTCTAGCACGCATTGCAACAGCACGACCCCGGCCAACTCCAATTGACGAGCCCTTACCCTTGACAAAGCCACACCAAACAAATCAGAAAACAAATAATGAATCTGAAAGGGGTAACACGAAAACATATATGGAGTAGGTACCTTGATTCTAGACTCCAAACGCTTGAACATAGGAGCATTTTTAAGCATGTCTGGAATCACCATAAACCTGAATGGATTTCACATTACCTTAAAACAAATCTACGGCCAAAAGAATTTTAATTAAATAACCTAGTTCAAAGGATCCAGGAATTAACAAAAAAAAAAAATTTTAAATAACTCATGTAAGTTGAATGAAGTACCTGACTTTGCTGCCTCGGATGAAAACATGCTCAAGCAGCGAGACCTTCCCATCCTACAAAGAATCAATCATTTAAGTCAGCGCAACCAATGGCAGTGAATAGCAAAGGGGGCTGAAAGAGGATAACATTGTAATTTATTCAAATGACCACAAGCTGCTTTCTTAAACATGGTTACTTGGAAGAGTAGGTTTCACTGTCCGAGCCAACTTAAACACGCATCAGCTAATCTCTTGGGGACCAATCCCTCCATCCACTAGTGCATGGCCATTTAAAGTCGGAATGAAGACCCGCATAGACTGGACCTATAGGAGCTGATAGTATCTAAGAAGGCATGCTATTAAAACGGATTCCTACATTTTCCACTCATGTTATTTCACATATGCTATTAGAATTCCCTGTTTTCTTAGGTCACAAATAATTCAAATGTGTAATTACATCTTAAATCGATCCTCTACAACTAACATAGCCCAGAGCATGGAATTAAGTAGTACTTAATTGAGATATCGACAGGCAAACTCTTCGAGACAAACTGCATTGAAGGAGTCAAATCTATCTAGAAATGCCTATTCATCAAAGATCAAATAAAACTATTCATTGAGAATATATGCATAAGGTCTTAGCTGATGATTACACTATATATTCTTCGTTGCTTCTTTTAAAAGTGAAATCTGAAGTCGCTCAACATGTTCAGTTCTTCAAAGCTTATGTGCATATCCAATATTGCTTCCACTATTGAAACATTAAGAACACATAGTGGTGAAGGATTTCTTGATCAAGTGACGTCTTCCTTTCTTTCTCCTTGTTTTGGGATTATTCATGAAGCCACTTGTTCTCATACGCTAGAGCAGAATGGAGTGACCGAAAGAAAACATGCTCATATCATTGGAGCTACTACTACTCTGTTGCAACAAGCATGTTTACCTAAAGAAAAAATGCTCATCTCATACTTCCATTTTCTCTAAAATTGTTATTTTGAAGGCTACCTTTGTTTATGTACATTCTTTGTGTTTGATTGTTTTAGGTCTCGAGTTCAAATATAAAAGAAAGATACAAGTAATAGATTTCGACACTTTGTGAGGTTCTAAGACATAATGGAAGTACATAGGAGGTACTTAGAAGACGAGAAATTGAAAATTAGATTGGAGGAAATACAATTTACCCATTTTGGGGGGGTTATAAGCAATGGATATAAGGAACAATCTCCTCCAGGGGTAGCCGTTGCTGTGGGGTAGGGAGGGAATGGGTTAAGTAGTACTTAATTGACATATTGATAGGCGAACTCCTCTTATAACTAGAAGCACTCGAAACAAACTGCATTGAAGGAGTCAAATCTATCTTAAAATGCCTATTCATCAAAGATCAAACGAAACTATTCACTGAGAATATGTACGCAAGGATCTTCACTTCAGAAGCTACAAATAAATTGAAATGAGCACAACCCAACTGGAAAAAACAGCCGTCAAGAGCTAGTTTCGTTTAATTTCACTGCATATTACGTAATCAATGATTTCTGATAGGGACAAGTGTAGGCCGAACGATCTGAGAAATCATAGTTAATCAACGAAAACTACTAAAAACAGTAGGGGGGTCACTGTGATTAGAAGAATGTGTTATTACCTTAGCCGTGAAAGTGATACTCTCGAGTTGGCAATTCCAGTTGTCTTCGCATTCGACCATGCTTCCTCTGTAGAGCTCTCCACTCTTCAGTTCCACCGTTACCACGTGACCGCACGCCTCGTGTAGAAGCTTCACCGGTATTCCCAAGCTCCTGCTCATGACTATGGCTTTGCTTCGCTTCACTCTCTCTCTCTCTTTAAAACCTCTCTCTCTCTCTCTCTCTCTCTCGTCCCCTGTAAAACCCTAACCTTTTACTGGACTATCGTATGGGAGTCGCGTTTTACGTGTTTATCGTTTGCGTTAATTTCACTTACCTTCCCGAAAGGTTTACCTTGGTTTCATTTCTACCCCTGGAGTACTAGAAATTATAATGCCGTCCTTTAGATTTTAAGTAAAAGCACAAGTGTCCGTTAGTTGACCTTTGGTTAAGTTAACTTGGCTCTATTTGAAAACTAAGGAAAGGAAAGAAAACTAGTGCCTTCTTTGTATGCGCTTATTGATGTTCGTCTCTCTTAGCTGTACAAATATTATGCCAAAAAGGGATATGAAATCAAGTTCATTGACTCTGATTGATTGATTAATTAGCTTTATGTTGACGTTATTGGTCGAATGACATTGGGGTTTTGCAGCTGAATGAATGCTTTGAACAATGGGATGGGATGGTCGAGGGAGGAGAAAAAGCTATTGTGTGAACTCCGAAATTCTTACCGTGATTTATCTTTTGCGTAAGTTTCACTAACCTTCCCAACTTTGCCTTGGTTTCTTCTACCCATGAGTGATGAAAATTGCAATGCCGTCCTTTAGATTTTAGGTTAGAGCACAAGTGGTATCTTCTATTAGTTGACCGTTAAGTTAACTAACATATTTTGCTAACATCATGTTTTATTTTTTCTATATTCCCATTATAAAACTTTAATCATCTCTTTCACATTACATGTCTTCTCAACCCTATCACCATTTTACTCCACCACCCATCTTCCATTTTGCCTTCACCCCTACTCCACCATTCCCATCATCGTTTGGAATTTTAAATCTTAAAGTGAATTAAAACTTTGACTTAGCAAGACCTTTGTTGAAGAAAGAAAAACCTTGTTTTGAAGATGGTAGAATTATGTCAAGTTGGGTCGATTAAAATTTCAGACTCCTATATTAGCCACTTTCAAGTGTTAAGGGAGTGTTTCAAAGGTGTAAGATTGATTAAAATAACAACTTGGAACAAGACAAATACAAGAGTGATAGCAAGTTAAATAAATACATGTCTTAAACAAATATATTTATTTTAGGACAACCAACATATCTCACAAATAATTTTCTAACATTTTCTCAAACCGATCAATTGGTGAAAAAAAAACTAAATAATATCATCAACAAATTATTTTTTCATTAAAAACACATATTTTTAAAAAGGAGTTAAATCTTTTGCGGTCCTTCAACTGGATTGGAGAGTCTAGTTTTAGGCTATTTATGAGGTCTTCTTGGGCCCATCTCGATGATCAAAATCACCCAAAAAATCTCATTATTCTTTGGATATTGGTTGAAAGTTTAGGGTGGTTGAGTGTAGAATTTTATAATTTCCGGAATGGTTTAGGAAAATATTGTGCAGTTTAGGGGCAAGATGTATTAAGTCTAAGTTTTTCTTTTTGGCTAAACATTGGCGATCGCAATAAACTAGGGGGCCGACTATTCGCAGCCCCGTATTTTCTTCCATAGCCCGTTAAAAATTTTCGAAGATTATATTTCAGTAACTACATGTCGAAAATATGTTCAATCTTTGGTAAACAACTGCCGAAAATACATTTCGGTAAATAGCTGTTGAAAACAAGATTATATTTCGGTAACTACATGTCGGAAATGCACAAGAAACATATATTTCGGTAATTAGATGCTGAAAATGTATTTCAATTTTGGTAACTAACTGTCGAAAATGTATCTTAATTTCGGTAACTAACTGTCGAAACATATTTCGATAGTTGGAAATTTTTAATGGGCTAAGGGAGAAAATACGAGGCTGCGAATAGTCGCACCCTAAACTAGAAGAAAGAGCAGTTGTAGCATAATAGAAAGTGTGACACGGTTGATCACAGCGGTAAGACATATATGTTATTACAGCTGTAAGAAAGTGTACCCTTTTTCGGCGGGATAAAAGAAGCGGATATGTTATTACCCCGAAAATACTTATATTCAGTGTTTGTCAACCGATCGCGGATAAGAGGATATTATATTCACCTACGAACAGATATAATAAGGATAGGTGGAGAGGTAATTATTATATCGGTCTTTTTAATTACGAAAATGTCATCATCCTCTTTTAATTTATATCCATGTGGGCAACATGCCCTTAAAATTCCAGTTTTAAGAGGCCGGATCGAAGGAGCGCTAGCGGGACGAGCGCTCAATTTAGAGTCGTCACTTGGGTTTGAAGGTCCGACACCCAAGGAACCGAACTTGAAACGCTTGCCATGTTGTTTAATTTGAAAAGGAGGTGAAGGCACCAGTCCGTCATAACCATATCTGGGTTCAGGAGCCAGGTTACGAGAGGTGAAGGGTTTTAAGGCACCCCTCTCGCCCAATCCGGAGATCGGTCTCTACTTGAGCATTTGCGAAAGATGTTTGCGATTCTGTTTGATTAATCAATTCTTTAGCCAATTAGGGCAGGGAACAGTTTAATGGGGATTAAGACTGTAACATGTTTGCAGGATGTGAATGGATAGCATGAATGCGAAAGCGATAAATAGGGTAAAACCAGGTTCTGTATAGAAGAACAAACCCAGTGCACTGTTCCGAACTTGACATGCACAAGAAGTAACTTGCCTGCACTGACCAAAGCCACCGCACGCAGTTCCAACCTGCGTGCGCCAATATACAACATGCGCGCGCGAGTTTGAAAGCTCACAATTCACATCCTCTGTTTTTATCCTTCTCTGGGCTCTGGAAGGACCAGTGCACACTCAGGACAAACCAAACAGTATTTAGTATTTAAACTACACAGTTTAAAGGCTAAAAATCCTACTGTCCATTCGTTTTTGGTTTGATAGATGTTTTTTTTTGTTGGTATCATAATTTTCCTGTTTATATTTTTGGTAGGTGGGATTGGCTGATAAAGTTAACACTGTCGTGAGGGCTCTCTCTGGAGGCATGAAAAGGAAGTTGTCCCTTGGAATTGCACTAATTGGAGATAGTAAGGTGAGCACAATTTTTGGGATGTATGCATCATCTCATTCGATCTGTTTGGGGTGTAGAGTGCTAATTTCTTTGTCTGTCCCTTGTTCTCTCTTGTACAGGTTGTAATTCTTGATGAACCTACCAGCGGAATGGATCCATATTCAATGCGATTGACATGGCAGTTAATCAAAAAGATTAAGAAGGGGAGGATAATATTGCTGACGACACACTCTATGGATGAAGCTGATGTATTAGGAGATCGGATAGCTATCATGGCTAACGGTTCTTTGAAATGCTGCGGAAGGTACTTCATAATCTGATCCAAATTGTCTTTCAAGTGGGAAAAACAGTGCACACCTTTTTATTGTGAGTGTAAGTTAATAAATAGCAACATTTCTGGATTCCTACTAGGCTAAGAAGCCCAGGCACTTCATTGAAAATGACTTGTCCATGTCTGACTGGTCTCAGACACCAACTTTCTCTGGACACTCTCGGACACGTGTCCAATACCCTTTTTTCATGTCGATAATTGAGGAATGAAAATCTTAATTCGAACAAGTGTCCAACACTCTTTTTTCCTACATGTGCTGGACAGTTTTCCTTTCCTGTCCAATATTTTCCATACAAGCCAAAATAAGAAAAGCCGCAAGCATCACTAGGCCCGGTCATTGGTTGAACATTGGTTGAACGTCTAGGGTCCGATATTCATTCCTTACTCAAATAGTTAATGTGGCAGTCATCCCAAAATAAGCGGGCAGTCTCAATCTAGCGGCATGGTCTAGAACAAGCCTTTGCTGATCTATGGAGTTTGTGTTTTGGTTACTAGAAGTGCTTCTTTGCTCTCTTCCAGCGCCTCGACTCAAGTTTCTGCTGTAGGATGGAGTGAGGTGACGAGAGCTGAAGTGAAGCCAAGGCTGCAACACTTGTTAGGTGCTTATGACTTAGATATTCGTTCGTGATGAACACTTTTTTTAGACAACTGCTAACATGTGATACAAAAATTTTAGGAATTTGGCGTCACTCTCTTATACAAGTTGGGATATGTAGTAGTTAAGGCTAACTTTACTTGAAGTTCATAAGAAAATGGAAAAATTTATGTTAATTACTCCCTCCGTCCCATTTTATTTGTTCATTTTCGTTATTCGTATCGTTCTTTAAACGCTTATATGTCTCAATCTATAATGTTTTTCATAGTTTCGAAAACTCTATCAAACAAGATCCATATTGCATATTTTGGGATATTCATATTAAAAGATTTAAGCGATTGAAAATTGACACAAACATAAAAAAAAAGGGACAAAACAAAATGGGACGGAGGGAGTAGATGGGTTCAGGGGGATGAAATGATATTTAATTTGTAACCCTTTTGAAAGAGAAACAAAGGGAGTATTTATAGGGGATGCACCCTCCAATAATGGAGAGTCCATTAATGGAAACTCTCTATTAATGGAAAGCATTACATTAATGGAAACCTTCTATTAATGGAAACTTTCCATAAATGAAAATCTTCCAGAAACCTTCAAGAAATGGAAAGTATAAGGTTGGCTGCAATTTTAACCAATGTACGCGGGTCAGAAATCGGCGCGCGCCCGCAGGGTTCAGAAAAGTTTATTGGGGTTTCAAAACGCTCAAAGCTCAACCTCTAACCATTCCCGGGGTGTTCTTGATCCATTTCATCATCAGGGAAACAAAAACCGAAAAAGAAAGAAGAAACAATCCGAAAGTCCAGATTGAGGTGTCTACAATCCACCTACTCATATTTCCCAATACAATGAAAGAATATACATATTTCCTCTATTATAAATTACTCAAAAAAAATTATTGATATCATATTCTCTATATATATCTACCCTTTTATCATATGTCCCCTCATATTATATCCATTCAAAATTAATTCCATCAGAAAACGACCCGTAATAGATTGGATACTATTGTTTTTTTTTTTTTTTGATCATATTGGATACTCCACTATTGTTTGATTTATCGGAAATTATGAGGATATGTATCAACTTTGTATGAGGATATGTATCAACTTTGTTTTTGGGAATCTATCTAATACGGAGTAAAACAAAACAGAAGTATTGTACTAGGTGGCACCCTTTGTCCTAGATGGCACCCATCATGCACATGCACACACGTTCACATATGCCGGCACACACATTTACTGTTCACACATCAAAAATGTGATTAAAAATTTAAGTGTTCTATTTTTCAATTCGATTGAACGGATACGTTGTACCGTAGGCACGGACAAGCACTAGGAGAATAATATAATAAAAAATGCTTTGCTTGTTCGTGCTATCAATCAAATCATAACCACCCCAAGAAAGGTAGCGCCTTTTCCGAGTGTGATATATCAAAGAATTAACGGTTCAGATTTCCCTGATTGCCAATTACGAGTCTTAATCGTTACCTAACATGTTTCATCTCAGATGAATACTGTCAAAAACAGAGAGAGAGAGAGAGAGAGAGAGAGAGAGAGAGAGAGGGATTTGGTAGAGAATTAAGTGAGCTAAGTTCGGAACAGTGAGTCTTGAGAGTCGGAGTAAAAAATGTACGGATCTTTGGGACTTCTTTCGACACCTTGTGTTGTTGGATCTTTAGCGCCGTTCTGCAGCAAAGATTCAGCAAAGGTAATTAACTTTTAATTGTAATTTCAGTTTCTGATTTGACTCTGTTGCATCTTTTTTTTTTTTTGGTCTAGTTCTTGTACCATTTTTTATTACTGTATTTAATTCTGCTCATTGTCTGGCAATAGCTAAAATACCCAGATCTTTTGTTCACTTGCATATGTGATATATGAATTCGATAAGCATGATTCTAGGAGCATCTCCTATGGTTGGATGCCATGGTATTAATATAACCCCAAGGGTTAGCTCAAGTGGCAACACGGATTAGCGGTAAACCCATACATCGTATGTTCGAAACTTAGCAACCCCTTTGGGGCAGGTCGCAAGAGAAATCTCTTGTGAATCTCTTAATCCCGGCATGAATGGCCTGCCTTTGACCAAACCGGGGAGGGGATAGTCAAGGTGCGCGTAAGCTGTCCAGACACCCCTGCCCGTCAAACCAAATAAAGAAAAAGATGCTAGTGCTACTCCATATTAATAATATAAATAGTGCCAAATCTCTATTGTGTTATGGTAACGTTTTTTCCAATGTATGGTGCTGCGCTGGTTTGGTGAATTTTCTCTCATTTTCCCTTTCACCCCCTCACTTTCTCTAATTTCCAAACAGGCTGGTAGTGTATGGTCTTTGTAAAAAAGACAAATCATAATGTTATTGGTGGGAACCATCAAGAGATGGAGTGATACAGTCTTGATAAAATATATACACAGGTAAACCTTATGTTGTACTTGGCACCAAGTCTAGCAGTATGTAAAACTAGCACCCCAAATAGCATCCCATTGGAGCGTTAAATTTTGGAACTCCATGCTAGATGCCTAGATATAGTGATAGCAAGCCATCGAAGAAGCTCTAAGTAGCTTGTTTCGTGGTTTGATGAGTTGATTATGTAGTAGAAGGGTATTTTGACTTGTGAGGCAGGAAAATTTACGAAAATAAACAAAGATCATATACGAATAGCTCATGTGGCCTATGGAGCACTCCTTTCCGTTAGCTATTATTTTAAAATTTGAATTTCTTTGTCATTTTTCTCTATAGGACTAACCACAAGTCCGAAGATATGAGAAATATAACAGATTTGGGACTGCTAGCAAAAATAATTGATACCTAAGGCGGATTATTCTCTGCTTGAATAGTTATGTGAAGATTAGCCTCGAAGTGAACAATGTCCTCCACTGATTTCGAGTAAAGTATCCTCGAATTGTTATCTGGTCAGGTATGCGTAGCTTCACAATAGATGAGACAGTGATGCCACAACTTTAAAATAGGATATACAGAAAATACAGAGGTAGTATTATTTTGATTCTCCACAATGCTATTACATTCGCAGCATCTTTAGGGTACTAAAGGTCACTGTTCAGATTTATCAAGGTGTTATTCGTAGTATCTACTTGAAGAACATTCATCTATGTTTTGGTTTCATTGGCATAAAATAACTTGATACAACATTCTGAAGCAGCACCAACAGCTAAAATAGTCAATGGTTGTTTCCCTCACTTCAGTTGATTTCCTAGTTCTGTGCCTTCCTATGAATACAAAGTTATCCTCAACTCCTTCAATTACACTGTTTTTTACCTTTCGTGAGGGTAATTGTGCTAGCACTTCACCGCCATAACTACTTCATATGGAATATGCATTTGTGATATTAGATGCCGATCGTTGGCAGATCTCTTATTCCAATCCCGAAGGCAATGTTTTATTTTTGTGAAAATTACCTCTTTGGTTTGGGTGGATACTGTGATTTTCTAGCCACCACGGATTCCAAATCACAAGTGGCTCCAAGAGTGGTGGTATCTCTCGTTTGATGGTTGATAATTACCACTAAATGTGTTGCGTAGAAGCCTCATCCCAGAAAAAACATTATAGAGCATCGACGTGAAATCCTGGGAAAATACCACTTTCTACAGAACATCGGTCAAGTGTTGTTTTCAGGCTTACCATGTGTAATGTTCTGCAAAGTGCTATTTCATGACTGTACGAAGCAAGAATTTTCCCTCATTGTTTATCGACTTTAATATAACTATCTTCACAGTTTGACTAATCTTTTGGTTAGGACTCAAGCCACAGCCGGTACCTTACAACACAGAATACAATTGGATTTATGGCTGGGTCTCGTAAATTGCTTGGGAAATTCATTTCTCCGTTGAAGGTCAGATCAAATGGGAGGGTACGTCATAATTTTCAACATTTCTGGTAAATTGTTAGAGCAGAGCTAGTTTTTAAGTTAAACAAAAGCTTGATCTATGTGGGTGGTTTTAATCATCCAATCTTCAAGTACTCTGAGTGCCACCGGCAGCAAACGTTGGATGGTTTTGAGTAACAGTTGATTGAGTAGTAACTGACTAAATTGAAATTTCTGTAGGATATCAGAAAGGGAAAAAAGAAAACAGAATCTATTTTTAATGGTCATAATTCGACTGAAGAATAAATGCTTGTTTTTGTGCAGCATCAAATCTAATAACTCTTTTAAACATGCTTTTGCAAGTTGCTATCTGACGCATTTGGTAAACTAGGCGGACCACAGTTCCATTATATCGGCTGTTTTGACTGATGACAACTCAACGATGACCATCGAAGATGATACTGAAAAGATTGGTCTGTTCAGCATAGATCCTGGCTTGGAACCATTCAAAGATCACTTCAGATACCAATTGAAAAGATATGTGGATCAGAAAAAGCTCATTGAGAAATATGAAGGAAGCCTTGAGGAATTTGCGCAAGGTGTGTCTCTACATCAGCAATGCAAGTTTAAAAGTTACTTCATCAGCTGAATGCAAAATAATTCTCCTTACAACAACTGAACATTTTATCGCCTAAGTGGATGTTTTGGTTATCATTTCTGTTGAAACTAGATTTCTCTTTCTATCTATTAAGTAGGATTTCCTCTCGTTTATCGACCTTTCGATTTGGTCACTAGTTCGTTGTTGAGTACATACCTCAATATCAATTTCTTGCAGGTTATTTGAAATTCGGTTTTTACAGAGAAGAAGATGGCATAGTGTATCGTGAGTGGGCCCCTGCAGCTCAGTAAGATCTCCAGCTGACATCTACAAAAGTTATCATGTATACTTCTTGTTTTCAATCCGAGTGTTGACGTTGAAGTTGACTTTCTAATGGTGTAGGGAAGCACAAGTTGTTGGGGATTTCAATGGATGGAATGGTTCCAACCACTGCATGGAAAAGAATGAATTTGGAGTTTGGAGTATCAAGATTCCTGATTCTGGTGGAAATCCTGCCATCCCTCACAATTCTCTAGTCAAGTTCCGATACAAACATGGTGATGGAATTTGGGTTGATCGAATTCCAGCTTGGATAAAGTATGCTACTGTGGACCCTACAAAATTCGGGGCACCATATGATGGAGTTTACTGGGATCCTCCACCCTTGGAAAGGTAATACTGAATATTTAGTGTTTGTGGGGACATTTTCCTTTGAAAGGAGCCAAATTAAGGGGTTTATAATATTGCATCTCTGAATTTTCAGCTGTCCACTTCTTAGCACTATGATAAAAATTGGTGGAATATTTATATTTTGGACCAAAAGACAAGAAAATTTGGGGCTGATTTAACTCATGCTTTCATCAACTCAGGTACCAATTTAAATTTCCTCGCCCTCCAAAACCCAAGGCCCCAAGGATATATGAAGCTCATGTAGGGATGAGCAGCTCAGAACCTCGTATTAACTCATACAGAGAGTTTGCGGATGATATTTTGCCCCGTATTCAAGCAAATAACTACAACACTATCCAGTTGATGGCTGTAATGGAGCATTCCTACTATGGGTCATTTGGGTATCACGTTACAAACTTCTTTGCTGTCAGCAGTAGGTCAGGAACCCCTGAGGACCTCAAGTATCTGATTGATAAAGCCCATAGCCTAGGTTTGCAGGTCTTGATGGATGTTGTTCATAGCCATGCAAGTAACAATGTCACCGATGGCCTCAGTGGATTTGATGTTGGCCAAAGCTCCCAAGATTCTTATTTCCACACGGGGGATCATGGCTACCATAAGCTATGGGATAGTAGACTTTTTAACTATGCTAATTGGGAAGTTCTGCGTTTTCTTCTATCTAACTTGAGGTGGTGGATGGATGAGTACAAATTTGATGGGTTTCGTTTCGATGGAGTTACATCAATGTTGTATCATCATCATGGAATCAACATGACATTCACGGGGAATTATAATGATTATTTTAGCGAGGAAACGAATGTTAACGCCATGGTTTTTTTGATGTTGGCCAATTGTTTGATTCATAATGTCTTGCCGGATGCAACTGTGGTAGCAGAAGATGTTTCTGGGATGCCTGGACTTGGTAGGCCAGTCTCTGAGGGGGGAATTGGCTTTGATTACCGCTTGGCAATGGGTATTCCTGACAAGTGGATTGATTATGTAAAGAACAAGAGTGATCAAGAATGGTCAATGCAGGAGATATCACGGAGTTTGACAAATAGGAGATATAGTGAGAAGTGTATATCTTATGCTGAGAGTCATGACCAGGTATGAGATTTTCTGTTTTTTATGAAGTTTACATCTTGAAAATCTTTGGAATGGTTTCCACCTCTTGGACTTTTAAATTAATTTGGTATTACAACTCAGTTGCCAACTTCCCATGAGGAAAATGTGACAGAAAGATTCTCTCCTTTGCACAATCCTGACATAGTACCATTGATTACTTACCTTGATCTTTTGACTAGGTCAATCGCATCGTTGGCTTTTCTCATCTCTCCTTTGCGCAATCCTGACATTGTACCATTGATTACTTACCTTGATCTTTTGACTAGGTCAATCGCATCATTGGCTTTTCTCATTTCTTCCCCTATTTTTCGGTTTACTGCAATGTTTTGTAGGCCATTGTGGGTGACAAGACTATTGCATTTCTCCTAATGGATAAAGAAATGTATACTGGCATGTCTAGTTTGGTGGATGCTTCTCCCACTGTTGAGCGAGGGGTAGCGCTTCACAAGGTATGTTATGGTTTCGTAAAATGTGGTTCTTCTAACAATATCTCTGTTCATGTTCTGGGCATCAATGGGTTTCTAATATAAAATTTTGTTGGCAACCTTTTATTCCAGATGATTCATTTTCTAACAATGGCATTAGGAGGAGAAGGCTACCTCAATTTCATGGGGAATGAGGTAAGTTGCAGTCCCCACCATAACCTGCCAAACTTATGGATTTAGCGCTTGTCATGACTCAGATATTGTCTGAAATAATAATGTAGCTTCCCATCAGGATTTTAATTTCAAGGGCTTTCGTCAATTTCATTATTAAAGGATGAACTTCTGCCCATAAAAAGGTTTGAGGGTTGGCTTTATTAGACCTTGTTCAAAGTTGAAAACATTTAAATGAACAAGCTCACACCCTCTGCTGAGTCTGTTCATCATAAATCTGTTTTGAGGAACATAATTCTTGATCGATGCTGACACATAAATACGTAATTTTACACCATATCCACCAAGTTTAATTTTTAATTTTCATATTATGCTTCTCTGTCATGAATGCTGATTGTAGTTTGGCCATCCTGAGTGGATTGACTTCCCAAGAGAAGGCAATGGTTGGAGTTATGACAAATGCAGGCGTCAATGGGACCTAGGGGATTCAGATCATTTGAGATACAAGGTTACATTTAATTTATTATTGTTTCAGTATCAGCATCTTTGTTCTGCTGCTTTAATACAGTACTTGGTTTTGGACATCGAATGGCAACCTTCATCCAGCTCATCTCCTCTTGCAATTGATGTCTTTTCAGAATAAAGCAATATAAAATTTGTTATGGCCACATTGTTGGCTTTCAAAGACCATAGCTTGAATTTTTGTGGACTTGACTCCTCATTCCATTTAAAATTTGCAGTGTGAAATTGATATGTCCATTTTTGTAACTTCCAGTCTTCCCTGTGTATGATAGATAAATCTCATTTGTGAGTGCAGATTTGTTTTTCTTCTTTGGCTTCTGGTAATTGCACTCTGTTAAATTTCTCATTTCTTGTGATTGAAATTGTGCAGTTCATGAATGCATTCAATAGAGCTATGAACGCGCTTGATGACAAATATTCTTTCATTGCATCAACAACGCAGATTGTTAGCAGCACAAGTGAGGATGACAAGGTACAGACTACAGATGCTCCTGGGTAAATAAAAGTTTCTTTTCTGTGAGTTGGGACATCCAGAATGTTATTTCTGGGATCTTGATACAAGTTTTTATGTATATGGTCGCATATGTGAGCTAGAGTAATGGTGGTCCTGGTGCTATCAAGCTGGTCAAATCTTCTTCCGTCTCCACATTTTCATGATTGTTAGTTGTTTGGTTTCTACGAGGAACTACAGTATCATTCAAATTGCTTAAATTTCGCCTCATTAACATTTGGTGGTCGTTTTGTTTCACCTTCAGGTTATTGTATTTGAACGTGGAAATCTAGTTTTTGTGTTCAATTTTCATCCGGAGAATACATATGATGGGTATGTATGAAGAGATTCACGATATTTGCTTCTTTGTATGTGATGTGAATGTGGTTTACATAGCATGAATGAAAGAATTGAATTTGTGGAATTAAAATTGGAACATTTTTACTCAAGTAATGATGATGTCAACTTCATAGTGATGGGATTTTTATAATTCTTCATTTGATCCATATGGTCTGACACATACAGGTACAAAGTTGGGTGTGACTTGCCTGGGAAATATAGGGTTGCTCTGGACAGTGATGCTCTAGAGTTTGGCGGACATGGAAGGGTAAGGGGCCCTTTTCAGTTTTGTTTTTTAATTGTTTTCATGTTATTTCTGGGCATCCAATTGCTGCCTGCATTCATGCAGTCATCGTATACCACATCCACTCCAAAGATCTGTATAAGAACCTCCACATGGAACTCATAATTATGCTTCCAAAAGATGTAGTTGGAACTTCTATTGTGCCAAAAGTGTTAGTACTGCGATTCGATCATCTACTGTATGATTTATGATTCAAGGCTCTGAGTAAGATGGTAGACTTTGGTCACAGGTTTCAGACATTAAAAATTACTAACTCTATTTGCCTTAATGACCAACTTTGAAACAACTTTGTCCATTTCTATTTCCTTGTTATTAACGTGAAGATCTCACTTGTTGGCCACTTCAGTTCTCGTTGGTCAGAAATGTGTTGCACCCTTAATGGGTTCGTTAATGAAAAATCAATTCCATCACCTATGACACATGTCTGATGATATAATGGATATCTTTGTTTTGCAGGTGGGCCATGACATCGACCATTTCACATCCCCTGAAGGAATACCAGGAGTGCCTGAAACAAACTTTAACAACCGTCCCAACTCCTTCAAAGTACTCTCACCAGCACGCACTTGTGTGGTATGACTGTCTCTTTTGGTCCTTTCTGTTTCTACTCATGATGATGATGTCGAAGGCTAAAGTTCCCTTCTTTTTGTGTAAAGGTTTACCACAGAGTTGAAGAAGAGTTGGAAAAAACTGATGAGAGCGATATGGCAAGTGTCAGTGAGTCAGCTGCCACAGATGTTATGGCCAGGGATGAGAGAGTTGAAGAGTCAGCTCCTGATGATGATTTTGCTGCTGATCCAAGTGAGGCAGAAGATTTAGAAGCGGAAGAGACAGGAGAAGGTACAATGGAGGATTGATAACATCCCGTTACTTCATATTTTCACTCGAATTGATCTAAAAATGCAGTCCACTCCTGTGTACATATTGCAGTGCGAGTAACTAAGTCAAAAGGACCTGTCACGGCATATAATCGCAACAGTACCGATAGTTTTAGTGTGTACCTTGTATAGTGAGAGTGAGAAACGTTCCGGCTTTGTACATAATGGAAACTATTGCTGAATGTTGCTACTGCCATATGCTATCGTTTCCAGAAGGATTGAGTTTCATGTTTTGCTATTGCGGCACCTTATAATTCTTCTTTCTGGAGTTTGTACTCTTTCTATCAAGTTTTGTTCAATGGACTAGGATAACAGGAGCAAAAACGCATGAAACTGACATAATTCAACTGAACCCACAGCTGCGACTTGCAAGTGTCTTTACTAGAGCAGAATAAAAACACATGAAACTGACTATATTCATAATTCAACTCTTTACTAGAGCAGAATAAAAACACATGAAACTGACTATATTCATAATTCAACTGAACCCACAGTTGCGACTTGCGAGTGTCTTTACCAGAGCAGAATAAAAACGCGTGAAACTGACAATATTCACAGCACAGCAGAACAAAATGGAAACACTAACTCACACGTGTCCAATCTGTTAAGACTCTACATTGGTGTAAAGCGTCAAATTAAAGATGAAAAGACAATAACCGAACCCGTAAACTCTACATAACTCAACTAAACCTACAATAGCGAGTGTCTTTAACAGAGCACGATAAACACACATAAAACATACTATATTCAAAGCACAGCAGAACAAAATGGGAAACAGGAAGGGAGAAACTATAAATTTCAGAAAAAATATAGTCATGTTCCCATGTGAGCAAGGTTGTTTATCCATTGGTGAACCATTTTTGCCGAAAAATTATTAAAGAAAAAGATTGTCACATTACAATTTACAAGTAACTCATTTCTGAATTGTAGTGTTATTATGATTCCTCGAGTGACTTCTTGATAATTTTGTGAACAAAACTCTGGTGGCAAGCCCTTTCGCACTTGAAGAATGAGAGGATATCATCAGTGAGAATTGGTGTGGAATATGCTTCTCGAGTCCCCCCTGAATACAGCCACAACACCCTGCTCCTCCTATGGTTTCTGTAACTTCAACAGTACTAGTACAGTACACAAGCAACCATATCACCAATCTATTATGTTTTCACATGGTCCTCATAGAGTTTTCTTAGCTACTCCATATCCATATTGCATAATTGTGGAACCTGGTTGAACTACAGATTGGATAGTAATTCAAGCAAGTTAACCAACCAATTATGCTACAAGAAGGAATCATGAGATACATGTGAACAGTTTGTCGTCCTGAAAAACACATGCTTTGGTTATGGATGGTGTCATTATGGAGAACCTGGACGTGGCAACAATTCCAAAGTCAGGTAAGCACAGGTAACATGTCTGTCGACCAATTTGCTCAAACAAATTAGGGTGGCTTGATGCTCCAGACTTGCAGTTGTGGAGGTTGCTTACTAGTGACATTTAATTTCTCGTGGAGCTATAGTCCACTGCTTCACCAATTTTCCACTTTTCACCTATCACATTGTATCAAGGGAAAAAATTATTTAGAAAGAAAAACAGATCAAATCAAGTATGCACCAAGAAAAAGAATAAAGATGAAGTAATTCCTTAGAGTACTTCCATCTAAATGTTTTGGAGATGTATGCAAAGAACAAGTGCAGACGCAACCAAAACCTACATAGTAAGATAAGCACTAGAAACTACAAACTACCTATGAGTGAATAACCATCATTATCCTGATTAAATACCCAACGCAATTATATGAATTTGAGTCCTAAACAAATAGCTACATAACATAATCATGGCCAAAAAATTGCAAACTGTTTTTGGTAGTGATTAACTCTTATATGACAAACTAAATTCATGAAGAATGTAAAATCAAAACTCACATGACACGCATGGTTCAGATCAGCAGAGGTCAGGAACGATTTTGAACAAGATGACTGACTGATAAGAAAAAGCCTACTAATTGAAGTGGTTACCTTAGTTACCTATAACAGCAAGGATGAGAAACATGGAAGATCTCTTATCCAGATTTCTGCTCCGATTTCCTCCTCTGGCTCTGCTGAATAAAAATGAGTTCACATTTTCAATAAAAGCGACGATGAAAGCGCGAGAGGGGAAGCGTGGGTGAGGGGGAAAAAAGAAGGGGAAAGCGTGTTTTAGGTTCACGCTTTCAAAATTAACAGGAAAGCAGTAAAGCACGGCCGGAAGCAATAATTAGCGTCCAAGAGCAATAACTGGCGGCCAAGAGTAACAGTTAGCGGCCAACAGCAAAAGGTTTGCAATCATTTAAATGACAGATAAGCGTGATGCGGAGTTGCGCTTCTGCAATAGTTCGCGGCCAGAAGCAATATTTTGCGGCAAAGAGTAATATTTGGCGGCCAGGCGAAGTCGTTCAGGGAAACCTCCCGTGTTTAAGTTGCGAGGACCAATAAAACCTTTGCCGTTCTGTGGAACCTCGCATCTCTGAAACACAAGTTTCTAATGGGTGCCACCATGCTAGTAGTCGTTCCCATTTCCCCGAGGATTTGTACTCTCTCTCTCTCTCAATTCTCTGTGCATTGACTCTGGCCCTCAATTTTCATCCGGATTCTACATACGATTCAATTATTTTCGGCAATTCTTGTTATTACCAAAGCTATCATTTTTCCTTTCTGTTTTTCTCGA
Organism: Rhododendron griersonianum; assembly: GCA_018127125.1. NCBI lineage: Eukaryota > Viridiplantae > Streptophyta > Magnoliopsida > Ericales > Ericaceae > Rhododendron > Rhododendron griersonianum. Next base: position 1,068,398 of record CM030793.1, read on the forward strand.
GTGTTTGTATAAGTTTCTGTGCATGCGAATTTCCAATTGCAAAAGCCCTGTGTTTGATTATCCGGTGGATCTTTGGCTGTGAAAGCTTTGTTTTTTTTTTTTTTTATAAATTTATCAAGCAGTAAAACCACTTGCCAAATTGTGAGTAGATCGTATTGTAAGTAGCACGGGAACTATATTTGATGATCAATTATTTTACTCATTAAACACCAGTAATTGGTCCTTTATAACTGCAGCTGTTGAGAGCTGGACCTAAGAAACTCGGATTATGTAATGTGTATAAGTTCTTCTTTTTGCAATGAAAGTGATGAGCTGGTACTTGATGCAGTTTTAATTTCAGGGACTGCTTATGTTTGCGGTTTGAAGCATGCCTCAGGCAATTTTGTCCTAATCATGGATGCGGGCGGACCTATCGCACCATGTAAGTATGTGTTTTGGTTGCTAATGGCAACTATGGGTTCTCTTTTGGTGGGTTGTGTCTGTTTGAGAGAGACTTGGGTAAAAACAAGTTCATTTTGACGGATATGTTGCAGACCCACCGATGTCAGGATCTTTAAAATGGGATATTTAGGCTATGTTTGGTAACACTGTCACTTTTCTGTTTTCTGTTTTCTATTTACTGAAATCAGTTTCTACTTTTCCTAAAAAAAAATTAAAAGCGGAAAACATGTTTGTGTTAACCTGTTTCAAAAAAAAAAAAAAAAACGTAAACTAATTTTTTTTTTTGAGCAACCGAAACTTGTCATTAACTTTTGAAACCCAACAAATCAGAATTACAAAGATTAAAAAGCTTAATAGAATGGGAAGAAGAGATAGAGACTTAAAAAAAATTGGTGGGAGGTCCACTATAGCATGTTTGTAACCTACTAAGTCCACTTCTAAATTTCATAACCCCTCTAGTCCACTAATATAGTTATATAACCTAATAACTCCAATTTACTTAAAAAGATATATTTTTCAAGACCAAAAAACCCTCCTATATAACATATAGAGAGAGAAACCCTAGATCACAAAACAGATCTGAACCTCCCCTCCCCCTCTCTCTCCCTCTCTCTCTCTCTCTCAGAACGGAACTGTGTGGAAGACGACGGTGAGCAAGACAACGCCGAACCCCGCGATAACCCCGAGCACGACCCCGGTTTGTTTCTACTTTCTAGTGGATCAAAAGAGGACGATGAGGTGGAGCAAACCGATGGTGGGGACCTGTTCGCAGTGCTGCAGCGGCGCGAGCGTGGCCGACATGAGGACGACGACGAGGTTTTGTTACACCCCAGATAGAAAAGTTAGGCCAGACACCTTTTGTTATCTCCATCTCTGTTTCTCTTTCTCAAAATTTCTCTGCCTTCATCTCCATATTTGTATATATCACATGTATGTACATACAGTACATTCAGGTATTGAAAATTTTGAAAGAATCTTTGTTTACATGGAATCTATGATGAATTGAGGGGAAGGAATTTGCCTTCAGAGTTTTTATTCTTAGTTTTTGTGCAAGTAAAATCCAACTTGAGGCGAATTGGGCAGGTTTGTTTTCTTGACTGTGGAGTTTTTTCTCATCAGATTATCAGCCTCATAAATGAGCCTTTGTGGTAGACGGAATGAGGCGCTCCTCCTCCGATTGTAGTTTCAATCAATTATATAACGTTATTCCGTTTTTTCATAAATGTGCTTTAAAGTTGGTTTGTCTATCGTATTAAAAAGGTTGATCTGGTCTTTTATTTGTTTTACTGGAGAGAAATTTGGAGTAGTAAAAACAAAAAATAAAAAATATTATAAGAAAGTTAATCCGGTCTTTTATTTGTATCGTGTCCAGTTATCATCAGATTTGGAGGTTTTTGAATAAATACATAAGGTTATATGTATGCTTTTCCTAGGGTTAGAGATCTGAATTTTTTTGAATAAATATATAAAATTATATTTGTGCTTTCCATCAATCACTTTATTGATTTGGTCCGCGCAGCGGCCTCTTCGACTTGATTCTGATATGTTTGGAGTTTTTTGAATAAATATATAAGGTTATATGTGTGTTTTTTCTAGGACTAGACATATAAGGTTGGAACAGGTTGTGTTTTTTGAAAAAAAATATAAGGTTATATGTGTGCTTTTCGTGTCACACAAAAAATATAATTTTGTGTGTTTTTGTTGTTATTTATATAAGGTTATATGTGTGTTTTTTGTGTCACAAAAAAAATATAATTTTGTGTGTTTTTGTTGTTATTTAATATCATTTTTGTAAAACATTCTCAGTTATAGAGAGATATAATAATATATAACGTTATATTGATATATATATCATTCTAGATTAGAAATATTCTATGTTATTTAATAAAGAGAACATATAACGTTATATATGACCTTTTGTACTGTGTAACGTTATATATGAGTTTCTGTCATATATAATGGTATATGCTCCATCGTCGATCACTTATTGAATTGGTCCACGTTGCAGCCTCTCTGACTTATACGTAAAAAAAAAAAAGTGATTTGAAGCTCGGTTAGTGATGTGGTTTGGTTATAGATAATCTTCTCCACCGAGACATATATGTTATATGTGACAATTTGCCCTTGGTACCTAATTTTGACCTGTAAAACTCCAAACTAAAGGAACTAATAATGTTATATATTCTCTTATTGAATTGGTCCGCACAGCGGCCTCTCAAAAATACATATGGATATATCCATATATGATTATAACGTTATATATATATATATATATATATAGAGTCCCCTTCTAATAAGGACCACCTCATTTTAATAAAATGAGGACCTCCCTTTTCCGATTGAATTTTGATGATCCGAGCCGCTCAATGTGTTCAGAACGTGATTTTAAGGGTAAACGCTTGAAATCAGAAAAAAAAAAAAAAGACCGGGAAGGGCTTCATCCGAGCAGTTTTTATTTATTTTTTATCGAACGGTTCAAATAAAAACTGCTCAAATCAAGCCCTTCCCGATCATTTTTTTTGCCGATTTCTCGCAGGTACCCTTAAAATCACGTTCTGAACACATTGAGCGGCTCGGATCATCAAAATTCAATCGGGAAAGGGAAGAAATGGGCTAGTCCTCAATTTAGGTCCTCATTTTAGGTTCTCATTAGAAGATTAGTGTGTATATATATATATATATATATATATATATATATATATATGAGCTTGTATTGACATAAAAAAAATTTCAATTTTCATAGAGAACATATAACGTTGTATATGAGATTTTGTTATGTAAAACTAAAAAAAAAGAAAAAGGAACTAATAACGTTTTATGTTCTCTTATTGAATAGATCCGCGCAGCGGCCTCTCAAAAGCACATATGGATATATCCATATATTATCAGAAGCAAGTCGAAGAGGCCGCTGCGCGGACCAATTCAATAAGTGATGAACAACGGAGTATATAACATTATATATGAACTTCTGTCATGTGTAATATGTGTTTTTCCTAGGGTTAGACATATAATATTATATCTCATTTTTTAGATATATTAATGTTTATGTTGTTTTGAATATGTATATATGTAGATATAGAGGTTATGAAACGCTATTCGGAGGTAGAAAATCAAAATTTTGAAGGATCAAATGAAGGTTTTGATGAAAAAACGATGAAAAAATGAAGCTCGACCCCCTGTGGCCTCATCAACATTCAACTTGGGATTCAAGTCGCGACTAAAAATAAAGATAATGGTGGCATGATATGTGAACATATAATGTTATTTTTTGAGATATATAATATTGTTGGAAAGATATGATGTTGTTTTGAGAATATATAATTTTATATCATGTTTTGTGAGACTTAGAGCTACAGAAGCTTAGATATAACGTTCTATTTTTTTTTTTTTGCGATATTTAGATATTCAAAAACTCACATATAATGTTATATGTTTTGTATGAACCAGCATATAACGTTAAAGACTAAAAACAAGAAAAACCAAAAAGAAATGTTGCATGTTAGAAAATTTTTGCCACACATATAATGTTGTATGTTAGGAAATTTTTATCACTCATATAACGTTAAAAAATCAATACAAGAAAAATAGGAAAAAACAAAAAGAGAAATTTGTCACATATATAACGTTAAATGTTAAGTATAGCGGGTTCAATAAAAAAAAGTCGAGAAAAATGAAAAAATACGTTTTTTGTTACACATATAACGTTATATGTGGCGTGATGACTGCGGCGACGGTGGTGGCGGCGGTGGCCGCTGCGGTGGTGGTGGCGGCAACGGCTTGATTGCAACAAAAACGAAAAAAAATGGAAAAAATATATTTTCGTATTAGCCAAATAAGGCCCTTGATTCTTAGGTGGGGTATTTTTGTCATTAAAATTATTAGTGGACTTAGTGGGTTATGAAACTTAGAAGTGGACTAGATGGGTTTAGAAACTGTTATAGTGGACTTATGCAAAATTTTCATGGAACCGCTGTAAACAGGCCGTTCACAGAGTCGCGCGATCTTGACCGTTTGTTTCGGCTTTGGACGGTTCAGATTTAAATGAAACTTTTTCAGTGAAGAGTTAAAAAGTTTCATTAGAATTCGGACCGTCCAAAACACTTTGGACGTTCGATATTCACTTCTGTAAACAACTTTTCATGGAAGCTCCGTGAAAAAGTTTTTTCTCTGGGAACAAACCCAACTGACTGGTAAAAGTCCCCTTTGAAAAGCTGAAGCTACGTACACTTCCAAATTATTCCAATAGCTTATGGATCTATATTCACATTGATCAACAGTCCAAAGAAAGCCAACAACTTTGGATATCTACCATGGACGATATTTGCTCCACCTGCTATTCATGTGACTGATTGTGACAAGTCACAAAGCCAAAACTGAGTCTTTTTCAAAGGATTAAAATCGATTAGCAATGAAGGGAACAAAGCAGATTACCAGAGAGAGAGAGAGAGATTACCAGCGAGCGGGAGAGGGAGGGGAGAGAAACAAAGCAGAGCCGAATTGCAAAGTATCAAGGAGAGAGAGAGAGAGAGAGAGAGAGAGGGAACCTTCAATGGCCGCTTGAATGTTGTCTGGATCTGAAAAATAAGGTCCAAGGAGTACCTCCAAGGACTCAAACCCGCGTCTCTGCTGGGTTTAATTCTCTGGCTCTGTAACGGAAGATTTTGGCAGCAGATTTTTCATTTTCAGAAGAAGTGAAAGTAAAGTTTTGATGCTTCCTCAAATTTTCAAAATAGTGGAAACTGTTACCATTATTTGGAAATGGAAGTGGTGCACCAAACATATTTTCATTCCTATTTTTAGAAAATTTTGAAAATAAAAACAGAAAATAGAAAATATAAGTGCTACCAAACATAGCCTTAGCATTTCTTCTGTTCTAGTTCATTTATGTCTAAATTTTCTGCGAAACCAACCAATCTACCACTGGACTCCTTTTTGAAGGATTTGGAGACTGGTGGAACTAGTTATGTCAAAGGTGGTGGTGTGCATGGGTAGAATCTGAAGCGCGAATTGACAAGTAGGGGAGGTAATGTCCTCGCCCAGTCATTTTCATTGAGTAAAGTTGTGTCTCTTCCTCTCACAAATTGATTTTGGAAGACATTAATACGTAATATTTTGCACTTTTTGCAGGCTCTATAAGAAATCGGTGCTTGAAGATGTCATAAGCACTTGCGGCGTTAGTAAGGGATACAATTTTCAGATGGAGATTATTTTTGGAAGCTTCAAGAAAAGGGTACCATATTGAAGAGGTTGTGTTAAAACTGTGTTACCTCATGTTATACAAACTGTGAGCTATGGTCAACTTTTCTTGCTACAGTTAATATCTGTGTATTTCATCAAACAAAATGACTTAGCCGAATACCGTATCAATTGCATTAGATTGATGTCCTGGTCCATAACCGTGTGGGTTTGACCATTTGTGCGAAAAGGTGAAAGGAAACACTTTTCAAGAAACGTGCTTACAATATAACTTATTCATGGTCTCAAAGCTCACATAGGTGAAGTACTTTGATTTCATTATAGTCTTTAGATTGCTTTTGGGAGTGGTGAACCCATGTACCCGTTATCTTTAGCAAGGTTGGGGTTGATTTCTTTTATGTGATGTGTTGTGTCGATCTCTGGCTCTGTTTCTGTTGTCTTCAAAAGTAGTTGCAGCCATCGGATGTTGCAAGGACGCCTTTTTCTCCGAGTTCTTTCTTCTTCAAATATTTTCAGCTGCTAACTCAAAATTATTGCCTTTGGCCTGAATAATTGACCTGGATTTTACATCTGTTTTTGCAGGTTAGAAATTACCTTTGTTGATAGGGTATATGGAAGTTCAAAAACCTGGAGGCTCAAAAATAGTTGGATATCGTTGTGAACGTATGATGCAATATACGTGGTTTGTTTACCTTTGCAAAGTTGTCAATCGTAAGGGTCTGGCATATCTTTTGGTTACGACCTGAAGTGGAGAGAGTTGTTTGCTATATTTTTCTTTTCCTTTTTTGGCTTGCAGTAGAGTCATTGTTTTTGCAAGTCAGGAATTCAGGTTGAAACAACTGATGATGCAATCAATTTGATCAATTGTATCATCTCTCTTATTCCCTGATTGTTTCACTTCTACTCTGTTGTCAAATTTTACAAATATCCATTTGGTTGACGGTTGCACACATTTCGAAGTCAATTAGCTGGTTTCAGCAGTTCATGTCGAAGTCCCTGATTCACTCTTGTTTCAAGAATTGCTTGTTTGCTAGAACAAAAACAAGACACATCAAGAAGGGCCTGTGACTGCAAAAGTGAATGAAACTACCGTTGGACTTGAAATTCCTCAAGGCACGTCTTCTCCTATTTCCAGAAATGCAAAAGGGACTGGACGGGAGCCATATCCAGAGCACTTGTCCTTCTCAATCCTAATTCCTTAAGTTCACTACGCAGTCGAAATCTGTATCATCTGTTTTCCCCCGGCATAGAAAAATGATGGATAGAGAGGCTAACAAACATTAAACAAGCAAAGTGTAACCAACAAATGAAGAAGAAGGAATATACAACTATAAAAAAAAACATTTATATCTTTATAAATGTCGTCTGTTTAAATGTCCATTTCAGCAGTTCATTTTGTCCACACGACCACATCACACAACATTTAAGCAACGGAACAAAGAAAGCTAACTTTATCTTTATGAACTCATGAATCCCCTTGGCAATCCGAAGTTCCTAACATGCCAAAACTTCCCGAGATGAAGAACCACATGGTTCAAAAACTTCCAGAAATGATCAAACCTTGCATTGCATTGCATTTCAAGCCAAGTACAAACCGGGGTTAAACTAAAATTAACTTGGGATGTTTCGAGCGTTCTCCTATATGTCCCCTAACTTCTAAGAAGCAGCAAAAACACAAAATATCCCTGTAAAACTCGACGCTTTACAATTGCTACGAACATCAAGAGACAAAAATATAAAAACAGATAAACAGCGACGGAGCTGCATAAATGATAGCTTTTCTGGAACAGTCATTCAGGTGGAAACAACGTTAACAACTAGAGTATGGCACAGCAATGACAACTATATGTAGGAAAATAAACAAAATTCAGGCATTATTCACAGAAAGCAACGCACATTGTTGGACCTCTTATGCTACAAATTAACTTGGTAATTCATCAAGAATGTTAAAGTCGACACTCACAAGGTTGAGCAGAGATGCTTTTCTGGCGCGTGGCGACGGTTGATTTGGTCGGAGATGACCTTCCACACCGTGGGCGGGTCGGCTGGATATTTCGGGGCGAATAGAACGAAGTCGGCCCAGGACTTATTGAGACATCGCATCTCCAACACGGGAGTTTATCAAAACGACGTCGGTCGGGATTCATAGACACTTCGCAGGTTGACCATGAGAAGTGTGGGGGGTGTGATTTACCCTTGAACCTCCTGAACCCTTTCTCGATGCCTGAGCCGTGGAAATCTTGACCGGCGACGCTGTGTACCTGCAAACCGGAGGGTGGTGTTCCTCCGGGTAGAAGCTCCGACGATCTAGTTAGAACCGGAGGAAGGAAGAAGAAGAAGTTATTGCAGGAGAATAGTTTAGGGAGAGAGAATCTATCACCCCTTTCCTAGAAGAGGTACTCTGCTATTTATAGGCAGAGGTTTGGAGTGTTGAGCAAGATGGAAGTGTATTGCACGCGCGTTGCTACGCTCGGATGACGTCACGTGTCAGAGGCACTCAAGTGATTCTCCCCTTCGAGACCTGCAGACCCATGTGGACCCACGTGGGCCAATGTCAGATACGTCCCATCGGTTATCAGAGAGGTGCACGTGCTTATCTTTGCTTCTATCAACGGAAGCTTCTAGATTATTCCACAACCGCCTTAGCCGTGGGTTTCATCCGAACATATGATACTGCCGAGCACAGAGCTCCCTCGTCGAGCGTCCACCACCCGGACGGGAGAGACACCCATCCGAATGAACACTTCCTTCGTCGAACGAGAACGTTGTTCGAAGCTCGGATGTCATTTTGCGCTCGGTGAACAGTCAGGGAACCGATTAACGTTCGGTGGAAGACTGGGATGACTTGTCGCGTTTTGACTTTCCTCATACGGACGAACTGAGACAACTGGCCCGTGGAGCCGAAGGTTATCCCATTGAACCTTTTGACCTTTGGATATTTTGGCCCACTACAATAGCCCCTCAACTCCTGCTTATACAATCCGAGGAAAGGAGGAGTTGACAGTAGTGGCCGAACAACGCTTCTCTATCAACAAACGCCTCGTTCGTTTCCTTCCATGCCGAACGAAGACGTATGCCGAACATTAACAGCTTGAAGAACCCGAAGCAGACAAGCTCTGAACCCGCATTTAATGCTTCTGTAACCGTCGATTTCAAATGTTACACGTGTCATTAGTTCACTGGGTAATGAAACGGCGCTGTACAACGCCTTCCACGTGTCGATCATCGCGCGGAGCATCAATCTCCTGCTTCAATCCAACGGCTGGGGGACAAGTGCCGTTTCGAATTTCCCCCTTGGTATAAAAGGAGATGAAGGAGAGAGAAAATCATTTTTTCTCTCCTTCTCTCAGACGTCTCAACTGCCTCAAAACGGTTCTCGCCTTAACATCGCAAGAAATCTGAAGATCATCACAACAAATCACAGATTTCCGTCGATATTCTGGTATGTTTCGCTTTTCTTAATGCCTCTCTGCATTTTTCAGTCATTTCATGCGTGTTTCGACCTAAAAAGTGGATTTTTCTCTCATTTCTATCCGTTTCCGTTTCCACACGCTGTAGAACAGGTTGAACATGTTCATGTGTTCTTCCGAGCACAAATCAATTCCGAAGAATAATAAATATCAATCTTCTGATCACAAAATTCTGAACGAAGAAAACATTCTCGCACTATCCGAAGAATAACCGTACTCGGAGTATCCACTCGACACGTAGTCGTTCGGGAGGGACATATTCACTCGATTAACTTAGAACACCGAATTTAGGCACCCTAGGAATAATGACCTTGCTGCTCGCTAATGGTCTTATCCCATGCACTTGTTTTAGGTATGGAGTCATCGCCAACTTCCTCGGGAGAGTCCTATCGCTCGGCGGATTCCGATGCACCTGACTTCGGTGAAATGGACCCCAGACTCGCCGAAGAAATTAGGACTGAGACTCGGAAGTACCGTGTAGGATCCGGACTGCAATACGCCGGAGTCGAGGGAATCGACTTTCCCTCGAACGTGACACCCCTTCGATCAATGGGCCCCGATATCGTCGAGATCGACGATGATGACTCTTCGGATAAAGCTGGAGAAGATCCAGAAGAGGAAGAAGAAGATAACGAGGAAGCAGCAGACGAGGATGAAGAAGAGCAATCCGAGAGAGACACGCCTGCTGCTTCTTCTAGTCGGCTAGAGGAGGAAACAGCCACCCTTGTCGAGTCATCTTCGGCGGAACCGAAGAAGAAGATCAAGAGGAAAATCATTCCTCTGGACCCAGATCTGATCCCCGAACGAAAGGGGAAAGACCCATGCCCCTACTGGGATTGTTTCCAAGACCAAAGGGGGATTGAACTTTTTCGGTGGGCGTATAGCGTTCCGAACGACGTTGTGCTCACGCCCGTAACCGGGCCTCGAATACTGTTTAGTGACGAGCATGTCACTGTTCCCCTAATGGCCATTACCGAAGGCGGGCTTCGATTCCCAATGCACAAGATTTTGAGACAAATCCTCCACCGCTTTAGCCTTACGCCGTGCCAGCTTAGTGTAAACTCCTACCGCATAATCCACTCGATCATCAAACTTGCCGAAGTAAAAATGTTCCCTCTCGAATACCACCATATCTTTGAGAACTACATGGTATCGAGAAACGTTCGGCGTTTTCGGTATTACTTATGTTCTCGGAGGAACATGGACAAAATCATTCCCGAGGGAACTTCCAATACCCTCCTGAAGAATATGGGCAATTCGAAGTTGCAACTTATAGGGGCGACCCTTGTAAGCGTTTTTTCCACTATTCTTTATATGCTTCACGTTCGGTTTTTTGTCACAGTCTTTTTTTTTTTTTAAAGAACATGCATATGTCACGTCTAACATTCTCCATCTGTTTCTTTTCGGCAGATACGAGCAAGATCAACAAGGACCTCCTCAGAGTAGCTAGAGGTTGTGGTTTGGCCTCGGTATTGTTGACGATCCCGAGCTCGGAGAGAGACGCGCCCACCATCCTCGAGTACGATCCTACTTACGGCGGAAGGATCCGAGGGAAAGCAGGGGATAAGGAAACCAAAGAGAAGACGGTCAGGCTTCCCAAAGAGCTCCTTCCGAGCAAAGAGAAACCGCTCCGAGGGACAATACGTGTGCCAATCACCGAGCTTTTTCTCGAAGACGAGACGATGCCTCCTCGAGGAATGAAGGCCGTGCTGCAGAAGAGACTCGACGACCAGCTAAAACAGCTGGCCGAACAGAAGAAGGACGGCGCTCCCGGCGCTTCGAGCTCGGTTCCGAGTAAGAGTACCGGCCCCGCGCCCCAAGCAAAGAAGCGACCTTCCCCCTCCACTCACTCGTCCGAGGATGCTCCCCCGGTCTCGAAGAGAACCAAATCCCATGCCACCAAGCCGACTGGGGCCGGCCTTCCGAGGGTCGAGGAAAAGGATAAAGAAGCAGGGGAGAAGGCTGGCGAGGGCGAAACGAGGGCTTCCTCGGATGCTGATGTCCCGTGGGCCCCGAGCTTCGTCATCCCAGGCAAGAAGCAGATCCTTAAATCTGACAGCCTCCAAGAGGATCCCTCCCTCGCCTTCGCACTGCACTCGGGGCTTATGCTCCCGAAGGACATCGTTGCTCCTCAAACACTGAAGACGGCATTGAGTGACTACTATTTTCATGTCGGGAGGGTAAGTCCAAATTTCCATTACTTCTTTCCTTTGTACGTTTATCGTTTCTGCATCTTGAATAATTTATATTTCCTTCACTTCCAGGCGACACAATCAATCATGAGTGCCCAGCTGCACCTATCCGAGCATGATAAGCAGACAAAACTGCTGAAGCAAAAAGTGGAGTTCGGCCAGCTGACACTGGACGAGTATAAGAAGACCATGGAGCACTCGAAAGGTGTTCGCCGAGCCCAAGAGGTCCAGATAAAAACCCTCAATGAACTGGTCAAGGGCCATCAAGATGCCGCCGAGCACACCAGGGCCGAGGGCAAAGCTGAGGGCCTTGAGGAGGGACGAGCTCTGGGGAGGAGGGAGATGGAGGAAGAGATGAAGAAGTCACTCCAGGAGGAATTTGACAGGGGATACTACCAAGCTGAGGAGGACGCTACGGACCAGGTGATGGCCATTCAAACCGAGATGAAGGAGAAGCAGCATCAGGTAAGCTTCAAGCTCGGGTTCAACATGGGTTTTGACGAAGCTGGTGTTGAAGCTGACGATGAACGCCGGAGCCTCATCGAAATTCCTCCCATGCCTGCCGACGAAGCTGTGGCAGAAGAGCCCATTGATGAAGCTGTGACCAGTCCAGCCGAGCATGAGAGTGCTACAGCACCAATCCCGGACTCTACTGATATTCCCCCGGTCACCCCTACTCCCGAGGGATAGGGCTTGTCAATGTTTTGTTTTTCCATTATGTTTTTCCTAAATTTCATTTGGAACGGTCGGCACCGAACAATTGGTTTTAGCCGAACCGTATGTAATTAACACAGGTAGAGGGTGGCCAAGAACGATTTACCATGGTCACTCCTCGGTAAGTTTGTCCAGGGATGGCACCGAACGATGCACCACCCGCCATGTCCTGGCATCAATGTTCAGAAATTTCAAGTTCTGGTGCTCGGTCAAAGCACTTTGGTTATGCGATAATTTATTTTCCAATTTTTCCAAGTAATTTTGCTCGACGTATACTGTTTTAGTTTTGGCATGCTTGGCTGCAAACATCTCTCAGGTTTTCACAAGTAAAAATTGCTCGTTAATTACCCGAACGATGGATGCCACCCACTTAGATTAATTTACTTTCAGGGGGTCCGAACGATGGAAGCCACCCATTTAACTTTGCTTTCTTGTAATGTTTACCCATAGGAGCCCCCCTGCCTTAGTGGATTATCCGCGTAAAAGCAGGAAGACACGAAGGCAGGAAAGTGGGTAAACCGAGGCTTAGAGAATTTCGCCCAAACCAAGCATCCGAACGAACTTAAGGTGGAAGTGCCAAGTCCCGAAGGTTGTGGGCGAGATAGTATAGCCGAACAACCGAGCAAATAATCCGAAGGAACAACCAATTCAAAAGCAAAAACCTCCATTATCAAAAATCGCCCGAAGGATTACAACCCGAGGAAAAACAAAAACGAGAACCGAGTCAGCGGAGAACCGCCGAAGCTACCCATGGAATTTCCGTAGCTTTTGGGCGTTCCATGGGTTTGCGATCGGCGTTCCATCCATCTCGGCAAGCTTGTAAACACCATGGCCGATCTTCTGCACCACTCGGTAAGGGCCTTCATAAGGATCCTTGAATTTCGTCAACTTCTTCGCCTCGACAACCATCCGAAGGACCAAGTCTCCGACGTTAAATGGCCGAGCCCGAACGTTCTTGTTATACCCCCGAGCAACCTCTTGTTGGTACGCCGCGTGCCGAAGGTTGGCGTTATCCCGCAGCTCCTCGACGAAATCCAACTCCGCTCCTACCAAAGCATTGTTGTCCACGGGATTGAAGTTTTCCGACCGAGCCGTAGGGATAAGCGTCGAGAGGGGCAAGACCGCCTCCATGCCATATACCATGGAAAACGACGTTCGGCCAGTGGATCGCCGAGGGGTGGTGCGGTAACTCCATAAAACCTGAGGTAGCTCATCAACCCATTTACCAAGCTTGCGATCCAAACGACGCTTCAGCCCCCGAGTAATGGCCTTATTTGAAGCTTCGGCCTGGCCATTCCCTTGGGGGTAAGCGACGGATGATGTATGGATGGTGATATGATGCTCTCGGTAGAAGTTCTGGATCGCCGAAGCAACGAATTGAGAACCGTTATCTGAAAGAATAGCGTAGGGAAAGCCGAACCTGGAAATGATGTTTTTCCAAATGAAGCGCTCGACGTCCCCAGCCGTGGTCTTCACTAATGGAGAAGCTTTAACCCATTTTGTGAACAGATTGGTGGCAGTGAGCATGTACTCGAATCCACCCAAAGTCTTCGGCAACTTGCCGACGATATCAAAGCCCCAGACAGCAAACGGCCAAGGACTGGTGATCATTTTAAGAGGAAATGCTGGCTGGTGGGGAATAGAGGCGTGCTTCTGACACCGAACGCAACGTTTCACATATTCTTCGGATTGCTTGACCATTTTCGGCCACCAGTAGCCTTGTGTCAAAGCTCGCTGCGCCATCGTTCGGCCTCCCGAATGTCCACCACAGCTTCCCGAATGAAGCTCATCAAAAATGCTTTCAACTTGATCCTCATGTACGACGCGCAAATCTGGCCCAGTGAAGGTTCGGCGGTATAGATGTTCGTTCGGACCAAGGAAGTAATTAGCTGCTCGGCAACGAACCTTATGGGCCTCCTTTTTGTTGTCAGGAAGAACTTGATGCTTTAAGTAGGCGATGATGGGGTCCAACTGGCTCGGGCCGAAGGTGATGACGTTTATCGAGCAAGGAACAGCTTCGAAGCTCGGGGAATCAACTTCGTCAAAAACAATAGTTCTATTGCCTGAGGCTCGGTATACTGAAGCAAGGCCGGCCAGAGCATCGGCGTGTGCATTATGCTCCCGAGCGATCCATTCTATTTCGACGCGGCCGAACTGTTTGAGAAGAGAGAGAACATGACTGACGTAGGAGTTCATCCGCTCATCCCTGGCCTGATAGTCGTCGTTGAGATGCCCTACAACCAGCCGAGAGTCGCAAAAGACATGGACTGAGTCCGCCTCCAACCGAAGGGCGAGCTTCAAACCAGCAATGAGAGCTTCATACTCGGCTTCATTGTTCGTGGCAGGGTATCCGATGGAGACTGAACTCTCATGGACTGTTCCAGCCGGAGAAACGAGGACAATACCAGCCCCAGCCCCATGCATATTCGAGGCCCCATCAATTGTCATCCTCCAAGCATCCCCAGAGAATAACTTCCATTCTTTCCTTGGCATCTTCGTCCCCATAGTGAACCAAGCTCGACGCGACTCGGTTGGAGGCGTACTCCATTCAACGAACTCCTCCTCCTTAGCGATCTGAGCTTCCTCCGCAGCTGCTGCCAAAGCTTTTTCTTCGTCTTTCAACCCAGGGGTCAGCTCGGCGAAGAAATCAGCCAACGCTTGGGCCTTGATCGCGGTCCTCGGCTCAAACTGAATATCGTAGTTTGCAAGGTCTTGCGAGAATTTCAAGATCCTGCTGGAGGAGGTAGTTCGCCGAAGAAAGGCCTTGAGAGGAAACTCAGTGAGGACCACAATCCTATGGCATTGGAAGTAGGGCATAAGGCTCGTTTTAGCTGAAACGAGCGCTAATGCCAACTTCTCCATAGGCAGATACCTCGTCTGAGAGTCCGTCATCGTCTTGCTTGAAAAGAATATCGGCAAGTGGTCCAGTCCTTCCTTCCGAACGAGAACAGCACTCGTTGCGTGGTCTGAAACAGCAAGGTAGAGATATAAATCTTCGTCGGGCTCGGGAGTAACGAGGAGCGGAGCATGAGAGAGATAATCTTTCAAAGATTGGAAAGCCTGCTCACACTCCTCGTTCCACTCAAACCTACGCCGACTAGTTTTGATGGCTTGGAAGAAGGGCCTGCAAAGGTCGCTTGACCGCCGAATAAAGCGGTTCAGCGCTGCAACCATTCCTGTTAGTCGCTGGACCTCTTTGATCGTAGTTGGAGCTCGGAGGTTCTGCACGGCAGAAAGTTGAGTTGGGTCAGCTTCTATCCCTCGGCGGCTCACCATATACCCGAGGAATTTACCCGAGCCCACGCCGAAGGCACATTTCTCTGCGTTGAGGCGTAGGCGGTATGCCTTGAGGATGTCAAAGATTTCCCCGAGATCCCGGAGGTGATCCTTGCTGAGCCTACTCTTGCACACCAAGTCGTCAATGTATGCTTCCAGGGTCTTGCCGAGCTTCAGAAGGAACATATTTGTTATTGTTCGTTGGAAGGTAGCCCCGGCATTCTTCAATCCGAAGGGAACGACGTTGTAACAGAACGTCCCTCGGGGAGAGATGAACGCCGTCTTTTCTTGATCATCCTTGGCCAGAGCAATCTGATGGTAGCCCCTATACGCGTCCATGAAACTTAAACGCTCGTGGCCAGCCGTCGCATCTACCATCTGCTGAATCCGAGGAAGTGGGAATCGATCCATCGGGCAAGCGTCGTTGAGGTTGGTATAGTCGATGCAGACCCTGAGCTTCCCGTTTTTCTTCGGAACAACTACGGGGTTAGCGAGCCAAGTTGGGTATAATATCTCCCGTATGGCTCCAGCTTCCAACAGTTGATCCACTTCGGCCATGATGGCTTCTACGTGCGAGGCAGCCGAACGACGAACCTTTTGAACCACAGGGCGTCTGTTCGGATCCACATTTAGTGAGTGGGAAGCGAAAGACGGATCCACCCCGGGCATTTCCTGAGGAGTCCAAGCAAATACTTCTATGTTCGCTTTAAGGAAGTTGAACATATCCATACGCTCGGATTCACTCAAGGAACTGCCGACGAGGAAGTACCTGCTACCATCTTCGGTGATAGGCATTCGTATAAGTTCTTCGGTGGACCTTTGTTCGGCGGGTAACCCCACTTCTTCAGGCTCCGGAACATCGGCCTTGTCAACGCATTGAACCTCCAAGAAGCTCCGCTCGTTAGTCACTGTACTGACATAACATTTCTTTGATTGGATTTGGTCCCCCCGAAGGCTCTCCTGCCTTCCATTCCAGCCGATAAACTTCATGACCTGGTGGAGGGTAGAGGTGACCGCCTTCATTCCGTGTAGCCAGGTTCGACCGAGGATGACGTTGTATGGGCTAGGGGAACTAACCACTACAAATTCGACATCAATCACTCGGGAGCCGGCTCGCACAGGAAGAGTGATCAATCCCTGAGGCCACACAGGTGCTCCGGTGAAGCTGACGAGGGGTGTGCTTGCCGTCCGAAGCTGGTCTGGCTTGAGACCAAGACTTTTGAAAGTTGAGTAGAACATCACATCGGCCGAGCTTCCCTGATCTATTAGCACTCGTTGGACAGTCGAGGCGCCTACTGTGACCGAGACAACAAGGGCGTCGGCATGTGGCATTTGAACCCCTTGCAAATCGTCAGACGTAAAGGTTATCGGGTCATCCAGA
Organism: Rhododendron griersonianum; assembly: GCA_018127125.1. Lineage (NCBI taxonomy): Eukaryota > Viridiplantae > Streptophyta > Magnoliopsida > Ericales > Ericaceae > Rhododendron > Rhododendron griersonianum. The sequence continues at coordinate 1,085,068 of CM030793.1, forward strand.
TTAGGATCAACCCACTTCCTCTTCGGTGAGACTCCAACATTACAGACGGCCAAGGCAGCAACAGCTTTGTCGATTTCAGAGTAGAGCTCGGCCGCTCGTCCTTCGGACACGATGCCTTGTATAACTCCAACGAGATTTCCAACTGGTGGAGGCGGAGGAGGGGGCAGTGGATTCCGCCGAAGGTCAATCCATTGATTGAGATGCCCTGCGGCCGCAAGTTCCTCCAGGTGACGCTTGAATTGCTGGCACTGGGTGGTGTAATGGGCACGCTCCTTGTGGTACGAACACATCCCAGCGCCACTGCCTGCTGTTCCTAAGAATCCCGTCGGCCAAACGAAGAACGGCTTTTGCCCAATGATACTCAGCAGCTTGTAGATCGGTTCGGTAAACGCAGTTCGCTCGGCCACGTACTCATCAGGCCTCGGCTCTTTCCTCGTCTGCTGCCATTGAAACTGTTGCTGTGGGTGAACGGGGGGTTTGATCCGATTGTTCGGTTTGCTTGATCCCGCACCGTTCTGACCCGATTGCCCTTGCCGAACGTTAGCCACTTGCTTCTTTGCAGCTATTGTCTTTGATGTTTCCGCTCCCTTCGGCACATCACGTTCAGCCACTGCCTCCTCATGTACACAATCCTTCTCAATAATCAACATAAGCTCCTCCATTGTCTTTGGTGGGTTTCGGGACAAATCTCTGAACATTGCCGAGGTTGGATCCAATCCGTTCATAAATGACTCGGTCGCTACGCTCTGGTCACAATCGGGAATGAGGTTGTATACTTCCCAATATCGCTCGGTATATAACCGAAGGGTCTCACCCGGTGTCCTCTTCATATTCACCAGCATTGAGAGCGTTTTCGGCTGGATGTTGCTTGTTACGAACCGCTTGGTGAACTCCAATTCCAGCTCGTTGAAGCACTTGATGGATTTCGGCTTGAGCTGATTATACCACAACATTATAGGTTCACTTAATGTAAGAGGAAAAATCTTACACATAAGCGCGTCGGAGAAGTTATGGAGGCTCATCGTTTGTCGGAATCGGCAAACGAACGCGACTGCGTCCTCTTTGGCCTCGTAACGCTTGAGCTTCAGCAGGACAAAACGATCCGGAGGTCGCTCTCGTTGTATGGCATCGGTGAAGGGAGAAGCCTTGGCCTTACCGAGCTTGGAATTATCGACCACCTCCGGGATGCTCGGAACAACAGACAATGGAGCTCCGAGGCGGTTGGTTCGGTGGTCCCGAGGCTCCCTGTGGTGGTGTCGCGGCCGCCTATTCTCCTCTCGCTGCCGGTGCCCAACACCTTCCGAAAGTTCAAGTTGCTCGATTCTAGGATCCTCGAGGCGGGCTTGCCGAGGATCGAAATCCTCGTCGACCGGTCGGTATATCGTAGGCATTCCTTTAAATTGATCGTACAGAACAATGGTTTCGTCCTGCCTTCGTCGTTCTCCACTTTCCGCTCGGCGAAGGCTGGATGAACCAGCCGGGCGTCGCCCTCCCGGGTAACGATCCGAGTGTGATCTCGATTGCTCGGTTCGCTCAGGGCGTTCATTGGCCCGAACACGCCGAGGCAGCTCATTGAGATCCAAGGGCCTTTTCCTATCCGCACGCTCCGTGTTTCTCCGGGAGATACTGTTCGTTCTATCCGAAGCTTCCATCCTGCGCGTCCCTGCTGTAGAGCTAGTCGCTGAAGACCGGATGCTTTCGCCACGAATGATACTCTCCAACCGTGGAAGAAAGGCCGTTGGTCGGGTCCTGGAAGCAGGCTCGAGCCGATCAAAAACAGTACGACGCTCGGATGGGGCACCTTCGGACGTTCGCACCTGTCTGGATTTCCTACTTCTTTTGCGAGCTCTCTTCGGTCGACTTGGTTCGGCGAGGTGGTCATGCACAGGAGTCGCGTTCACGCCTCCGTCCCGCTCTTCGAGCCGTTGTTGGAGGAGTGCAATTACCGCAGCCTGACGCTTTTGCTCCGCCAAAGCCACCTCAAGCTCGGTTGGGGGGTAAGAGAGTTGTCGTGCGACTGGCAAGGTTGTTCTTGCGGTTTGGCTGGGGTCAGCATTTATTGAGCCAAACCCAGCTAAACCGAGGGTGAAGTTCTCCGGGCCGGGGGAAGACGTTGAGCCATAATCAGAATGGGTGGTGGTGCACGGTGGAGAGAGGAGGAGGTCTAAGATGGATCACAGCCCACCGTGTTTGCTAAGGAAAAGATCTGGAGATCCCCAGCAGAGTCGCCAATTGTGGGGGGTGTGATTTACCCTTGAACCTCCTGAACCCTTTCTCGATGCCTGAGCCGTGGAAATCTTGACCGGCGACGCTGTGTACCTGCAAACCGGAGGGTGGTGTTCCTCCGGGTAGAAGCTCCGACGATCTAGTTAGAACCGGAGGAAGGAAGAAGAAGAAGTTATTGCAGGAGAATAGTTTAGGGAGAGAGAATCTATCACCCCTTTCCTAGAAGAGGTACTCTGCTATTTATAGGCAGAGGTTTGGAGTGTTGAGCAAGATGGAAGTGTATTGCACGCGCGTTGCTACGCTCGGATGACGTCACGTGTCAGAGGCACTCAAGTGATTCTCCCCTTCGAGACCTGCAGACCCATGTGGACCCACGTGGGCCAATGTCAGATACGTCCCATCGGTTATCAGAGAGGTGCACGTGCTTATCTTTGCTTCTATCAACGGAAGCTTCTAGATTATTCCACAACCGCCTTAGCCGTGGGTTTCATCCGAACATATGATACTGCCGAGCACAGAGCTCCCTCGTCGAGCGTCCACCACCCGGACGGGAGAGACACCCATCCGAATGAACACTTCCTTCGTCGAACGAGAACGTTGTTCGAAGCTCGGATGTCATTTTGCGCTCGGTGAACAGTCAGGGAACCGATTAATGTTCGGTGGAAGACTGGGATGACTTGTCGCGTTTTGACTTTCCTCATACGGACGAACTGAGACAACTGGCCCGTGGAGCCGAAGGTTATCCCATTGAACCTTTTGACCTTTGGATATTTTGGCCCACTACAAGAAGTTTCTCAAAACACAACTGCAGCGGGTAATTGATAAATTGTGAACTCATTCCTGGCTTATTTCTTGATCGGAACTCTTCAATTTGTAGATATTGTCAAGAAGATAAACCATGGTAATGATCACGGCAATCGAACACCGATTCATACATAATCGGGGATGATTGGTGTGAGTTTTTTTTTATGAAAATGGATTTGCCCACATTGGATTAAACCCATACATGCGAGGTTGCTCACAATGACGATTTCAGCGGGTAATTGATAAATTGTGAACTCATTCCTGGCTTATTTCTTGATCGGAACTCTTCAAGTTGTAGATCTTGTCAAGAAGATAAACCATGCTAATGATCACGGTAATTGAACACTAATTAGTACCTAATCGGGGATGATCAAGGCGAGTTTGTTTTTTAGAAAATAGACTTGGCCACATTGGATTAAACCCATCTGATCATCGAATAAATTCACTTCGCTCGCGAGAGCGAGAGAGAGAGAGAGAGATTGTTCGGCAGAGCAGAGGAAGTGATGGGGCTGGTCTAACTGCCATAATATAAACAGGTCTCTTCTAATCTTCCATTCTTAAATCTCACAACCAGTCAGCTGATGTTGATTTTGTAATTTGTATAGCTTTCATTGTTTTTGGGTAAGAATTTTTTTTTTGGGTAAGATAGCTTTCATTGTTCTTTACCAAATATCGCAAATGAAAAATTAAAGAACTGCTCACTACTCCATTACTAGTTTGACAAACAATTAGTATGTTTATACGGGATTTCATGGTCACTGGAATTTATCTTGATCCCTTGATGCTGTTTTTGCACCTATTAATCTGCAACAACAATCGTTTATGAAGGGAGGCTACGAACGATGTTTCTATCACCCAATTGTTTACACCCAATTTTGGCCAAAACAAGGGAACCGTTTTTAATGCCAACGAGGGTTTTAAAGATCAATGTTAAAATTAAAAGAGGCGCTTGTTCAAGCCCAAAATGATTGTTTGCCCATTCTTTATAAAGAGTGTGGCCCAGATTCATGGCCAACATTTGAGGAAAGTGGGGCACGGCCTGAACGTTTGTAATGAAGCTCAACAAATGTCATTCAGGCCAAGACGCAGGACACCCAGTCCCTGTTTTTGCCACCTTTCTCAGCAGGTCCAAATCAGTTAAAGGGCTGAAATTGTTTTAAGGCTTGCTTCTGAAAGGCCTGCTCCTGAACGGCCTGCTCTTTAAAGGCCAGGGGCAAGTCGGGAGGCCTGGGCTCTCCATGGATTGGGTTTACAAAGGGGTCACGACGGGCCCTATGCATCCTCAAGGCTGGGGCCCCGGGCCCAGTATCCTTTTATCTAGAGTTTTGGGAAAGCCTCTAGAAAAAGTAGTGGCATAAGGCTTGAGGGGAAGCTTGCTAGAGAAGGAATGGGTCCCAGGGCACAAATTCCAAGGTCAGCCTTCAACTAAATGGCCAGGTTGAAGGGAAGCTGCTCACAAGCAGCTTACCTTGGCTTTGTTTGGCTTTTTGCACAAGAAAAGATGGACAAAGTTCCAAAAATTCCTTTTGTGTTGAAGCTCCTCCCTTAAAGGACCAATCCGGAGCCTTTAAGGGCCTCAAAAGTCGAAAAAATAGCTGAGGAATCTGCTGGTTTGCAGAAAGGTCTCGGTCTTTAGTCTTGGGAGCCTTCAAGATCTTCCTTTTGGAAAGAAGTAGGCCTGAAAAGGTGCATCTCAGACCTTAAGCAAGGGTGCTAGCCGAAATCTTGGAGTAAGGAGCAAGGAAAAGACAGTTGGCGCGCATTTATTGGAGATTTTAGGAGCTGCTCAAGTTGCCCAAGTCCAGAGGTGGCTGCCTATAAATACCAGAAAGAAAGGCCGTAACAAAGGTCCACGACCTCAAGAGCCCACGGCTTATGCAACTGCATTTTCATTCCTTCTGTCTTACAAACAATGCTTGTACTCACTTCAAAGTAGTTTAAGCTTTTTATTATAATTCTTGTACTCAAACTTTGTTAAACCGTTAATCGAGTTCGTTTGGTCCAAAGTTAGCTTCGTTTTATCTTTCTTTCCATTTTCTAACAACGGTTAGGAAATTTTTAAGTCCTTATCCAGCAAAGGCAAACAACGAACCATCAACAGGCCTTACCCCTTAGGCCAAGCACAATCACTAAAAAGAAGTTAGATCCAGGCAATCAGGCCTTGATATCGAGTGTGGACTGTCATTCGGTCCTGGCACACCCGTAACGCAAACTCATTGGGTTTTGCACTTTTTGTGGAAAACACCAATGATCATGAAATTTCTGCTACAATGCCTATTTAAATTGAGTTAATTAAGCTGTGTCAAGTATATTTGTTTACCACTGTACGAGTTGTTGCGAGCTTAGCGACATGATCCTTCAGTAGGACCCATCGAACCCGCTCTACGCTCGCCCTCGCGCGTATTGTTACTATGGCTGGTCTAACTGCCATAGTAAACAGCTCTCTTATAATCTTCCATTCTTTCTGCCCTAACAGCTCGTTTGGATTGAAGGATTTTAGGAGAAAAGAAAAGAAACTGAGGGAGAGGGGACTCTCTCTACGTTTGGATGATCAAAATGGTGAGAAACGGTAAGAGAAGGAGGGGGAGGGGGAGAATCAGGATCCCCTTAAAAACCCATTTCGTTTATCACCATATTGGCGAGATTCCGTGAGAAAGAGAGCTTCTTCCGATCTTACCCTCGGTGCTGCTCCCCTCGCTGCAGCCAGACCACCACTTCATTCTCGTCGTGACCCATTTTAGGGTTCAGGTTTGGGTTTTGATGAACTGGGTTTTGGTTTCTTGCTCCCTCTCTCTCTCTCTCGAGAGAGAGGGGGGTGTTGAGAATCGGTGGATCTAAGCTTCAAAATGAGGACTGTTTCTGTGGAGGTGAGGGAGACGACTGGAAGAAGTTGAGTGAGGGAGACGACTGGGAGGTGAAACACCAAGATTAGTCGAGTTGCATGTAAGCTGGCCCGGAGTAATCGGCCAAAAAGAACTCAATTTCTCTCTTTGTAAAGCGGTCTAGTTTTTAGTCAGATTTCGATGTGGGGATTAGCCATGACTCATGCACTTTGGATTTTCATATTTATCATTGATTGCTGCTTGAACTTGTGGCGATGTGGAGTTCTTGTTGTTTCAGTGTGGGTATTATTGGGACTCAAAACATGTGACACGGCTCCAAATTAAACTTAATCCAAAATCTGGATTGCATTATTATAGCTGGGCTTGAAGTTGTAGAAAGCAGGATGGGTGTGCAAAATTCTATGTTGCAACAAAATGAGACACTTCAAATTTATGTCAAGTTTAATGCTGTACCATGGATTCAATTTACCAAGAAGAATTCCAACTTTCTTTCCTTCAGTAGATAATGAAGGAAAAATACAGAGATTAACATATCGTAATTGAAGAAAAAAGCGAGGAAATTGTTTCATGAATTGTCAGATATCAGAGTTCCTCATCGATGCACATGATAAGAATAGTGAATGGAAAAGATAAGGGCATTCGGCTATGTTTGGTTTGGAAGAATGGAATGGATACATGAGATTGCAGTTGAATTAGCATGATGTGCTAAAGAACCATTCTCTTTCCTGTTCATCCTCAATATACTCCTTTTTTTTATAACACATATGGGTGTGGTGAGAGCAGATTTTGTTGTGCCGATAGTGGATTAAGGCTTTACATAGAATGGGTTGCACAGCAGACAAGGAAGCCATAAAGAACTAAGATGATCAGATGGTTTTGTTCTTCTTGAAAACGTGTGTTCTTTATTCTCTTTTTTTTAGGCTTTTAAACTCATGTCATGTGGTCAGAAGTGTGCATTTCTAATCTCCAAAATACATGTATACAATACAATAGTGATGATTTTTGTGGGTGTCCAAATCATAAGTATCACAAGCAGAAGGAAAGTTTATGCTTAATTTTTTTTTGAGTTCCATTCTTCAGAAGAACAGGATGAAATATGGATTAGGATTCTAGTTGGTTTGGAATTAAGTGAGGGTGGTTGATTGTTCTACCATGACTTCAATGTTATGGTGTTAGCCTGTAGCATTGTGGTTTGCTGGGACAGTAAGCTTCTTTTATCTAGTCATTCTATTTTGGTATCTGCTGCATATAAGAAGTTGGAACCCAGATCACTAAGACCTTGTGGAATCTTACACCTTTGTTCATATGTCTCATGTGGTGTTGTTTAGAGGATTTATTACTGCATGCTATGATTTGACCACACGCCTCCTTTTAATAGATAATTTTTGGCTCACAAAATTTATTCCCTGTTTAGGGATGTTTATTTTGAAATGATAACAGTTGATGACTGAAGTCCTGATGGAACTCAAGATGTTGTCAAAAGGTTGCAGGAGGTGTATGGAGAAGATCGTATTGTAAGTAGCATTGGAACTATATTCGATGATCAATTATTTTACTCATTCTTGGCTTGTAACATCCTTAATTGGTCCTTTATAAATGCAACTGTTGAGAGCTAGACCGAAGAAACTTGAATGTGTTAGACTTGTCCCACATCGTTCATCTAAGCCACCCAAGCTTGGTTAATAAATTCTAGAGGCTACTCCACCTATCGCCAATTGGTTTTAGGTTGGAACCCTCCAAGAAATCTAACATGGTATCAGAGCTAGGTCTTGGGTGGTCTCACCTCTCGTGGGAAAGTCTCTGTCATCTCTGTGGAAGTATACAAATTTGATGATTTTTGTTGTATTTTCGGAACCCAAAGGCCCTTTATATAGGCAATTGGTGACTCACTCCGTCCAATCAAAACGCACAATTGCAACTGCAATTGCAATGCAATGCAAACTCTTCGTGATAATCTCTGGGCGTAGCCCGAACGCATCGGGGAGGTAGTGTAGTTGGATCAAACAACCGATAGAACGTTCCAGAGTCTGGAAAATAGACGATCTGGCGGCCGTAGAAAGGATCTGGCGGCCGAAGAATGGATGTTGCGGCCGAAGGATAGATCTTGCGGCCGAGGGATTGATCTCTCAGGGAGATTTTCAAGCAACAGGTTGCTCGGGTGAAAAAATGATTTTAAGGCCGTGAGATCAATGTTACGGTCGACAGATGGATTCTCCTAGGATTCTGTATTTCTGTCTGAAAGGCTGTATGGCTCTGGATTGGGTTCTCTAAGTGGCTCAAAGTTCTTATCATAAGTCCATGGGTTCACGAGAAGTCAATCAGCAATCACTGTATCCATTTCATCATCGGGATGGTCCCCAAGGTGGGACTTGAAATAATCGTTAGGCCAAATTCGGGTGTCTACAGATGCCCCTCTTTGACTGAGCTCAGACGGATCGCGAGACATGTTTGAGTAAGAGTCAAAGCTGTAAAAGCAACTCAATTTGGTCCAACCACTATTTCAAGGGGTTTTCGAAAAAGGTTTTTGTTATGGTCGGGCCGGGAGGCTGCCTACGTATTCCACAAGGGAAATTTAGACCAACCGTAGTTCGGGCGGGCAATAAAGGAAAATAAAAAGTTTGGAGGGTTAGAGACAGAAGACGTACCTTCGGGCTTAAAAAGCCGTAGTGACGTACCTAGGCTGAGCCAGGGTTTTGGCGGAGGATAGTTGAAGGAGCGCGGGGCTGCCGGGGGTGTTTTTGTGAAGAGCATCCTTAGTATTTTGGGGTAGATCAGTACACGGCAGGTGCCTTTGCTTTTCTTGACTATCCTTACTTTGACTAAAGGGAGCTCGGTAGGGTAGCCTATCCTTGCGAATGAGCTAGAAGGAATTGATGTAATGGGGTGGAATCCAAGCCATCTGCTGGGGATGAATCGGACGCCGTTTTTGAGATATAGGGGGCGCGCGGCCAGTAACTAGAGCACGGAGCTTTGGGGATGAGGGAATCGAGGCACGGAGCCGGTTGTAGTCATGAGGCGAGAGCCTGAGGTGAAAGAATTGAGGCGTAGAGCCTGCTGTGATCATGAGGCAAGGGCCCGAGGAGATTGGAGCTTTGAGCTTGATAGAACCGAAGCGCGGAGCTGGTATTGATCATAAGGCGAAAGCCTGAGGTGTCGGAGCTTAGAGCTTGACGTGATTTGAACCGAAGCGTAGAGCTGGTTGCATTCTGATGGTCTGTGCACGGAGCTTTCTCATCACAAGTTTTGGCGTAAAGCCAAAGGATCGAGGCGCTAGACCGATCAATAAAACCGAGGCGTAGAGCCGGTTGATTACAGGGTTGACCTGTTTCATGAGAGATATGCAGAGTGTATATATGTGATGATGGTTGTTAGATGTGAACATATATGATGATGTAGACTCGATGTGATAATGGTGATGCAATTGATGCAAATGTGCACGGGCCCGTGCGTGTGTGTTTGATATAAGCGTAGTGCTTCTTTCAAGTTCCGGACTTGAGCATTCAGAGCGTAGAGCTCAAGCATTCGGACGGCAGACTCCGAGCATTCAAAGTACAGGCTTTGAGCATCCAGTACACAGTGGTTAGGCATCCAAGCGTAGAGCTTGAGCATTCAAGTGTAAAACTTGAGCATTCAGTACACAGTGGTTGGGCATTCGAAGAGCTTCGAGCATTCCAAATGTTAGATTTTGAGCATTCAAGCGTAGAGCTTGAGAATTGATGATGTCTTGATTGTTGAGGCGGCGTAGAGCCTGTTGAGATAGTTGTTACGGCTTCGAGCCAGTTGAGATAATGGGCGTAGAGCCGCTGAGTTGATAGGCGAGGACGTAGAGCCGCTGAGATTGTTTTAGTATGGTTATAGGCGTAGAGCTTGCTGCTGGGATAGCGAGCGTAGAGCTGCTGAGTTGAGGGCTTGGAGCCGCTGAGAAGGTGAATATGGGCGTAGAGCCACTGTGATAATGGGTTTCGAGCCGCTGAATAATGGGCGTCGAGCCACTGAGTAATAGGCGTTAGAGCCGCTGAGTTGGTAGATATGGAGCTTGAAGCAATGAGCATGGTGCTATTGATAGTAAGCGCAGGGCTGCTAAGATGATGAGCTCGGGGCATGGATGTATGGTTGCTGGAGTGGCAAGCGTAGAGCTGTTGAATGCTTTGAGATGGGCTTTGAGCCGCTGAGATGGTGGGCTTGGAGCCAGTTGGGATAATGGGCGTAAAGCCGCTGAGTGATTTCGAGAATAATGGGCGCGGGGCTGTTTAGAGCTACTGACGTGGTGAATACGAAGTTATGATGGTGATGAATAGAATAGCTGCTGAGCGTTTTGATTTGCTGTGGCAAGAGCTTCGACCAGCAGTTTGTGGAGAAAGAGCTTCCTTATGCTTGGATATGCCCCCGAGGCTAGCTTTGATCACGTTGTATTGGCTTGGGGATGCCCCCAAGGCTACTTTGTTGGTTGAGGACTCAGAAGTCCATAATTGCTTGAGTTTGGTGTACTGAGCAAAATCCACTGGGGCTGAAGAAAATTGATTGGAGGGCCAGAAGTTTGATCTCTCGGCCGAAGGATTGGTGTCTCGGCCAAATCATCGTAGTCTCGGCTGCGCAATCGTTTGATTTCCAGAGCTCTATAAAAGCCGAGGCTTTGGCGTTCCGTTTCATTTTCTCTTCCTCTCCCTCTTTCCTCCGTTTTCCTTTTCCATTATAGGTTTCACCGAGGGCAGCTCTGCCTCTTTTCTCCTTCATTCTCGTTGGGTCAGAGCCATGGGCGACGTGCGGTCAGCGATCGCGGAGGGAGGCCGCGCTGTTCTTGGTCCTGTCTTGATGCTTGATTAGGGACCCTCGCATGGGTGGCTTGCTTCCGTGACACGGAACTCCTGGGGTGGCGGTGGTACGCGGTATGGTGATTTTTCTGGGCCATGTGGTGATTCTTTTGAGCCACGTGGTGTCTCTTCTGCACTGTAGTACTCCTCCGGTATACACCGCCCCAGGGTTGTCTTATTCTTTTTTGCAGCTGGTCTCTAGTGTTCGGACCATTAGAAGATTCGGCATCCTCTTCTCCTTCTTTTTTTGTTTTTTTGTTTCTCTTTCTGCATAGGTTAGTTCGACAGGAAACCAATGTATAGTTTGTTAAGGAAATGTGGGATGATCCACCTTGGGATGTAAAAAGCTTTTGCTATATGAAACAAAAACCTTTTGCCCTGCTATGTGATTGTGTATGCCGTATTTGCACCGTTTGTATATGATAATTTTGTTAATCTGATGAAAATCCAGTGAAACGAATAGAACCGTGGAAACGATTTGTAAAATAGCCGTTCTGGCGGCCGACCTACTGATTACGCGACCGAGGCTTGGATCTGGCGGCCGACCTACTGATTACACGGCCGAGGCTTGGATCTGGTGGCCGAAGGATCGTTTCGTCTGCCTAGGTTTGACTTTTAGGTCAACCCTGATTTTCACGGGCTGATGGACTGATCCTATGGCCGTCATATCGAAGTGCCGGCCGAGAGACCGACTAGTTTACTGAGGATTTAGAATTCGATTCCGATTCGAACTAGAACTCGACTCAGCCTATAAGTATGCGTTCTATGAACCTGATAGCATTGTCAGTAACAATTTCTTGCATATGGCACAACCAGTCCTTGATCAGTGGTTGAATTCCTTTAATGGCCTCGACCGTTTACACTTTAAGTCCTTCGGTATGGACTTTCTCTTCTCCCTTCGTCAAATTCCTATGAATTTTGCTTTTCTTAGGGCAGCTACCAGTTTGTGGGATCCTGCTTTTCATGTCTTTCGATTTAGGAGAGAGGAATTGTGTCCTACTATCGAGGAGTTTGCGGCCATCATGGGTCATTCGGATAGAGAGGGTTTCATTGTCCCTAATCATTTGTTCAACCGAGGTAATCTTTTGAAGGATTTGCTCCAAGTTCAGAAACATGAAGTTTGGTTTTTCATGGTGAATGGAAGGCTGGAAATCTTACAGTTTGTCCAGCGTTTTGGTACAGTTGAAGCTCATCGTCAAGTTTCTCAACAGAAATCATGCTTTCATGCGCTGTGAATCTGTCTCCTTCATTACTACTTGCTTGGCCTTTCCTCTGGCCATGCTGATTCCATGTTGCTTGATTTTGCTCAACAAATTGGAAATCGTGTGAGTTTTGCTGGCTTGGCAGAGACCTTGATGGGTCTTGATGCGGTGAAGGGTGATCCTACAGCCCAGTTCTCAGGCAGTCCTTTGCTACTACAGGTTCACTCTTCGTTTGTTTATTTGTCAAGTTATCTTTTCACTCATCACTCTTTTGTTTTGACTCACGTGTTCTCACAACTCACAATTTTTCCTTGTTCTCTAGGTGTGGCCGGAGCGGCCTCCCTATAGTTCGGACTACTGTACAGGGCGCCGTGTGACTAGAGAGTTTCCAACTGAGGTTGCTTGGGAAGTATGGATGAAGACCCTCAGGGGCGATCGAATTCGATGGGTTTGCCCCTGGTATGGTGTTGAGAGTATGACCGTGAGTACCATGAACCATTTTGGTGTAGTAGCGATCGGTATCACTCGAGTCATCTTCTATTTTCCTGCTCGCTTTCAAAGGCAGTTCGGGGCTGAACAAATCGCAGTCATGGGTGACTCTGAGTACGCTGTTTCCAAGGTTCACGATGCCAACTTTTGTCGCAATACGCTGTGTCTTTGGCCGAATAGGGTGATGCAGAAGGTTGCTGAGAACTTTGCTGACAAGCTATCAGGTTCTTACAAGCGCTGGTTGAAGAAAAACCTTTTGGAGGACAATAGTGCAAAGAGAAGGAAGACCTAGAGATTGACATTTTGCGTATGTTTTTTGAAAGATGTTGTTTGATTCTAGCTTTCATAGATTGAGAATTGTTTAGATTTGATTTTCCTTTGGAAATATTAAAACATTCGGCCGTTTTATTTGAAGATGTTATTGCCATGGCTTGATAGTGAACATGCTTTAGGATAGACCTAGAAATTTTGGAAGTGATGATGATAGCAGTGGCCGAATCTCAAACTAGAGATTGCCTACGTATCCCATGGAAGGAATCAAGCCATAAACGTAGTTCCAAAAGACAAGATTTGTTTTGTTTTAGTCAGGGTCCACTCGGGTATTTTTCTCTACTTTTGTGCTCTTAATTTTGCTTAAAACTGCCCTTGCGGGTTTTCGGTCTAGCGAGCGTTTTATTTATGCCTTAGTTTTTGCCTAAGTCGCCCTTGCGGGTTTTCGACCTAGCAGGCTGTTCTAATTTTTGCTTGAGTCTGCCCACCCTTGTGGTTTTCGGCCCAACGAGCATCTCTCAGGGGTAATACTTCCTCAGCTTGTCAATGTTGACTGGCGTTGCGAATTCCATTCCATCTAAGTCTGCAATGTATGCTGCTCCTCCAGAAAGTATGTGTTTGATAAGGTAGGGGCCTCCCCAGTTTGGTCTAAACTTGCCCCTTGGGTCTGAAATGTGGCAACGGATTGCTTTGAGCACCATGTCTCCTACTTTGATGTCTCTAGGTTTTACCTTTTTGTTGAATGCTCGTGCAATGCGGCGTTGATACCCTTGCACATGATATAACGCTCTCAGCCTCCTTTCGTCTAGTAGTGCTAGCTCGTCGTAGCGGTTTTGAACCCAATCCTCTTCGATCATTCCAGTCTCAGCCAGAACCCTTAATGAAGGTAGCTCCAACTCGATAGGCAAGATAGCTTTCATTCCATAAACCAGAGAGTAGGGAGTGGCCCCGGTTGAAGTCCTTTCAGTTGTTCGATAACCCCATAGTGCCAAAGGTAGCATTTCTGGCCAGTCCGTGTAGGTGTCGGTAGTCTTCCGCAAAATCCTCTTGATGTTCTTGTTTGCAGCCTCAATTGCTCCATTAGTTTGAGGCCGATAAGTAGATAACCGATGATTCTATATCCCAAATTCGGCAAAAAGCTTCTTTGTTGCTCCCTTGAAGTGCGATCCATTGTCACAGATGAACTCATGGGGTACACCATACCGATAGATGATATTGGTGTGGATAAACTTGGCCACATGTGTGGCTTTGAGAGTAGCGTAAGAGGTTGCCTCTACCCACTTGGTGAAGTAGTCGATAGCCACTAGAATGAATTGATGCTTGTATTTTCCCTTTGGATTTATACTTCCAATGACGTCTATCCCCCAGGTGGAGAATGGCCAAAGGGATGTCATGCTATACAATTCCGTGGGGGGAATACGCATACGATCAGCGTGAGTTTGGCATTTGTAACATCAACGGACATAGTCAGCACAGTCGGCCTCCATTGTGGTCCAGTAATATCCCTGACGCAGGATCTTCTTTGCCATTGTTGCCCCATTCATGTGTGGCCCACAAATTCCTTCGTGTATTTCCTCCATTACCTTGCAGCTGTCCTCCGTTGTGACGCAAAGTTGACTTGAACCCAAGTGTGCCCTTCGATATAATGCTCCTCCACAGATTACGAATCGGGCAGCAAACTTCCGCAGAGCCATTTTGTCCTTTGAGGTGGCCTCGGATGGGTATTCTCCTTCTTCCAGGAATTTCTTCATGTCTTCGTACCATGGCTTGCCATCGTCTTCACCTTCCTTGGTGAAGGTACACTCACACGCTGGTTTGACCTTTTGTTCGATCATGAGGGGCCGCAATGTGAATCCCAGGGGTATTTCGACCATAGATGCCAATGTTGCTAGTGCATCTGCAAATCTATTGCTCACTCGGGGAGTGAGTGTGAAGATAACGGAATCGAATTATGGAATTAGATCTTCCAGCACAGAGTGATATAGTTTCAGTGTGTCTTCCTTGACCTTCCAGTCTCCTCTTGCTTGAGATACCACTAGGTTTGAATCCCCAATGACTTCTACCCTTTTTGCCCCTAGTTCCAGGGCTGCCTCCATTCCAGCAATGCAGGCCTCGTATTTAGCTTGGTTGTTGGTGACTTCAAACCTTAGTTTATATGACAAAGGGATATGAGAGTCGTTTGGGGAAACTAGCAATACCCCCCATGCCATACCCACATTGGTTTGATGCTCCATCAAAGTAAAGCTGCCAGGTGTCGTCCAAGAGACATAAGATATCCTCGTCAGGGAACATGAAGTCTTCTGCCTCGGCTTCTGTCATAGGGTGATCTGCCAAGAATTCTGCCACAGCTCTTCCCTTTACTGATTTCCTTGTCATGTATTTGAGGTCGAATTCTGCTAGCAGTAATAACCACCTAGCTAGCTTTCCGATAAGTGCTGGCTTTTCGAAAAGATATTTGATTGGGTCTAAACGAGAAACCAGCACCACCGGATGTGCTAACAGGTAGTGCCTTAGTTTCTTTGTGGCCCATACTAGCCCCTAACAGGTTTTCTCGAGGTGAGTGTACCTTGTTTCATAGTCCATCATTTTTTTGCTGAGGTAGTATATGGCGCACTCTACTTTGGCGTCGTTCTCTTGCGCTAGCATGCATCCCATGGAGGTGTCTGTTACTGAGAGATACAGAATCAATGGCTTCCCAGGGATGGGTGGCGACAGTACAGGCGGATTCTGAAGATATCCTTTGATTGCCTCAAACGCTTGCTGACAGTCTTGGCTCCATTCAAAATCAGTACCTTTCTTTAGTAGCTTGAAAAGAGGTTCACAGGTAGTTGTGAGCTTGGAAATGAACCTGCTGATGAACTATACTTTCCCCAAGAAACTCCTTACTTCCTTTTCTGTCCTAGGTGATAATATTTCCATGATAGCCTGTATCTTGGAAGGGTCTACCTCGATTCCTCTTTGAGTGATGAGAAATCTCAACATTTTTCCAGCAGTTACCCCAAAAGTGCATTTTTGAGGATTAAGACGTAGTTTGTATTGCCTAATCCTCTCAAAGAACTTTTGGAGCGCTTCATAGTGTCCTTCCCTTTCCTTTGATTTGACTATCATATCATCGACATATACCTCAACCTCTTTGTGCATCATGTTGTGCAGTAGTGTTGTCGCCATCCTCTGGAAAGTGGCTCCAGCATTCTTTAACCCGAATGGCATCACTCGGTAGCAGTAGGTTCCCCAAGATGTAGTGAAGGTGGTTTTCTCTCTATCCTCAGGAGACATAAGAATTTGATTATACCCAGAAAACCCATCCATGAAGGATAGCAATGCATGGCATGCGGTGTTGTCTACTAGCTTATCTGTGTGGGGTAATGGGAAGTCATCCTTTGGACTGACTTTGTTGAGATCTCGAAAATCTACACAGACCCTGATTCCCCCAGTTTTCTTTGGTACGGGAACGATGTTAGCTACCTATTGTGGATATTCGGTGACTATGAGAAAACCGGCGTTGATTTGTTTGGTGACTTCTTTTATCTTTAAGACCCAATCAGGGCGCATACGTCTTAGCTTTTGCTTAACTGGTTTTGCATCAGGATGGAGGGGGATTTTATGCTGAACAATTTTAGGGTCTATTCCAAGCATGTCCTCGTAAGACCAAGCAAAAACATCTTTGTATTCTTTTAGCAAAATGATTAGTTTTTCACTTTCTTGAGAAGATAGTGTTGCACCAATTTTAACTATTTTGGGCTCGTTTTCAGAACCTATGTTTGCTGTGATTATTTTCTTAGAAAAAGGTTTAGCGTGCCTTTCTTCTTCTCTCTCGATGAATTCTAGAATTTCCTTTAGAATTTCTTCCTCAAATTTTGGATTGTCGGAATCCACACAGTTGATCATAGGCAAAGTGAAATACTATAAATCTTCCTTCTCATTGCTAAGATTGTCAAAAGACATTTCAGAGTCAAACTCAAAATAAATGTTATGCCTTGGTGCTTTGACCAGGTTTTCCTTACTAGACTCAGTAGTTTTAAAAGATGAAAAGCTAGATTCGGACTGAGTCGACTCGGAGTTGGAATTGGAATTAGAACTAAGATCAGAATTAGCACTTTTCATTTTGTATTTTAGAGTATGTTCCACGGTCCAGTTAGGGTAAGCCCCTTTTTCAGCATCCACAATCAGTTCAGAGCAGTCTTTTTCATCACCAAGGTTGATCATCAGCACTTCACTGTCACCTTGATTCGCACTTTCATCATTGTCACCCTGCAAGTCTTGGAGGGCCATTTAATTTGCTATTGCTGTTATCTCTTCCAATTGAGCTTCAATCTCTGCTTCGTCGCTGTTGTCGACTCTTCGTGTACCAACAAAGCCCCACCAATTACCAAAGCTATCTGTGATAGGGTGGATAACTCTTATTTCATTGTTGGTGACCCCCTCATCAAAGAGTAGGTTTAGTGATATTTCGTTTAGTGGATCGTTGTCAACAGACTCTTCTTCCTTTGCTTCTTCAGTTTCGAGGTTATTGACCTCGTCTATCGGCCAATAGTCGTCGGTAGGTGCATAGGGGTCATAAAAATAGATTGGGACCCTGCGAAGCCCTTCTTCTTCAATCATGTCTTCTACTTCTTCTTCATAAACTGTTCTAGCGAACATGACATGATTGTCTTCAATGATAGTTACCATAGGCTTTGGTTGATTTACTGGAGTGATGTATTTGGAGGGGTTGAAATCCTCAGCAGCAGAGTGGAGCGGGCCAGACAGCTTGGTGACAACTTGAAAGTGCGAATCAATCGTGGATAGTGATGCAGTCATTTTTCCTGAAAGATTTTTGTTTTAGTTAGATTGATTGATCTTACCTACTGTTCATTTGACTAAGAGAGACTCCTAAGGTTTAACCTGCAAAAGAAAACTTTACAACAAACATATAAACAATGGGTGTGAGGAAGAACTTTTGCAAGCAAATGCAAGTAGGTTCCTAGCCTGTAGGTTCCTGTCTTAGTTTGATAAGTTCTATGGCTTTCTAATACATGCAAGGTTTAGGTAGTCTCAGGGTGCCCCGTCGTCAAAGGGTACTAGTCCTTTCACCAGCCCATCATAGGCGGTGATTGGGTGATTTCCTTTTTGATATACCACTAGGTACGAGTGACTGTGGAGTTTGCTGGAACCCCTAACGTAGCCCGTGTCATGCCGGGGTATCAGGTGAACTCAACGAGGTTGCCCGCTCGATGCATATAATAAATGAATTAAACAAGGCATGTATTAGTCTTATATTGAACTTTCTGGTTATGGCTCTCATGTTCCCCAGCAGAGTCGCCAAAAACTGTAGACACCTCCCAAACGGGGCATCGCCATACAGATTGATCGTTTGTTGCTCGATTGGTTGCTTGCTTCATAAACCAAGATTGTGGACATTCCCATGGCTAGGAACATCGCCACACGATAGCGGTTATCATCAAAACAGATAAAGATTCTGGGTACGGGAGCCAAAAGTACAGTAAAGGGAAGGTGTTAGGCACCCCTCTCTGCCCAGCCGTGAGGCTGGCCCATAGTTATTCAACATAAGACATGTAGATGCTGTGTGGCCCGTGATCCTTTGGTCCTTGATCCTTCGTTGGTGGTTTGATGATGGGTTAGCTTTCTTCTCCTAGCTTGCACAAGGAACGCACGACTAAGACCTAGCCGGGGGTTGTCCCGGCAAGGCCCTCCGGCGAGAGGATGAGTATAGCGCAGAGAGGAAGCAGAAAGCTTAGAGAGAGTAAGTGTGAATATTGAGTAGCGTGTACCTGTTAGGGTTACCATCATTAGGTATTTATAGTGCCTTCTGGCTTGCTCTCCAAGTACGATCACGTGCCTTCCACGGGCCAAATGACGTCATAGTGACGTCAAAGAATAGATCTGATAACCGTTTTTAGGGCTGAGCTGGCACACCCATGTGCGCCCATGATCATCTTCTGTTATAACCGCTTCTGCACGTGGCAGGACGCGTGTCTTTACAGCTAGCCACTGTCGGCTGCACGCCGTGCTCTGAAGGTAGCCGACCGCGGGCAACGCCGAGCATGGCCATGCGCTTAATGAGGGAGGTAACGTTGCCGGGGATTCTGCCGACGGCACAATCCGAGCGTAGGTTTGTTCACTGCCGAGCCTGAAGCAAACTGAATATACATGACGAGTCATCGTCGGCACGCCGTGCACGAAGCCTACGATCGGCTCATGGCAGGTCAGGTCCGCACCATGCGAACATCTGTGTTCGGCCCGCTACAATAGCCCCTCAATTTCTGCCGATGCCGTACGCATGGTAGAGATTGAAGTCGAGCCTTAGGCCGAACTTGTTGAATCGCCGAGCGTATATTTGCTTGATGAAGACGGACTCCAGCCGAGCCTGAATCGTTTCTTTCTCAGGAGCAATCCTGACCGTCGATGAAGTTCTCCAATGGTGGGGCGCCAGATGTCACCTTGTGGCTGGGTACGGCAGGCGAGAGGTAGGCTGGCAAGCCCTGCAAACCGTCCTTTCAGTGACACGTGTCATACGCTGAGTGGTCAGTCGTTCGGCGGTGCAATGATGGGCGGGATTTTTGAATTCCCAACCCTAGCCCTATATAAAGGGAGACGCGAGGAGAGAGAAAGCTCTCGTTCTCTTTCTCTCTCTAAAAACCCATTGCCAGAGCACTGAAGAGCAACGGTTCGTCTTCCAATCTTGACTCCCAACGATTCTGCCAACAGATCTTGCTGAAAATCACAGGTATGTGTTCGATTTTTGCTTCTCTTTTCTTTCTGCAGTTTTCAGTCCATTATCTTTTGGTTTTCTGGGTTTTTTGGGGCATTTTTGTTCTGAGTGAACAGTGCACCCTGGAGATGAACGGACTGTTCATCTCCCTCTTCAACCTGTTCTTCCGAGCATGGAACCTCAAGGGGTTTCTGGGCTTGGCCGTCGATGGAGTAGGCCGAGCCCCAATCTCTGTTGTTTGGTAGGTCCCGTCCGAACATGGTTTGGCAGAGCCTTGAGAACGATGATGGGGTGGGCCATTTTAGGATACCGAGCGTAGTGAGATACCTTTTTTCTAGCCGACGACAAGGTCTCATTTTTCTGTTTTTGACTTTGTTAGGTCTGGCTTCCCCAATCATCGTCATCTCATCCGACTCTGAAAGTTCAGGGGACGATTCTGCAAACCTCGTGATCCGAGAGTACTTGGAGATACATAGAAGCCGACGTCAAGCTTCTTCCATCGCTTCGAACATGTCAGATTCTGGTGATTCCAACGCCGAGCATGACCATGAATACGACGGCGGTTTCAATACCGAACCAGAGATAACCTTCTCCACTAGAACAGAATCTGAAGCCGAGCACGAACTTGGGCCAGAGGCCGAGTCCAGGATTCGTTCCCAGGCCGGAGCCACGACTTCTTCGCTTTCTGCTCCTGCTGAAACCTCGTATGGGGACAGAGAGTTCGCCGATCTCTTCGAGCGAGGGCAGGTTTGTCCCCACGCCCATTACTTCAGTGGGTGTCCCAATGAGTATGCGGACTTCTGCCGAGCGTACAATATACCAGATGATGTTGTCGTCCACCAGGTGGCTAGTAATAGGATTAGGGACAAGAGGCAAGACCGTCCCGAGCACATAACGGTCCCTCTGATGGCCATCTGTGAGGCCGGGCTTCGTTTCCCCCTTCATCCATATATGAGGGAACTGTTGGCCAGGTTCGGCATAGTACCTCACTATTTCTCGATCAATAGCTTTAGGATAGTGATGTCCGTAGGTAAGTTAAAGGAACTTCACAACCTTGATTTCACCATTGCCGACCTCTTCCACACATACATTATGTCTAGGCACGGGAAGACCAACCGAAGGTATTTGTCCACACGTAGCGGTAAGAAGCCATTGATAAACGGACTTCCCGATACTGATAAGTGGGCTAACCTGTACGTCGAAGTCAGTGGGAACATCGAGTTCGGCGATCAGACTATGCGGCTGCATTCTGTGCCGAAGATAACGGATTTCCGAGGTTTCCTATTCTTTTTTTTTTTAAAATCTGCCGAACATGATCCATTCCTTTAATGAATTTGTGATATTTTGCTAACACCTTTTTCCTATGCAGATCACCGAGCAATTACCAAGACCCAGAACTCTTTGGCCGTAGACAGTCACGTGGAGATACTAAGGGCCTGTATCTGCCGCGACGCGCCGACGCTGCTGGGTTATGAGCCTTCATATAAGGGGAAGTTGACGAAGAGGAAGAAGAAGGATAAGGAGGTAGGGCCGAGCACGAAGGCCAAGGGTAAGAAATTAGCTGCTGAGGTAGGTATTGGCTACGAAGTTCCAAAACCGAGCAAGAAGGCGAAGGAGTCGAGGGTAAAGTTTCCCACTTTTCATAAGTCAGCTGATTTCTGGTTCCAGGAAAGTTAGTCAACCGACCTTCAAGGTATCCACATCCCTCCAATCCGAACCCTAATTCCTCATTTTGCCGACGACATGGGGAGGAGAAATGTGGTGAGGATGAACCTTAAGGATGCGGCTGCTGCCACCAAGAAGGTAGCTGCTCTTTCTCCTTCCGAGAGTTCTGCAAAGAAGCAGAAGGTGCAAGACTTCTTTCCTGCCAGGCCGCCGACGCCGCTTCCAAAGGAGAAGGATCAAACCGAGCCTTCGGCAGCAGGTGGCTCAAAGGCTGTGGAGAGGGCAGCAGGTTCAGGTGGGCGCGTGATCGTCCCGGAGTTTGCACCATCATTCGCGATGGCCGACGGCAGGGTAGTCACGGTGGAGGACAGCATTAAGGAGGAGCCTGGCCTTGCTGTGACCATGCTGCACGGGCTTGCTCTTCCGAAGGACATGGACAGGGTTCCAGGGGAGCTTCAGCCGAGCCTGGTTCATACCAGTGCATATCTCGTTCAGGTACGCTTTTGACTTGGTTTTCTTCTTTATGTTTTGATGTATTGCTGAGGCTGATGACTTAATCTTGTGTAGGCTGGGCAAGCTTTGCTGCGTGCTTCTCGGCAAGCCGAACTCTTGGCCGCTGAGAAGACTCGTTACCGCGATGAAGCGAAAGCCGAGCGTGAAAAGGCGAAGGCTACGAAGAACGGCTTGAGGTTTGCCAAGTCGAGGGTTGCCGAGCTCGAGAAAGAGAGAGATGAAGCTCTTGAGAATGCCAAGACAGCCGAACGCGAGCTTGGGCAGGTTGTGCGGAGGGAGAAGAGGAAGATGAAAGAGGTGGATGAGAAGGCCTTTCAAGCTGGGTACGACAGAGCCGGCGCCGAGTACGTCCGGGAGGCTCGGTCGATGGTCAACGAGGAGCTTAAGAAGAAGCTGCCGATCGCGTACCGAACTGGGTACAAGGATGGAGTGAAAGCTGCGTGTGGGGTCATGCAGATGGAGCTGGACATGAACCTAATGAAGTCGATCCCCGTGGCTGAAGTGCCCGAGCTCAACTTGCCGTATACTGAAGAAGAGTGTGCCCCGCTTACTCCGGAGGAATTTCCCGAGAGTGAGGACGATGTCGAAGACATGACTATCGCCGACGCGGAAGGTGGATGGGATGGTTCAACTGGGAGGAAGAAGGGTGAGGCTGACAACGCCGAGCAAGACATCGAGCAAGTTCAGAAAAATGATGAAGTGGTCGTTGAAGCCAAGGATGATGCTGCTTGTCTTGCTGAGTCTGCAGCCGAGGGTGATCCGCCACAACCTTAGAGTTTATAGTTTTCTTTTTGAACTTTTGTTGGACTGGACGGCTCCAAACTTGGGAGTTTACCGTGCCAGATGTAATAGTTGAATGAGGGTCGGCACCGAACGGTTTACTACGCCGATCCTCCTAGCTTAGGATTTTTAACAACTCTTGTCTTTTTTGAATGAATGCATTGCTTCTTTTGCAACGTCTTTATTATTGCCGAGCTTGTCTGATTGCCTTCATGTCTTCACATAATTTTGTGGGTCTTGCATGTTTGTGAGTGTGTAGTTGTCCGTAGCCCCCACTTTTGGTTTGGGTTCGGCAGAATAGTTGAGAGTATTTCATGATCGAAATGGTTAAGTGTAGATATTGCAGCCGAGCCCTGACCAAAGTAGTATGGCCATAGTTACTATAGGTCGCCGAACATGGATGTATTGTGGTCTGACATGATCCAACCTTTGACTTAGTTTGAGAGTGTGAAGTGCCCCCTTGCCAGTGGATGGGTCTCGGCCAATGTGTCAGCCCCTGGCCATGGTAGAGGAACGTTTGAGAGTAGTGATTGTTTGGGGGTGGTTTGCTCGCCAAATTGCGAGTGTAACCTTTCGGTGGCCGACCATAGTGTCTTGCCAATTCGAGCCGAAGCCTGAGTTCCAATTGTAAGTGTATTTCAGGCTCGGCGGACCATATGTCCAGTGACTGCTTCTTTGGGCGGTGTTACTTGGTCGAAGCAAGAGGCTTTTTAAGGAGCCGTTTGGTGTGACCGAAGTCATCGTTTGCGTTTGGCATTCTAGCCGAGAGTGGAATGAGACTTTGAGATGTTTTGAAGATTTTTGGATCAAAAAAGATTTTCATTTCATTGATATTTCTTCGAAGTATAGGGAAAATAGTGAAGATAAAAACAGTAACAGTGGGTCGAGGCCCTTCTTTGAAATGCAAAAGAAAAACATAAAAGAGTTGGCCGAAGGTAGTTGTCTGCTTGATATGTTGTGTGGGAAGCGTCACATGTAAGCCTTCCTGAGGTTCTGTGCATTCCATGGGTTGGTGAGCACCTTTCCGTGCATGTCTTCAAGGGTGTAAGCCCCTTCACTAGCGACCTTGACAATGCGAAAAGGCCCTTCCCAATTAGGCATAAATTTTTTCTTTTTGCTTGCTTGGACGACCTTTTCGCCAAACCAAGTCGTCGGGCTTGAACTTCTTGATTCTGACACTTCTGTTGTATCCTTTGGCCACAGTCTGTTGATACTCTGCAAGCTTCAGCCGAGTGTCATCGCGTTTTTCCTCGGCCAGAATCAGTTCTCGCTCCACGGCTTCGTTATTTGTCTCAGGATTGAATGTTTCTGTTCGGAGGGTTGGGAACCTTGACTCCAGTGGGATTACGGCCTCCATGCCGAACGCCATTGAGAAGGGTGTTTGGCCTGTTGAACGGCGGGGTGTGGAGCGGTAAGCCCATAAAACCCTGGGGAGTTCCTCTGCCCATTTTCCCCTTTTTGAATTCAATCTTCTTTTTATCCCTGCACAGACCGTCTTGTTCGAGGCCTCAGCTTGGCCATTTCCATGAGGGTAGGCTGGTGTTGAGTTGAAGAATCTTATGCTGAACTCCTCATAGAGACTTGTGAGGCCATCCCCGACAAATTGGGTGCCGTTGTCAGAGACGATGGCGTAGGGTACGCCGAACCTTGTCACAATGTTCCTCCATACGAATCGTCGGACGTCTGCTTCTGTAATGGTGACGAGGGCCTCGGCTTCTACCCACTTGGAGAAATAATCCGTTGCAGTGATCAAGAATTTGAAGCCTCCAGGAGCTGTCGGGAGTTTCCCGATGATGTCGAGCCCCCATTGCGCGAATGGCCATGGACTTGTAATGGGAGAGAGATTCTGAGCCGGCTGCCTGGGGATTGGGGAGAATAGTTGGCATGGTCGGCACCTTCGTACGATTTCCTCGCAGTCTTTTTTCATGTTTTTCCAAAAGTATCCTTGACTCATCGCGCGTTGGCATAACGAAGGTCCACCAGAGTGGCACCCGCAGCTTCCGGAGTGCAGTTCTTCAAGGATCTCGGCAACTTGAGTTGGGTGGACGACAAGAAGATAGGGTCCGGAAATGGATTTTCTATAGAGTTGGCCGCTCTCAGAGAGCCAATAGTAGGCGGCCTTGTTTCTGATTCGGAAAGCTTCCTTTTTGTCGTCGGGTAAGGTGTGGGCACACGTCCCAAAAATCCCGTGTTTTAAGCAGAAAAATTCCTGGTGCGCCCTTATCTCGCGGAAAGCGCGGCGAAGTGCTTCGCAGATTAGAGAGTCGCCACTCGGGTTTTGCGGAGAATACCCAAGAAACCGTGGTTTTGAAAATGTCTTGAATTGAATTTGATTCGAAATTGACAAAGGCTTTTGTAGACTGGACCGTCGTCACCTTCGATCTTGAGGTTCGGGAGCCAGATCACGAGAGGGGAAGGGTTTTATGGCACCCCGCTCGCCCAGTCCGGAGACCGGTCTCTACTCAGGCGTTTTATAAAACATTTACATTTCTCTCTTTATTTGATCATTCTTTTAACCAGTTAGGGCGGGGGAACAGTTAATAGGGATTAAAACTGTAACACATTTGCATTTATGTACAAAAGATGTGACAAAATATTTATGGATGTTTGATGTTTGATCTAAGCAAATATAATAGATTGAGAACAAGCTTTTGTGGACATTTTAAGTATACTAGAGCACACTGACTGTGAGGTGGTGCACACAGAAACAAGCCTGCATGCACTGGCCAAGCCACTGCATACAGTCATGACCTGCGTGCGCCACAACACAACTGGCGTGCGCCGGTAAGCCTAAGACCACAGCTTCTGTTATCAACCCTCTGGGCTCTGGAAAGGACCAGTGCACACCCAGGACAAACCACACAGTTTATAAAGGTTACTAAGCTATTACAGACAGGTTAAAGGGCTTAAAAAAAAAGCCACCAAATAGACAGAAAACCCCTTAAACAGTGAGGGGAGGATGATCAAGGGCCTGGATGCAAGATCCATACAAGGGCCAAGCCACTGGAACACAAACTACTACCGTACGCCACTTAGTAAATGCCGTACGCCAGTTATCACCTTGTTCCAATGCTTTGGCTTTGCACATTCTGGGCTCTGGAATAGGACCAGAGGGACCCAGAAGGCCAAACTAAGCAATAAATACGGATAGAAAAGAAAGCAGTTAAAAATACAGAAAGCTGTAAACTGGTTTTAACATGCAGCAAGGTGATCAAAGCTTAAATAATGCAAGAAAACAATGATCCATGATCCATACGCCCGTTTTGCACATACCACCATTACTAGCGTACGGTACTCATTACTGGCGTGCGCCACTGATCATTTGCACGGTTTTGAAACCTTGCTAGCATTAGGGCCAGGACTGGTATAGATTACCAGCCTTGACCCTGCCAGCCCCCATCAAGGGTCAGAACAGAAAGCAGGAGCAAAAGGTATTATACCTTTGCTTGTGAGTTTGATGGATGGTTTGAACTTTGAGCTTGATAGAAGATGGATGGAGGGTGGATGTAGTGAGGTTTGAGGACTGTGGAGAGTATGTTCCCTTGCTTGCTCTTTCTATGGAAGAGAAAGAAAGCAAAGGAGAATGATGAAGAAGAGGACAAAGGGGCTTGAACTCTTTAATGGTGCTAACCCTTTGCAAATGAATGCAAGGGGGGTATTTATGGAGGAGGGAGAGGGCTGATCAGCCTGCCCTTAGGGGCTGTTTGGGTGGCCAAACCTTGGAGGAAGCTCCCATGCATTTAATGCATGGGACTAGTTGATGGAGGGTGTAGGAGAGAGAGGGGAACAGTTTCTGGCCGAAGCAATGATCAGGAGGCTGTCAGGCGGCTACAAAAACTCCCGCCCAGCTGGCTGAAAAAGGTTGATTTGATTGGTATTGACTGGCGTGCGCCACTGGTTGAGTGGCGTGCGCCAGAGAGCGGTAATGACTGACACGTGGCAGTGGTTCCTGCGCACGCTAGTCTTCCACCAGCGTACTCCAGCAGGGTTTTATTGAGGCCATTTGGCTCTGGCTTGAGGGTTCGACAAGGGTTTGAAATGGGTTTGGACGAGGTTCGGGACGCTCAAAGCTCAAACTCATCAACCAACTTGGTATGTTCTCGACCTTAATCATCATTGGGGAATCAAAGACCGTAAATAAACTATTCTGGAAAGTCCAAAATAGGGTGTCTACAGTAGCCCCCCTTTGACGGCACTTGGAGCACCATTGTTTTGGTACAAGTAACGTCAAAGGTTTCTAGACACCCTCTCAAGGCTATCCAGAAGAAATAGAAAATGCGGACATGTATTTAAATGTACCGTCCATTGAGGGATTGAAGACGGGCGGACCATCTGAAGAACGTTGGAAAAGAGTTTGAACTCCGTTGGAAAATAGGGATGGGTGGACCATCATTGAATGGTGAGGTGGACTCTCCTAGGGAATAGTTAGTTGTGGATGGATCAATGCCGCTAGGGATCAAACCTTCTTCGGCATAAGTAACTCCAACAATCACGGGTAGGTCGCGTCGGGTAGGTTAAATTCCATCTGTTGGGAATCAGAGCCAATCTCCTTATCAAGGACCATCCGAGACAGAGCAATAAGACTGTTGGAAGATGCGCTAACGGTTGAGTCGGACGGACAGACCGTCATTGATTTGATTTTGGACGGACAGACCGTCGTTGATTTTAGATTTGGACGGACAGACCGTCGTTGATTTGAAGGTTGGACGGACAGACCGTCGTTGATTTGAGGTTGGACGGACAGACCGTCGTTGATTTGAGGTTGGACGGACAGACCGTCGTTGATTTGAGGTTGGACGGACAGACCGTCGTTGATTTGGACAGGACGGGCTGTCATTGCTGGGGATCGAACTATCTTTGGCACAAAGAATCCCAACAATCACGGGTAGGTCGCGTCAGGTAGGTTAAATTCCATCTGTTGGGAATCAGAGCCAATCTCCTTATCATGGACCATCCGAGGCAGAGCAATAAGACTGTTGGACGATGCGCTACTTGTTGAATGGGACGGGCAGACCGTCGTTGATTTGAAATTGGACGGACAGACCATCGTTGAGTTGGGACGGTGGGTCATCATTGAGGATGACTCGTTAACCATCGTTGAGTTGGGACGGTGGGTCATCATTGAGGATGACTCGTTAACCATCGTTGAGTTGGGACGGTGGGTCATCATTGAGGATGACTCGTTAACCATCGTTGAGTTGGGACGGTGGGTCATCATTGAGGATGACTCGTTAACCATCGTTGAGTTAGTGAACTGACAATATTCTAATCGTCGTTGAAAGATTGAAGAGGATGACATGGCCGATCGTCGGTGATGGATTGAAAGGACGACACCGCCGAGCGTCGTTGATGGATTGAGAAGGACGACATGGCTGATCGTCAGTTGAATTTGGACAGGGTTGGCTGTCGTTGAGGTTGAAGCTAACCATGACACAGATAGTTCCAACAAATCGCGGGTAGGTCGCGTCAGGTAGGTTAAATTCCATCTGTTGGGAATTAGAGCCAATCTCCTTATCAAGGACCATCCGAGGCAGAGCAATAAGACTGCTGGAAGATGCGCTAAATTGAATCGGAAGTTGGGCGGACAGGCCGTCGTTGATTTGAATTGAACGGATATATCGTCGCTGATTTGAGGTTAGACGGATAGATCGTCGTTGATTTGAAATTGGACGGATAGATCGTCGTTGATTTGGATAGGGACGGATAGATCGTCGTTGATTTGAAATAGGACGGATGGATCGTCGTTTGATTGGAATTGGACGGATAGATCGTCGTTGATTGGAATTGGACGGGTAGATCGTCGTTGATTTTGAATTGGACGGATAGATCGTCGTTGATTTGAAATAAGACGGATGGATCGTCGTTGATTTGAAATAGGACGGATGGATCGTCGTTGATTTGAAATAGGACGGATGGATCGTCGTTGATTGGAATTGGACGGATAGATCGTCGCTGATTTTGAATTGGACGGATTGATCGTCGTTGATTTGAAATTGGACGGATAGATCGTCGTTGATTTGGATAGGGACGGATAGATCGTCGTTGATTTGAAATAGGACGGATGGATCGTTGTTGATTTTGAATTGGATGGATAGATCGTCGCTGATTTGAGGTTAGACGGATAGATCGTCGTTGATTTTGAATTGGACGGATAGATCGTCGCTGATTTGAAATAGGACGGATGGATCGTCGTTGATTTGAAATAGGACGGATGGATCGTCGTTGATTTGAGGTTAGACGGATAGATCGTCGTTGATTTGAGGTTAGACGGATAGATCGTCGTTGATTTGAAATAGGACGGATGGATCGTCGTTGATTGGAATTGGACGGATAGATCGTCGCTGATTTTGAATTGGACGGATGGATCGTCGTTGATTTGAAATTGGACGGATAGATCGTCGTTGATTTGGATAGGGACGGATAGATCGTCGTTGATTTGAAATAGGACGGATGGATCGTCGTTGATTTTGAATTGGACGGATAGATCGTCGCTGGTTTGAGGTTAGACGGATAGATCGTCGTTGATTTTGAATTGGACGGATAGATCGTCGGTGATTTGACATAGGACGGATGGATCGTCGTTGATTTTGAATTGGACGGATAGATCGTCGCTGATTTGAAATAGGACGGATGGATCGTCGTTGATTTGAAATAGGACGGATGGATCGTCGTTGATTTGAGGTTAGACGGATAGATCGTCGTTGATTTGAGGTTAGACAGATAGATCGTCGTTGATTTGAAATAGGACGGATGGATCGTCGTTGATTGGAATTGGACGGATAGATCGTCGCTGATTTTGAATTGGACGGATGGATCGTCGTTGATTTGAAATTGGATGGGCTCTGCTTGGGGAAATAGCGAACCAGGATGAAATCATGGATCAGGGCAACATGAGCTGCCTGTTGGGAATGGACCTCAACGCTGATTTGATTTGATTTGCCAATGCCACAACACTGACGATAGAAACGCCTCAATGCTGGTTTGATTTGATTTGATTTGAAAGCCTCCACGTGCTTTGGATTGATTTTGATTTGATGCACTTTCCTGCTTTTGACATTTGATATACAATATGGAACGACAATATATGCTAAACACATATGTACAAATTGAAAATGCAAAGGCAGACTAGGGCGACTTCTAGAGGACGGGACGACACAAACGACGACCAAGACAATTTTGATGATCGAGGGCTACCACTGAGCCACACTTTTGCTTTACTGCTTTGATTTGAGTTGCGGGCCTGTGTACCCAAGTAGATAACTTTCGAGCGGGTCAGAGCTTTGTTGCTTTGATTTGAGTTGCGTTGGGCCAATGTATCCCTTTGTTCTTGATGACTTGTTGCTTGCTTGGACCATGGACGCCGTAGTGGCGCTGTAAAAGTTGCATTATTCTCGGTTCATTGGAGATAGATAGAGTATGAACCAATCAAAAAACTTGCATTGACGAGCGAATCGAGTTGACACATAGACATACGCACACGTATAGACTGCCTAGCTCTGAAGAATGAGGAAGAAGAGTCCCAGGATTTGACACGGACTCTTAAACATACGGAAAATAATGAAACTTTGGGCATTAACAGGCCAAAATCCAAAATATCCTTAGATAGGTGAAACTGACGCTTGCATAAGGTCAAATAGATGTACAGTGACCTGTATGAAACAGAGAAGAAAGCCCCGGAATGGGCAATAGACCGAAAAACTAGAAAAATGTCGCAAAGATGGACAAAATACGCAAAGGGATGACTCATATAGGCCCGAACTGAAACCGACACCCCCGCACAGTCACATTAGGCACACATGACCTGCACGGCATAGAAAACTTGGCAAGAGCCCTTAAAACCAATTTCGAGGCACCGAAACCTTGGTTTTAACTTGAAATTCCCACCGGGGGTTCAAAATCGTTGTTAGGCGTGATGGCTGTCAACCGCTGTATGCTGCGGAAATTGGAGAAGTGCGCACAGGTTTGAGACCAACGCGCGTCACTCTGAGCAAGCGCGCGCGACTGAAAAGCTGTCGCCGCTGCTTAAACTAGACTTTGCTGAACTTAGAATAAACTGTGAGCCCGTTGGGGCATCGTAAGCATTTCGTTCTGTTTTTTATGCTTCTCTTTTTCTTTTCTTCTCTTTTTTTTTTAAAGGCTTTTGCTCAGCTTTGAAATTGAAATAGTAGTTTGAAATAAGATTGAAAGACAAAGGGTTCCCCCTTCTGTTTCTGATGAAGCTTGTTCTGTTCTTGACCCTTCTCGACCCTTGATATGTACCAAAATGTCAACCATGGATCCAATTGATAGAATATGACCGAGTCTTGAAGAGAGACTGCCTACGTATCCCACATTTGGGGAATCAGGTCAAAACGTAGTTCAGGCCAAGGTTCACTCGTGTGTTTTACCTCTCCTTTTATGCTATAACTTTTGCCTAGTGCCGCCTTCTCAGGTTTCCGGCCTAGCGAGCTTTCGACTTTTTGCCTATTTATTTTTGCCTAGACCGCCTCCTTAGGTTTTCGGTCTAGCAGGCTGCTCTAACTTTTGCTTGGCACCGCCCACCCTTGTGGTTTTCGGCCCAACGAGCTTCTCTCAGGGAAAAAGTGGCTCTTGAATTGATCCAGGTTGACTAGAGTGTTGAATTTGTTGTCGTCGAGATCGATGATCTTTGGCTGCAGCCCCAGAAAAGATGGCTTTTGATAATGCAGGGTCCTGACTGCTTCAATTGAAAATGCCTCGCTCCAGGCCACTTTTGCGCCTTTCTAATGTGCGCTTGATGGAATGCCGCTGACGCTGTTTTGAACATGGTACGAGGCCTGGAGCCTTCTGAGCTTCCGCTTTCTATTTTGGCATCCGGTGGCAGGGGATTTTGAAGTTTCTTTATCTCACGATCAATGCCAGGTGCGTCTTTGTGAGACCATGCCAAAACGTCGATGAATTCTTTGACCCTGTCTGATCGGGCACGATGCTCCTTTGGGGGACAGTGTTGAGCCAATTTTGAACCATCCGGGGCACAATGCTCCCTTGGGGGACAGCGTTGAGCCAATTTTGAACCATCCGGGGCACAATGCTCCTTTGGGGGACAGCGTTGAGCCAATTTTAAGTCATCCGGGGGTCTACCTTATCTTTCAAGTTTATTGAAACTACTTCTTCTTTAATAGGCCGAGCATGCCTTTCGTCTTCCCTTTCGGCGAGGGAACACATTTTCTTGGGGATGACCCCATCGAAATCTATCCCTTCGTCGCCAGGGTCGACACAAGTTATTCAAAAGCCAGCAAAGTACTTAGAAGCAAGATAGTGCATATCATAAAGAAAGCCCCACGGGGTTGCCAAGTATAACAAAAGACTCGAATTTGAGAATAGAAGCTACGACATGGAGGGCCAAGAGGCACGAACTCCGACTCAGAGCTAGACTAAGACGACTTGACAGATACTGTGTCAGGTTCAGACTCAAAAGTGTGCAATGCAAGCTAAACGCGATTTGAAAATGCAACCTTTATTGTTACCCTTGGCTTCCTCACAGAGAGGTAGGATCTAGAGGATGTCAGGCCCAAGCAACAGCACTTCAGCTTCCTCAGCTTGTTTGACCAAACCTACTCAGTGCTCCCTTGAACAAGGATCCTCAGACTGTCAGTCCGCTCTTTTGCTTGATCGATCCGGTCCTCAACCAGTGCTTCCCCGTTTTCAGCCCCGTCTTCTATTCCGCACCCTACAGCCTCGGATTCAGAAGGGATAAACACAGTTGGTTTGGGTTGAGTTTCTGGGACAATGCAGAGGGTTGGGTTGAGTATGGTGTAGTTTGGGTTGATTTGAGTGGAGGTGGGGTTGATTTGAGTGGAGGTGATAGATATCTGACCAACCAGAGGGTCAGACTTGAGTTGAAGCAATGAGCTGGGAATGCCGTCAGGTTTTGATGGGAGTGGTACTGGAATGATGCCATTATCGATGAGATCTTGAACGGCATGTCGGAGGCGATAACAAGCATTGGTGGAATGGCCAGGCGTTTGATGGTAGGTGCAGAAGTGATTAGGGTTGTGGCTAGCAGGGAGAACCTTGGGCAGTGGAGTTAGGGTTAGAGGCCCAATGGAACCGGCATCGAGAAGCTTCTCGTAAACTGAGGCAAGAGGTGCAGATAAGCATGAAAAGGTCCTTGGTTGGCTCCGGCGACGGGATTGAGGGTTGGCAGAACTTTTACCCACTCCGCCGCTGTATAGCATTGTGCTGTCAAGGGAATGCACTCTTTCGGCACTGGGGATGACTTCTTTGTTGCGCATATCCTCCTTTTCGGCACTGGCTTTGAACAAGGAACCAGCGGTTCTCGGGCGAGTTCTAGCTTTATGACACTCAGCTAGGTCTTTGAACATGCCTTTTGAGCATGGCTTGATTCCGACCGCAGGGGTGTGACAGACCTGAAGAGGTTCTTTGACTAGCCCCAGATCCAGCCTTGACATGATGGAGGTGAAAAGGTCAAACAGCCCCTAGACCATAACCATTTGCTTGTCCATTTTCTGGTTCATCTCTTGTACAGCCCTCTTAAGCTCAGCCAGCTCTGCTTGTGCTGCCATGATCGAGAAAGGTGATGGCCTAGAGCTCTTCTTTTCGGTACTTTCCTTGGTGCTGCAACGCTCAAAGCTAGACAGTAAAGCAATCGAAGGCTCAGGAAGTGGCCCTGCAATAATTTTATTTGAAAGGATGCAATGTACATGTTGTCGTTGGTGTCCTCCTAGACTCTACAGCTAGCAGACAAGACCGTTTTATGACACTCGGACGCTGCCAAGATCCTCGGATTTCTTTTCGACAGTGTATCCTTGTTTGAATCGACTAACACTAAGAGATGTCAAAACAGCCTAAGTCTTTGACTATTCCGTTCTCGAAGTTTCAATGTTGGAATGGAACAACTTGGTGTCGACGACATGATACTGTAACCAAGAGGGCGTAAGCAGCACTGTGCCGGAGCCTTGAATGGTGTAAGTGTTTAGCACTTTTAACCTGGGTGGTATGAGCATCATGTCATGTCTCTCGTTGTTCCTAGCTTTCTGTTCGAAACCTCGATTGGGTTTAGGCAAGGACTTAAAAAGTCTCGATTTCCCAAAGTCTCGTTGGCCCAAGGAATTGGAAAGTTGATAACGTGCACCATCACGAAGCACGACTCGTCATCGGTCTAGGCAGCGCCTCAGCAGGCATAAAACGGGTTTGAAAGAGAGACAACCCTAAAAGCCGCCCTAGCATGCTCCTACGCAGAACGGTATGAATGTATGTACAGGCATGCGATATGGAAAGCAGTAACACATAGACAGTTTTAGGGGTTAGATGCAAGTAATCCTACCCTGTGGGTTCCTGTCTTAGTTTTGAAAGGTTCTATTGCTCTGTACGCGTGGCGAGGCTGGTTTTGGCTTAAGGGGGTTCCTCAGGCTAGAGATGTTTTATACCTCTCATCGCAATGCGTGCAGCAGAGTGATGGTCAAACGGTAATACGTCTCATCATCGTCCAAGGTTGTTGGGCATTCGAGGACCCCGGGCTCCAGTAAACTGTGCCGGTGACCCAAAACACCTCAACGGGGCTGATAGAACACCGATGCAAATGTACGCGTGTCGAAAGAATGATTCGAGAGAGAGAAAACTGTAAATGCTTTTGAAAAACACCTTTTGAAGCTTGGCCCACTTCATTAATCGACACTTGGGAGAAACTACACAAGCGAACAATAGTAAAAGCCCCAGTTCGGAGTGGTCGGATGTAGAATCCTGTTACGTTACCATTCCGTTCTTCAGCAGCGCGGAGCGTACTGTTTTGCCAGACTTTTGAAAATTGTTCATTCATGTATTAATTTCCAAATGTTGATTAATGTAGAAATCCCCAGCAGAGTCGCCACTGTGGGCACACGCCCCAAAAATCCCGTGTTTTAAGCAGGAAAATTCCGGGTGCGCCCTTATCTCGCGGAAAGCGCAGTGAAGTGCTTCGCAGATCAGAGAGTCGCCACTCGGGTTTTGCGGAGAATACCCAAGAAATCGTGGTTTTGAAAATGTCTTGAATTGAATTTGATTCGAAATTGACAAAGGCTTTTGTAGACTGGACCGTCGTCACCTTCGATCTTGAGGTTCGGGAGCCAGATCACGAGAGGGAAAGGGTTTTATGGCACCCCTCTCGCCCAGTCCGGAGACCGGTCTCTACTCAGGCGTTTTATAAAACATTTACATTTCTCTCTTTATTTGATCATTCTTTTAACCAGTTAGGGCGGGGGAACAGTTAATAGGGATTAAAACTGTAACACATTTGCATTTATGTACAAAAGATGTGACAAAATATTTATGGATGTTTGATGTTTGATCTAAGCAAATATAATAGATTGAGAACAAGCTTTTGTGGACATTTTAAGTAGACTAGAGCACACTGACTGTGAGGTGGTGCACACAGGAACAAGCCTGCATGCACTGGCCAAGCCACTGCATACAGTCATGACCTGCGTGCACCACAACACAACTGGCGTGCACCGGTAAGCCTAAGACCACAGCTTCTGTTATCAACCCTCTGGGCTCTGGAAAGGACCAGTGCACACCCAGGACAAACCACACAGTTTATAAAGGTTACTAAGCTATTACAGACAGGTTAAAGGGCTTAAAAAAAAGCCACCAAATAGACAGAAAACCCCTTAAACAGTGAGGGGAGGATGATCAAGGGCCTGGATGCAAGATCCATACAAGGGCCAAGCCACTGGAACACAAACTACTACCGTACGCCACTTAGTAAATGCCGTACGCCAGTTATCACCTTGTTCCAATGCTTTGGCTTTGCACATTCTGGGCTCTGGAATAAGACCAGAGGGACCCAGAAGGCCAGACTAAGCAATAAATACGGATAGAAAAGAAAGCAGTTAAAAATACAGAAAGCTGTAAACTGGTTTTAACATGCAGCAAGGTGATCAAAGCTTAAATAATGCAAGAAAACAATGATCCATGATCCCCACGCCCGTTTTGCACATACCACCATTACTGGCGTACGGTACTCATTACTGGCGTGCGCCACTGATCATTGTGCACGGTTTTGAAACCTTGCTAGCATTAGGGCCAGGACTGGTATAGATTACCAGCCTTGAACCTGCCAGCCCCCATCAGGGGTCAGAACAGAAAGCAGGAGCAAAAGGTATTATACCTTTGCTTGTGAGTTTGATGGATGGTTTGAACTTTGAGCTTGAAAGAAGATGGATGGAGGGTGGATGTAGTGAGGTTTGAGGACTGTGGAGAGTATGTTCCCTTGCTTGCTCTTTCTATGGAAGAGAAAGGAAGCAAAGGAGAATGATGAAGAAGAGGACAAAGGGGCTTGAACTCTTTAATGGTGCTAACCCTTTGCAAATGAATGCAAGGGGGGTATTTATGGAGGAGGGAGAGGGCTGATCAACCTGCCCTTAGGGGCTGTTTGGGTGGCCAAACCTTAGAGGAAGCTCCCATGCATTTAATGCATGGGACTAGTTTATGGAGGGTGTAGGAGAGAGAGGGGAACAGTTTCTGGCCGAAGCAATGATCAGGAGGCTGTCAGCTGACGTCAGGCGGCTACAAAAACTCCCGCCCAGCTGGCTGAAAAAGGTTGATTTGATTGGTATTGACTGGCGTGCGCCACTGGTTGAGTGGCGTGCGCCAGAGAGCGGTAATGACTGACACGTGGCAGTGGTTCCTGCACACGCTAGTCTTCCACCAGCGTACTCCAGCAGGGTTTTGTTGAGGCCATTTGGCTCTGGCTTGAGGGTTCGACAAGGGTTTGAAATGGGTTTGGACAAGGTTCGGGACGCTCAAAGCTCAAACTCATCAACCAACTTGGTATGTTCTCGACCTTAATCATCATTGGGGAATCAAAGACCGTAAATAAACTATTCTGGAAACTCCAAAATAGGGTGTCTACATAAGGTATCGTTTCTGAGGAAGGCAACGATTTCATCCATCCAGCTCGGACCAAGTTCAATGTTGATCACCTCTGGAGTTGTGTCAAAACTTGGGTGGTCAATGTTACCAAAATTTATGGTTCGGAACTCTGATGCTTTTGAAGCCGAGGCGAGGCCAGCAAGTGCGTCGGCGTGTGCGTTGTGTTCGCGGTTGATCTGCCTGATGTTGAAATTTTTGAAGCAAGTGATGAGTTCTGCTGCCGTGGCCTGGTACTTTATCATCCTTGGGTCTCTAGCTTCGTAGTCTCCCAGCACTTGATTGACTATAAGTTGAGAGTCGCAAAATACGGCCAAGTTGTCAACTTTCATTGCGATTGCCGAGCGTAGGCCAGCAAGCAGGGCCTCATATTCAGCTTCATTATTGGTAGCGGGGAAATCGATGCTGATGGCACTCTCGTGAAGAGTTCCGCAAGGAGAGACCAAGACGACTCCAGCTCCGGCCCCGTTGTTGTTGGAGGCGCCGTCAACTTGCATTCGCCAAGTGTCTCCCTGAAAGAGGAGCCATCGGTCCTCTTTTGGTTGGTGTTCGGCAGAATGTTGGGTGGGAGGGTTGTGCAGGATCTCGGAGTCTTCAAGTGTTAGCTCAGCAATAAAGTCGGCGAGGGTTTGCCCCTTTATTGCTGTCCTTGGTTCAAAGCGGATATCAAAGTTCGCAAGCTCGACCGCCCATTTCGAAACTCGGTTTGAGAGGTCGGCTTTTCGAAAAAGCGCTTTGAGAGGGTGCTCGGTCAACACTGTTATTGTGTGCGCCTGAAAGTATGGCAGGAGTTTTCTCGCCGCAGATACCAGGGCGAGTGCCAGTTTTTCCAGTGGAAGGTACCGAGTCTGGGCGGGTAGGAGTGTCTTACTCGTGAAATATACTGGCATGTCGTCGGCCCCTTCTCGCCGAACGAGTGCTGAGCTAATGGCGTGGCTTGAGACTGCAAGGTAAAGATAGAGATTTTCGTACTCTTTGGGCTTTACCATTAGCGGTGAAGAACCCAGGTAATCTTTGAGCTCGGCCAACGCTCTGTCGCAGTCCGGCGTCCACTCGAAACTTCGTCGGCTTTTCCCTTTGAGAGCGTGAAAGAAGGAGTGGCACTTGTCGGATGATTTGCTGATGAAGCGGTTGAGAGCCGCCGCCATCCCAGTTAGTTTTTGTACCTCTCTGATTGATCTTGGCGGCCGAAGGTCTGCCACTGCCTTGATTTGGTTGGGGTCGGCTTCGATGCCGCGTCGTGTGACCAAGTGGCCAAGGAATTTACCAGCACTTACGCCGAACGCGCATTTCTCCGGGTTTAAACGGAGTTTGTGGAATTTAAGGTTCTCGAAGACCTCGGCCAGCTCCTTCAAATGGTTGTGCTCTTGTTGACTTTTGACGACGAGGTCGTCAATGTATGCTTCTAGGATGTTGCCTATTTGTGCATAGAGCATTTTGAAGATCGCTCTGTTGAATGTGGCTCCGGAGTTCTTTAGGCCGAACGGCATCACCCTATAGCAAAAAATGCCATGTGGAGTTATGAATGCTGTCTTTTCCATGTCGGCCGGGTCCATAGCAATCTGGTGATAGCCACGGTAGGCGTCCAGAAAACTCAGCCGAGCGTGGCCGGCTGTTGCATCTACAAGCTGGTCGATCTTCGATAGTGGGAACCAGTCCTTGGGACAGGCGTCATTACGGTTCGTGTAGTCGACGCAGACTCGCCACTTTCCATTCTTCTTCTTGACGACCACCGTGTTGGAGAGCCAGGTTGGGTATTGCACTTCCTGAATGGCGTTGGTGTCGAGAAGTCGGTTGACCTCTTCGATGACGGCGTCGACATGCTCTGGTGCCAAATGTCGAGCTCGTTGAACAACCGATTTGGCGTCCTTTTTGATGTTGAGGGAGTGGCAAATAAAGTTGAGATCCACCCCAGGCATCTCCTCCAGGGTCCATGCGAAGACTTCAAGATTGTTTTTGAGGAACAGGAACATCTCTTCTCGCTCGGCGTCAGATAGTGAAGAGCCAAGTAAGAAGAAGCGTGATCCGTCCTCGTTGATGGGCATTTTCACCAAGTCCTCCTCTGCTTTGTCTTCGGCCTTTTGGCCGACATCTTCGATTACGGCCAAGTCTGGTACTTCAACCCACTGCACTTGTTTTGCTTTGGAAGAACTGTGTACGGCGGAAACGTAGCACTTTTTGGAGGCGATTTGGTCACCTCGTAAATCTTCTTGTCTTCCAGTGGTGCCGATGAAGCGGACGAGCTGGTGGTACGTTGAAGCAATGGCTTGCATTCCGTGAAGCCAATTTCGTCCCAAGATGGCGTTGTATGGGCTCGGCACGTTGACGACGATAAATTAGACAGAGAGGGTTTTTGTGCCGACGACTACAGGGAGGAAGATTCGGCCAACTGGCCAAACAGGTGCTCCGCTGAATCCGATGAGAGGTACTTCGGTTGGTAGTAGTGCCGATTCTGGTAGTTCCAGCTTTTTGAATAGATCGTAGTACATTTCTTCGGTCGAGCTCCCTTGATCAATGAGGACGCGTTTGACGTCGTGAACGCCGATCTGGACGGTAACGACGAGGGCGTCTGAATGCGGTGTTTGAATGTGTTCTAGGTCACGTTCGGTGAAGTTGATTGTCCATTTTGGCACGTCTTGTGGTCGTTGATGCTTGGATCCGCAGCTGACTGAGAGTACTTCCTTGGAAGTCGAGGCGTGATCGATGTCGGCTCTGAGGGCAGTCTCGGACGCCTTGGTTACTGGACCGTGGATGACATGGATCAGCGGGCGTTGTTCGTTGGGGTTGGGATTTGTCTGCCGGGCGGGCGTCTTTGACCGATCAATGTACTGATCGAGATAACCTTGAGCCGCAAGCTTCTCGAGGAGGGCTTTGTATGGTGCACAGGTAGTCGT
Organism: Rhododendron griersonianum; assembly: GCA_018127125.1. Classification (NCBI taxonomy): domain Eukaryota; kingdom Viridiplantae; phylum Streptophyta; class Magnoliopsida; order Ericales; family Ericaceae; genus Rhododendron; species Rhododendron griersonianum. Next base: position 1,124,164 of record CM030793.1, read on the forward strand.
GTAGTGGCCGAGCTCGTTGTGGTAAGTGCATTTTTTCCTTGGATTTTGATCTGGTTGGCCGGTGTCGGTTCCGAGCTTGCCCGTCGGCCATTCAAACCACGGTTGTCTCATTATTTCCTTCAGAAAAGACCAAATTGGTTCCTTGAAGTGAGTGGTTTCGGCCACGTAGTCGTGCTCCTTCGGCGGACGCTTCTTCCCCTCTTTAATGTTGTGCACTTGCTTCTTCGGCTGCGTTTGTTGGGTTGCCGCTTGTGCCGGCAGCTGGTGTACGGTCGAGGAGAATGGATTGGTTGAGCTCGGTATTCCCTGGGCCGCCCTGTCTGCGTAGAGTTCCTCGAGAGCACAAAATCTTTCCACGACGCGCATCAGTTCACCCATGCCATGTGGTGGGCGGATGGCGAGTTCGTCTAAGATTTTGCTCCCGGTTTCTAGGCCGTTCTTGAAAGTGCGCGCAGCCCAATATTCATCGATTCCTAGAATTTCGTTGAACAGCTGCCAGTAACGCTCGACATATTGCCTGAGGGTTTCGGACGAGAGTTTTCTCATCTGAGACAGTGACTCAGGCTCTTTAGCCGTTTTGTTGCTCGTGATGAAGCGTGTGTTGAAGGCGCGTTCAAGGTCGGCCAGGTTCCTTATGGATCCAGCGGGCAATTTGTTGAACCACTGGAGTCCCAGGGAACCGAGGCTGGACGGGAACGCCTTGCATTTTACCTCATCTTTTAGCGTGCAGAGTTCAATGGTTTGTCTGAAGTGGATGAGGTGAGTGTAGGCCTCACACGTCGACGGATTGAACTTCGTGAATTTGGGTAGGTGGAAAGTGGGCTCTGGCGGCGTGTTGATTATGTGGGAGGTGAACGGGGAGACGCCGAGATCTTTTAGTTGTCTTTCGAACCCTGGGCGCGGTGGTTTGCCGTGTTCGTCCGTTTTTGATCTCTTTGAATCCCTTTCCTTGTTTTCTTTTGCCGACGTCTTCTCGGCTTCTCTTTGCCGAAGCTTGTGTCGTAGGTCCGTCGCCGTTCGGTGTGGGCCGTCGACGGTTTTATCCTTGTTGCGGCGGGACTTGTTCTCATCGTTCGCGCCCTCAATATGTACGCCCTTCCCGTTGCGCCGAGCGTGGTGCTCGTCGTCCTTGTTTTCAATCAGGGTGTTCCCTAGGCGTTTGGAGACATGGGGTCTGGTCCGTGCAGAGTCTCGACTACGGTGCGAGGCCGTTGTGCGAGAGAACTCTGCACGACCAGTCGAGTACGTGCTTGTAAACGACTCGGTATCCCTTGTCCTGGTTCTGCCGTGGTGGCTTCTAGAACGATGTGTTCCAGATATGGTGGGTTGCTTGTAGAGGATGATTTCTCTGGCGTCGCCTGGGGCTGGAGTGAAGCCTAGGCGGTCTTTCACAGATCCGCGTTGGCCTCCCTCGTTCTGACGCCCTTGTGGTGGTGGAGGTGGAGGGGGTGGAGTTTGCATGCCTCTTCCTCCGCCTCCGCCAGATCTTGATGCGGCAGGGGTGGCGTCCTGCTGCATGCGTTGCTTCATTTGGGCGACTTCCGCCCTTAGCGCTGCTAGTTCATTGTCGCGTTCATCGTTGCGACGCTGCAGTAGGCGGATGTAGGCTGAAGTGACGTCGTCTGAGACCGGTGAGAGCCCGGACCCAGGGGCGAGAGACAAAGACATGTGCCTTTCGAGGTTGGTGTGGGGATGACGTTTCCGCTAGCGTCTTTGACCCCCAAAACATCTGCGTCTGTTGGATTTCCTCCCATGGTAGGTGATTCGGTGGTTGTTCTACAAAGGAGTGAGGGGGTTTGGAGGATGAGAGAGCCGTTTAAGTCAGAAGTGTTTCGCGTCGGGTTCACCAATTGTGTGGCCCGTGATCCTTTGGTCCTTGATCCTTTGTTGGTGGTTCGATGATGGGTTAGCTTTCTTCTCCTAACCTGCACAAGGAACGCACGACTAAGACCTGGCCTGGGGTTGTCCCGGCAAGGCCCTCCGGCGAGAGGATGAGTATAGCGCAGAGAGGAAGCAGAAAGCTTAGAGAGAGTAAGTGTGAATATTGAGTAGCGTGTACCTGTTAGGGTTACCATCACTAGGTATTTATAGTGCCTTCTGGCTTGCTCTCCAAGTATGATCGCGTGCCTTCCACGGGCCAAATGACGTCATAGTGACGTCAAAGAATAGATCTGATAACCGTTTTCAGGGCTGAGCTGGCACACCCATGTGCGCCCATGATCATCTTCTGTTATAACCGCTTCTGCACGTGGCAGGACGCGTGTCTTTACAGCTAGCCACTGTCGGCTGCACGCCGTGCTCTGAAGGTAGCCGACCGCGGGCAACGCCGAGCATGGCCATGCGCTTAATGAGGGAGGTAACGTTGCCGGAGATTCTGCCGACGGCACAATCCGAGCGTAGGTTTGTTCACTGCCGAGCCTGAAGCAAACTGAATATACATGACGAGTCATCGTCGGCACGCCGTGCACGAAGCCTACGATCGGCTCATGGCAGGTCAAGTCCGCACCATGCGAACATCTGTGTTCGGCCCGCTACAGATGCTTTGTTTAATTCTAACACATAGTCTGTTTAATTAAGCCTTTAAACAGTAAATAAGGTGAGCCAATGCGATAAGTAAAGCATGCATCAGAAAGCAGAATACAAAACAAACTGTCCCAGAGAGATGGATCCCGCGGCGGGTGAATGGATGTCACGGCCGATGGATCCTCCTGGTTTTATGTACCGGCCGAGGGATCGAAGCCCCGGTCGGTGTTCTTCCTCACACCAGACAGAAAAGTTAGTAGATAATCAAAACGCTACGATCAAGATTTAAACAGAAAGTAAATCAAACCAGAGGCCGTTGGGCCTCACCACCTTGATACCTCAGTTGCTTGATTGCTTCGGATTGATTGTGATTGACTGATTGCTTCTCGGAAAACCATAGGGTTAGGGTTTGAACTTCGGGGTTTGATCGTTTGATTGATGGCTGCCTTCGGGAGGTTAGGGCTTTTGAAGAGAGGGTTTGGGAGAGTATTTTTGCAGAATTTCGTGGCTTGAGAGGGTGTGGAAGTATACGAATTTGATGATTTTTGTTGTATTATTTTCGGAACCCAAAGGCCCTTTATATAGGCAATTGGTGACTCACTCTGTCCAATCAAAACGCACGATTGCAATTGCAATTGCAATGCAATGCAAACTCTTCGTGATAATCTCTGAGCGTAGCCCGAACACATCGGGGAGGTAGTGTAGTTGGATCAAACAACCGACAGAACGTTGCAAGGTCTAGAAAATAGACGATCTGGTGGCCGTAGAAAGGATCTGGCGGTCGAAGAATGGATGTTGCGGCCGAAGGATAGATCTTGCGGCCGAGGGATTTATCTCTCAGAGAGATTTTCAAGCAACAGGTTGCTCGGGTGAAGAAATGATTTTAAGGCCGTGAGATCAATGTTACGGCTAACAGATGGATTCTCCTAGGATTCTGTATTTCTGTCTGAAAGGCTGTATGGCTCTGGATTGGGTCCTCTAAGTGGCTCAAAGTTCTTACCATAAGTCCATGGGTTCACGAGAAGTCAATCAGCAATCACTGTATCCATTTCATCATCGGGATGGTCCCAAAGGTGGGACTTCAAATAATCGTTAGGCCAAATTGGGTAGTCTACAAGTTGCAAGTAGATACAACACAGTCATCATCAGTTTGGATTTCAAACCTAACGGAACTTTTTGAATCTCAGTAGAATTTTGTTGGCCAGAATGGGAAAAATTATAGTGTTCGTTTGATTGTTCCTTAAAGGGTTTGAGTTTGACATTTCCTACTAAAGCCCCTGTTTGGGAATTTCTACACGTTTTGCTATATGTACTTCGGATTTCTACCAGTAGATATTTAATCTCTCTTTTCTTCTTTCTTTTTGTATGAAATGCAATAAAATTTCGATTCTTTGAATTCATTAGTCTCAACAAGATACTATTTGCATTGATTTTGGGATTACGTGTAAGCTTGTTGCCTCTGTTTCACTAATTGTTAGCTCCAAAATGCGGCGTTATTTTTTGGTTGGCAATTCCATTGACAAAATGCATTTTTCCTTGTATCCCATTCTTTATTGAGTTGTAATTTCTTTTTATCTTTTCTAAGTGTAGTAGGTTTGTATAGGAATAGAGTGGAAGGAGTAATATATTTGTAATTTAGAGTGAGCGAGAAAAAAAGACAATAATCATATCAACCGCGAAGACAGAAGAAAGCAACCCGATCAATCGCTATATAAGTCGGCAATCAATTGAAAGCTGCTGGATGGTTTAGTCATCAGTCAAAATAAGAGAGAGTTTTTATTTTGTTATCCCTACTATATATAGAAGTCTTTTATTGGCTGCTAGGAAACGTGGGTCTTTGGTCAAGAGAAGAATCAATAAATATTGGCTTTCTCTTTTCAGCAAGTTATGACGAACGAAATACAGTAGTCAAAACATTGAGCTGCCTTGGGTTTTCAAAAACGAAAAGCATGTCTAGCTTGAATATGGGAGTGGCAATCCGTTTGGCGGACGATTGAAGCATCATTCAAACTCCCAAAGGTGCTCACAGTTTTTTATCTCAACATATTTAAAGTTTTGTTCTTCGGTGGATTTCCGAAAGGTTTTGAAAGGCTTGAGGATTCGAGGTAACGACAATCAAATGCTGGGTGTGGTAACGTGGATTCGGCAAGTAGGTTTTAGGGCGATTGTGAGGATTCAAATCGAAGGGTAAGACTGCTTGTAACTACACAATGTTTTATAGTGTTTGGTTCCTTACCGTGGTTTTTACCCGTTTGGGGTTTTCCACGTATATTCAGTGTTCATCATTTATTCTTCGTTCATATTATTGCTTGATTATTGGGTCGGTAGTAGAATAGGAATTTCAATTGGTATCAGAGCGGGTTGCTCACTATCTAGAGGAAGTTACTTGATTGTATTTGTGAATAATCCAATGTGTTTAGTAAATTACGTACCTTTCTCCTCGACTTTAACACATTTTCTCCTTTCGAAAAATCAACTTGAGAGTGTAAATTGGGGTCTGATTGTGTCCGGTCATTACCTATCAGTTCGTCTAGTTTTTTCATCTGGCCCAAATTTGTTCAGGGTGTTTTGGATAGGACTGGATTGGATCCGTCCCCATGTAAATTAGGGTGTTGTCAGTTGAAATTATATTTCTCTCCCTATTAGTTTAGTTTGTAATAAATACATATATTTCGAAAACTGGATTTCACAAATAAATTTACACTCTGGCTTATCGCATCGAATTTTTACATGTGTTTGGTTTCTGGCTTATGGCATCGAATTGTACTTGGCCACATCGAATTGATTTTGGATGAATAAAATTACACTTGCCCGCATGGAATTATTATTGGCCGCATCGAATTGCACTTGGCCGCATGGAATTGCTCATGGCCTCGTCGAATTGCACTTGGCCGCTAAAAATTGCTTTAACCTGCAATTATACGCGGCCAGGGGCAATTATACACGGCCAACTGCAATTCGACGTGGCCAAGTGTAATACGATGCGGCCAAGTGCAATTTGTTGCGGCCATGTGCAATTCAATGTGGCCAAAAGTAATTCGTCGCGGCCAAGTGGTATTCGTAGTGGCCCAAGTGCAATTCGATGCCAAACAGCGACGAAGAAGCCACGACATTTGATGCCAAGGAGCTCCGTCGCAAGAAGCACAAGAAATGGCTACTTTACGGCGTAGCCTTCATCGTTTTTTAGACCAGAATCATGCTCCTCTTCTCCATGACGCACGGTCATGAAGGTTCGAAATCCCAAGTTCCGGGTCAGATCCGCCACCTTCGACACGTTTGATATCCCAATCACCAACACTTCCTTCAATCTTAAAACCAACTTCGCACTTGGGATCAAGAACACCATTTTTGGCCCTGCAAGTATGACACCAGCACAATGTTTTTCTACTACGGCGAAACTGAGGTTGGGAGTGTTGTTATTCCAAAATCGAAAGTCCAATTCCGAAGGACCAAACAGTTTACCGTTTCACTGGACCTTACTTCGACCAATCTAGTAGGAAAGACGCAACTGGCAAATGATCTAAGCTTAGGAATTGTGCCTTTGAGCAGCCGATCGAAATTGACCAGGAAAGTGGAGTTGATATTGATTTTCAAGAAGAAGAAAGCCGTCGAAATGAATTGTATAATGGAAGTGAATACCGCGACACAGTCCCTCCTAAATATCAGTTTCTAGTAGATACAACACAGTCATCATCAGTTTGGATTTCAGTTGGCCATAATGGGAAAAATTATAGTGTTCGTTTGATTGTTCCTCAAAGGGTTTGAGTTTGACGTTTCCTACTAAAGCCCCTGTTTGGGAATTCTGCACGTTTTGCTTTATGTGCTTCGGATTTGTACCAGTAGATATTTAATCTCTCTCTTCTTCTTTCTTTTTGTATGGAATGCAATAAAATTTCAATTCTTTGAATTCATTAGTCTCAACCAGATACTATTTGCATTGATTTTGGGATTACGTGTAGGCTTGTTGCCTCTGTTTCACTAATTGTTAGCTCCAAAATGCGGTGTTATTTTTTGGTTGGCAATTCCATTGACAAAATGCATTTTTCCTTGTATCCCATTCTTTATTGAGTTGTAATTTCTTTTTATCTTTTCTAAGTGTAGCAGGTTTGTATAGGAATAGAGTGGAAGGAGTCATATATTTGTAATTTAGAGTGAGTGAGAAAAAGAGACAATAATCATATCAACCGCGAAGAAAGAAGAAAGCAACCCGATCAATCGCTATATAAGTCGGCAATCATTCGAAAGCTGCTGGATGGTTTACTCATCAGTGAAAAACAAGTGAGAGTTTTTATTTTGTTATCCCTACTACATATAGCAGTCTTTTATTGGCTGCTAGGAAACGTGGGTCTTTGGTCAAGAGATGAATCAATAAATATTGGCTTTCTCTTTTCAACGAGTTATGACGAACGAAATACAGTAGTCAAAACATTGAGCTGCCTTGGGTTTTCAAAAACGAGAAGCATGTCTAGCTTGAATATGGGAGTGGCAATCCTTTTGGCGGACGATTGAAGCATCATTCAAACTCCCAGAGGTGCTCACGGTTTTTTATCTCAACATATTTAGAGTTTTGTTCTTCGGTGTATTTCGGTGCTCACGGTTTTTTATCTCAACATATTTAGAGTTTTGTTCTTCGGTGGATTTTCGAAGGGTTTTGAAAGGCTTGAGAATTCAAGGCAACGACAATCAAATGCTGGGTGTGGTAACGTGGATTCGGCAAGCAGGTCTTACGGCGATTGTGAGGATTCAAATCGTAGGGTAAGACTGCTTGTAACTACACAATGTTTTATAGTGTTTGGTTCCTTACCGTGGTTTTTACCCATTTGGGGTTTTCCATGTATATTCGGTGTTCATCATTTATTCTTCGTTCATATTATTGCTTGATTATTGGGTCGGTAGCAGAATAGGAATTTCAATTGGTATCAGAGCGGGTTGCTCACTATCTAGAGGAAGTTATTTGATTGTATTTGTGAATAATCCAATGTGTTTAGTAAATTACGTACCTTTCTCCTCGACTTTAACACATTTTTTCCTTTCGAAAAATCAACTTGAGAGTGTAAATTGGGGTCTGATTGTGTCAAGTCATTACCTACCAGTTCGTCTAGTTTTTTCATCTGGCCCAAATTTGTTCAGGGTGTTTTGGATAGGACTGGATTGGATCCGTCCCCATGTAAATTAGGGTGTTGTCAGTTGAAATTATATTTCTCTCCCTATTGGTTTAGTTTGTAATAAATACATATATTTCGAAAACTGGATTTCATAAATAAATTTACACTCTGGCTTATCGCATCGAATTTTTACATGTGTTTGGTTTCTGGCTTATCGCATCGAATTGTACTTGGCCGCATCGAATTGCTTTTGGCCGAATAAAATTACACTTGGCCGCGTGGAATTATTCTTGGCCGCATCGAATTGCACTTGGCCGCATCGAATTGATCATGGCCGCGCTGTATTGCACTTGGCCGCTGAACATTGCAGCCAACTGCAATTATACGCGGCCAACTGCAATTAGACGCGGCCAACTGCAATTAGACGCGGCCAACTGGAATTCGACGCGGCCAAGTGTAATACGATGCGGCCAAGTGCAATTTGTTGCGGCCATGTGCAATTCAATGTGGCCAAAAGTAATTCGTCGCGGCCAAGTGCTATTCGTAGTGGCCCAAGTGCATTTCGATGCTAAACAGCGACGAAGAAGTCACGACATTAGATGCCAAGGAGCTCCGTCGCAAGAAGCACAAGAAATGGCTACTCTACGGCGTAGCCTTCATCGTTTTTTAGACCGGAATCATGCTCCTCTTCTCCATGACGTACGGTCATGAAGGTCCGAAATCCCAAGTTCCGGGTCAGATCCGCCACCTTCTACACGTTTGATATCCCAATCACCAACACTTCCTTCAATCTTAAAACCAACTTCGCACTTGGGATCAAGAACACCATTTTTGGCCCTGCAAGTATGACACCAGCACAATGTTTTTCTACTACGGCGAAACTGAGGTTGGGAGTGTTGTTATTCCAAAATCGAAAGCCCAATTTCGAAGGACCAAACAGTTTACCGTTTCACTGGACCTTACTTCGACCAATCTAGTAGGAAAGACGCAACTGGCAAATGATCTAAGCTTAGGAATTGTGCCTTTGAGCAGCCGATCGAAATTGACCAAGAAAATGGAGTTGATATTGATTTTCAAGAAGAAGAAAGCCGTCGACATGAATTGTATAATGGAAGTGAATACCGCGACACAGTCCCTCCTAAATATCAGTTGCAAGTAGATACAACACAGTCATCATCAGTTTGGATTTCAGTTGGCCATAATGGGAAAAATTATAGTGTTCGTTTGATTGTTCCTCAATGGGTTTAAGTTTGACGTTTCCTACTAAAGCCCCTGTTTGGGAATTTTTGCACGTTTTGCTTTATGTGCTTCGGATTTGTACCAGTAGATATTTAATCTCTCTCTTCTTTTTTCTTTTTGTATGGAATGCAATAAAATTTCAATTCTTTGAATTCATTAGTCTCAACCAGATACTATTTGTAGTGGGCCGAAATATCCGAAGGACCAAAGGGGTCAACAGGTTAACCTTGTGGGCCCACGGTGCAGTTGTCTCAATTCGTCTGTGTGAGAAAAAGTCAAACGCGACACGTCATCCCAGTTACTCACTGAACGTTAGTCGTCCTTACGGGCGCTTGCCGAGCGTTAAACGGTCCTCCAAACGAAAACACAACGTCCATGCTCGGCATATGTCTTGTTTACTCGGATGGGCAATCTTCCTGTTCGAAGGAATTGTCTGGCGAGCAGGTCTTGTGCTCGGCTGATCCTCTGCTCGGATGGATTCCTCGGCTAGTTTAGGCGACGACAGAACGTTCTGGAAGCTTCCGCTGATAGTGGCAGAGATATGCGTGCACGCCTTTCTGATAACCGATGGGACATCTCTGACTCTGGCCCACGTGGATCAGCATGGGTCTGCAGATCTTGAAGTCAAATATCCATCGAGTTCCTCTGACATATGACGTCATCCGAGCGTAGCAACGCGCGTGCAGCACACCTCCATCTTATTCAGCACTCCAAACCTTTTGCCTATAAATAGCAAGCTACCCCTTTTTGGGAAGGGGTTAGATATTCTCTTCTCTAAAACAGATTTCTCTCCCTTCAAACTTCTTATTCTTCCTCCCTCTGATTCTGACTAGATCGTTGGAGCTTCTACCCGGAGGAACACCACCCTCCGGTTTGCAGGTACACGGCGCCGTCGTTCAAGATCAGCACGGTTCAAGCGTCGAGAAGGGGTTTAGGAGGTTCAAGGATAAATCACGCCCCCACAATTGGCGACTCCATTGGGGAAGAACAGAGCTTTCCTAGCAAAACAACGTGGGCCGTGGTCCATCTCAGGCCTCCTCTTCCTTTCTCCGCCGTACGCCGCCACCCGTTCGAGTAATGGCACAACGTCTTCCCCCTTCGGGTCCGGAGAACTTCACCCTCGGTTTGTCTGGGTTTGGTTCCATAAACGCTGACCCCAGCCAAGCCGCAAGAACCACCTTGCCAGTCGCACGACAACTCTTCTACCCCCCAACCGAGCTTGAGGCTGCTTTGGCAGAGCAAAAGCGTCAGGCTGCGGTGATTGCACTCTTCCAACAACGGCTTGAAGAGCGGGACGGAGGCGTGGCCTCGACTCCTGTGCATGGCCACCTTACCGAACCAAGTCGACCAAAGAAAACTCACAAGCGAAGTAGGAAATCCCGACAGGCGCGCACGTCCGAAGGTGCCCCGTCCGAGCGTCGTACCATTTTTGATCGGCTCGAACCTGCTTCCAGGATCCAACTCACGGCCTTTCGCCCATGGATGGAGAGTGTCGTTCGCAACGAGAGCACTCGCTCTTCGGTGACGAGCTCTACAGCAGGGACACGCAGGATGGAAGCTTCCAGGAGAACGAACAATGTTTCCCGACGGTACCAGGAGCACGCGGATGGGAAAAGGCCCTTGGATCTCAATGAGACGCCTCGGCGCGCTCGGACCAATGAACGCCCGAGCGTACCGAGCAGTCGAGATCACTCACGGATCGCTACCCGGATGGGCGACGCCCGGCTGGCTCGTCTAGCCACCGCCGAGCGGAAAGTGGGGAACAACGGAGACAAGACGACACCATTGTTCTATACGACCAATTTACAGGAATGCCTACGATATACCGACCGGTCAAAGAGGATTTCGATCCTCGGCGAGCTCGTCTTAAGGATCTAAGAATCGAGCAACTGGAACATTCGGAAGGTGCTAGGTATCAGCGGCGAGAGGAGAATAGGCGGCCACGACACCACCGTAGGGAACCTCGGGAAGACCGAACCAACCGCCTCGAAGCTCCTCTGCCCGTTGTTCCGAGCGTCCCGGAGGTGGTCGATAACTCCAAGCTCGGTAAGGCCAAGGCCTCTCCCTTCACCGACGCCATACAGCAAGAGCGACCTCCGGATCGTTTTGTCTTGCCGAAGCTCAAGCGTTACGAGGCCAAGGAGGACGCAGTCGCGTTCGTTTGCCGATTCCGACAAACGATGAGCCTCCACAACTTCTCCGACGCACTTATGTGTAAGATTTTCCCTCTTACACTAAGCGAGCCAATAATGTTATGGTATAATCAGCTCAAGCCGAAGTCCATTAAGTGCTTCAACGAGCTGGAGTTGGAATTCACCAAGCGATTCGTGACAAGCAACATCCAGCCGAAGACACTCTCAATGCTGGTGAATATGAAGAGGGCGCCAGGCGAAACCCTTCGGTTATACACCGAGCGATATTGGGAAGTGTACAACCTCATTCCAGATTGTTATCAGAGCGTGGCGGCCGAGTCATTTATGAACGGGTTGGATCCAACCTCGGCAATGTTCAGAGATTTATCCCGAAACCCACCGAAGACAATGGGGGAGCTTATGTTGATTATCGAGAAAGATTGTGTGCATGAGGAGGCGGTGGCCGAATGTAACGTGCCGAAGGGAACAGAGACATCAAAGACAACCGCAGCGAAGAAACAAGTGGTTAACGTTTGGCAGGGGCAATTAGGCCAAAATGGCGCTGGGTCAAGCAAACCGAACAATCGGAACAAACCTCCCCAACACCCGCAGCAACAGCCTCAATGGCAGCAGACGAAGAAGGAGCCAAGGCCGGACGAGTATGTTGCCGAGCGAACTGCGTTTACCGAACCAATCTATAAATTGCTGAGTATCATTGGGCAGATGCCATTCTTCGTTTGGCCGACGGGACTCTTGGGAACAGCAGGCAGTGGCGCTGGGATGTGTACGTACCACAAGGAGTGTGGCCATTACACCACCCAGTGCCAACCATTCAAGCGCTATCTGGAGGAGCTCGCGGCGGCAGGGCATCTCAATCAGTGGATCGACCTTCGGCGAAATCCCCTGCCCCCTCCTCCGCCTCCTCCGGCTGGAAATCTCGTCGGAGTAATTCAAGGCATTGTGTCCGAGGGACGAGCGGCCGAGCTATACTCCGAAATTGACAGAGCAGTTGCTGCCTTGGCCGTTTGCAGTGTTGGAATCTCGCCGAAGAGAAAGTGGGTTGATCCTAGCCTTGATGGCCCGCTAACCTTCACATCCGAAGATTTGCAAGGGGTCCAAATGCCACACACCGACGCTCTGGTCGTCTCGGTCACAGTTGGCTCCTCCAAAGTTCAACGAGTGTTGGTGGACCAAGGGAGCTTGGCAGAGGTTATGTTCTATTCTACTTTCAAAAGCCTCGGCCTCAGCCCGAACCAGCTTCGGACAGCAAGCACACCCCTCGTTAGCTTCACTGGAGCACCTGTGTGGCCTCAGGGGCTGATCACTCTTCATGTGCGAGCCGGCTCCCGAGTAATTGATGTCGAATTTGTGGTGGTTAGCTCTCCTAGCCCCTACAACATCATCCTCGGTCGAACCTGGCTACACGGAATGAAGGCGGTCGCCTCTACCCTCTACCAGGTTATGAAATTTATCGGCTAGAATGGAAGGCAGGAGAGCCTTCGGGGGGACCAAATCCAATCGAAGAAGTGTTATGTCAGTACAGTGACAAACGAGCGAAGCTTCCTGGAGGTACAATGTGTTGAGAGGGCTGACGTCCCCGAGCCCGAGGAAGTGGGATTACCTGCCGAAGAAAGGTCAGCCGAAGAACTCGTGCGGATGCCGATAACCGAGGATGGGGGAAGATACTTGTAGACACCCCAATTTGGCCAAACGATTATTTCAAGTCCCACCTTGGGACCATCCCGATGATGAAATGGATACAGTGATTGCTGATTGCTTCCTTGAGAACATTAGGACTTTCGGTGAGAACTTTGACCACCTAGAGGACCCAATTCAAAGTCATACAGTCTTTCAGACAGAAATACGGAAGCCTAGGAGAATCCATCTGTCGGCCGTGACATCGATCCCACGGCCATAACATCAATCCCTCACCCGAGCAACCTGTTGCCAGCAAAATCTCCCTGAGAGATCAATTCCTCGGCCGCAAGATCTATCCTTCGGCCGAGACATCCATTCCTCGGCCGTGACATCCTTTACTCGGCCGCCAGATCGACCTTTTTCCAGACTCTCGAACGTTCTGTCAGACGTTTGGTTTGATCCAACTACACTACCTTTCCGATGCGTTCGGGCTACGCTCAGAGATCACGACGTAGAGTTAGAGATGCATTGCAATTGCAATTGCCATCTCGTGATTTGATTGGCCGGAGTGAGTCATCCCTATGCCTATATAAAGGAGCCTTTGGGCTCCGAAATAAACACACAGAAATTGATAGACCTATACACTCAATCAAGCCACGAAACTCTGTCAAAATACTCTCTCAATCCCATACTCCAAAAGCCCTAACCTTCCGAAGTTAGCCGTCAATCCGGCGATCAAACCCCGAAGTTCAAACCCTAACTCTAGGGTTCTCGATCAAGCAATCAATCAATCACGCCTAATCCAAAGCAATCAAGCAACTGAGGGATCAAGGTGGTGAGGCCCAACGGCCTCTGGTTTGCCTTATTTACTGTCCCTTTTTTATTAATCGTAACGTTTTGATCTTCTGTTAAATCTTGCTGTCTGGTGTGAGGAAGAACACCAACCGGGGCTTCGATCCCTCGGCCGGTATATCAAACCAGGGAGATCCCTCGGCCGTGATATTCATTCACCGGCCGCGAGATCTATCTCCCTGGGATAGCTTTGTTTGTTCTGCTTTCTGATAAATGCTTTACCTATCGCACTGGCTCACTTTACTTACTGTTTAAAGGCTTAATTAAACAGATTATGTGTTGGAATTAAACAAAGCATCTATACGTCTTATGTTGAATGATTATGGGCCAGTCTCACGACTGGGCAAAGAGGGGTGCCTAACACCTTCCCCTTATTGTACTTTTGGCTCCCATATCCAGAATCTCTATCTGTTTTCCCAGTTTTAATAAACTGGGTGGCGACTCTATTTGATGATAACCGTTATCATGTGGCGATATTCCTAGCCATGGGAATGTCCATGATTTTGGTTTATGAAGTGAGCAACCAATCGAACAAACAACGTGATCAATCTGTATGGCGATGCCCCGCTTGGGAGGTGTCCACAGTTTTTGGCGACTCTGCTGGGGATGTGAGAGCCATAACCAAAAAGTTCAACATAAGACTAATACATGCCTTGTCTAATTCATCTATCATATGCATCGAGCGGGCAACCCGTTGAGTTCACCCGATATCCCGGCATGACACGGGCTATGTTGGGGGTTCCAGCAAACTCCACAGTCACTCGTACCTAGTGGTATATCAAAAAGGAAATCACCCAATCGCCGCCTATGATGGGCTGGTGAGAGGATTGGTGCCCTTTGACAACGGAGCACCCTGAAACTACCAAAACCTTGCATGCTTTAGAAAGCCATAGAACTTATCAAACTAAGACAGGAACCTACAGGCTAGGAACCTACTTGCATTTTACTTGCAAAAGTTCTTCCTCACACCTTGTATCATCTGTTGTTGTAATTAACTCTTTCTGTGCAGAAGGGTTGGGATTTTCAGCCCAAATCCTAACCCTACACAGGCAAAGTACTGACTTCCGGTATTCTACTTTTTAAGCAGACACAATAGGTAAATCAAAGAAGCAACCACAGCCAACTTTGTACTCTTATAACACCCGAAGCTACGCCAAACAAAGGTCTCTGCAACCCTCCCGTCTATCGTCTTCGTCTGACAAAACACCCTCACCACAACGGTTCCGACCGCTCTCAGAAACTTCCCGGTCATCCCCTCAACAGACCCCGTCATTCACTAAACCTCAAGCTTCGTCAAGCAACCCTTCTACCTTCATGGCAGACAACGACGCCACTATTGCCGAGCTCCAAGCTCAAATCACTGTGCTACTAGCAGAAAAGGCAGCTAGAGATGCTGAGGATGAGGAAAAATCAATGGAAGACGAGAACCCCCATAAAGTGATATTGGCAGAAAGTCCTGAGTTGACCAAACAAGTCAAGGAAATCAAACAAGCCTTGGCTCGTTCGCAAGGGGATCAAATTCTGGATTTCGAGGGACTTTGCCTCTTCCCAGAATCCAAGCTGCCTAAGAATTTCAAGATGCCCAACATTGAAAAGTTCAATGGAACTGGCAACCCTACCAGTCATGTTCGCCATGTTATCAACACCCTGAAGCCGATGGGCTTGAACGACGAGCTCATCGCCCAGTTGTTCCAACGAACCCTCACCGGAAGTGCTCTCGACTGGTTCCTCACTTTGGAGTTTGTACATTATCAAACTTGGCCAGAAATCGCCAATGCTTTCGTCAAGCAATATGCATACAACGTCCAAATTGAACTAACAACTCGAGACTTGGAAATGACCAAACAGGATTCCAATGAGGACTTCGCCACCTTTGTGGCAAGATGGAGGGAAAAGGCTGCCAAGATGAAGAACCGTCCCTCCGAGGAAGACCAAGTGAGGATAGTTGTCAAAAATTTACAACCCAAATATCTCAGGCATATTTATACACAGGCTATCACCGATTTCAAGCGCTTGCATGCCACTGGGTTGCAAATCGAAGATGGAATCAAGCTAGGACTCATTGGGAAAGAAGAGGCCACTCCTCTACCTAAGAAAACCTTCTCTAGCCGTACATCTCACGCCTCCGTGAATGCCCTTGGCTCTTTGTCTCAAGACCCTTTCCAAACTAGCCCATCCCGAAGTTCAAATCGACCTCGTCGCAACTTTGATCCTCTCTATATGACCTTGTCCCAAGCTTTGACCATCCTTAGCCGTCAAGGGCATCTTAAACCTCTAAACAAGCCACTTCCTCCGCCGCCCTACGGTCCAAACCATGATCCAAACAAGCAATGCGCCTATCACCAACATCCTGGGCACGAAACAGACAATTGTATGCGTCTTCGTCACGACATTCAAGATCTTATTGATAGTCGAACCATAAAACCACCAAAACCTGATGGGCAAGCTAACCCACTCCCTACTCATAATGCCGAACCACCACCTCGAAGCATCAATCTCATAAATCTCTCTCACAACCCCACATACAATCCCACCAGCCAATACGTTGTCCAAGACAAACAAACCAAACCTACCTTAACCTTCCCTGAGGAGGACGAATGTTTCATGATAGAGGAGGAGGAGGATGATAAATCAGTCAGAAGTAATGGACATTGATATGTCCGACATAAGCAGCAAAGATCAGGTAGAGGAGGAAAAGCTAAGGAAGTGGAAGGAACACTCTTGGGCGAAACACAATTTGGAGGATCCAGACATTCCATTTGTAGAAGATGACGAATGGCTTCGTATCTGGTTTGAGAATAGGAAGAAGGAAAAAGAAAGGGTCATCATGATGAGAAGGCACGCTCGCTTCGAGCCTGCCCAAATAGTGGTACGCATCAACCGTCCCAAAATTCCAACACCACCCATTGTTTGGGAAACAATCAATCTCATTGAGAAAGTAGAGGAGTTCCAAATGCAACCATGGGTCAACCCTTACGACGAGTGCGATTATAGTCAATGGATAGAGGAAAGAGAAGATCTAGATTTCATGTGCACAGAACCCTATAAAACAGGGGAAAGCGACTTTGATGAAATGGAAGAAGAGTGCAATGATCCGCTCGATGAAACCTCCTTAGCATCACTATTCAATCAGGAGGAAATAGCTGATGATCACGCAATCAATGAGGAAAGAGAAAGGAGTTTTCTGCTGACACATCCATCTGGGGATTACTCATGGTTCAAGGAGGTAGCCATCGTGCAAAAGATGAACCCGGTTCAAAGACTCTGTTTGGCAAGGAAGAGGGTGGGAAAGAGTACAAAGTTACAAAAGACAAGGGAAATGACCCCGACATGCTGCAGTAGCTGAGAAGTCACAACATGGCAAATAAGAAACAATAAAATATTGTTTTCGCTTTAAACAAACTAGAACGAGTTTTGGGCCCCTGTTTGGGCATTTTATCTTCACTAAGAGAATTCCTTTTTCATCTTCCAGATTATGCTTATCTAAATCCAAATTTCTAAATTGCAATTGCCATGCACTATGCTCTCATTGCCAAAACAAGGGAAGAATTCGAAGGAATCAAAATCTTTGTGTCCCCGATAAAAGGAAAGGAAAGGATGAACTCTAATTACTTAGAACTAGGTTTTTACCAAAACTCAGGAAGAAGACGCTATCTCCGTGGGAACACTTAGGGTTAGCTTGCCCATTGTGAAAGTACAAACGCAACAGGAGATTTATAAAAAACATCTCCAGGAGATTCATGAGAACACTAAAACCCTCTTGAGAGAAAATGCTCGTTGGGCAATCTATACACCCAAGCAAAAGTAAGAGCAGAGCCTGCTAGGACAAAGGAAAAACAAAAACACAGCCTAGGCAAAAGTTAAGGCATTCAAAGGAAAGCTCGCTAGGGACTCAACCTCTATCAGGTAACCTAGGCAAAATTTAGAGCATGAAAGAAAGAAAAACCAAGAGTGAAAACCCAACCCCAAAAGGTGGTGATCTTGGAACTACGTAAAAGGCCTGATTCCCTGATTGGGATACGTAGGCAATCTCGCGTCGAGATGCGGCCCAAACATTTGGAGAGAGGAAAACATCAACATGTTTGTATTCAATGATAGGCGTAGCTAACCCTGCGTATTGAGCTCACAAAAGATGAGTTAGTCATTTTCCAAGGAATTGGCAAAAACAAAGACACATAAGAATTGCAGTTCATCCTCTCTAAACCAAAAGTCGTCAATACAAAGGGTATGATCCTTCAAAAGACTCTTAAAGTTTGGCAATCAGGCTGTAAAGCATGGCAAAGGCAGGAGACAGAAAATCAAAGACTCAGCATAGGAAAGGATGTGAAACAGGATGCCACTTGGCTGAAGCAAAACCTATCTTCCTTTGGAAAATAGATATAACAGCCGGACAATCAATACCTCGGCCGCAACAATGATCCTTCGGCCGAATGATCGATTCTTCGGCCAAATATTTTTCACACAAAATAACTGTCTATCAGCAAATAGTTGTTCAAAAAGTCATGTTCTGACTATCAAAACATTTTGGGGCATGAAAGGCATTTCTCATTTCTCAAAAAATTGTTTACAAAACCGTTGCTGTGATTGCTTTTACTATACAAATATAGTTTCTGCCTATCATCTACTAACTATGAACAGGGAAAAGAAAAGCCCTAAAAGCTAGGCGATCTCTGAGAAGAAGGCAAAGGCTTCTCACTGGTCCCCACATTCCCCTCAGCAGCCGATACTCTCTCAGCCTCAAGCTGCAGCCAAGAAAGATATAAACATTCAGACTCAAGGGATAATGCATAGCAGATAAAGCTCATGAAGAAAGTCATACCTCGAGGATCCTACGGCGCTGTCTCTGAACCAAAACCTCTGTACTCTGATAGGCGTGAAGCCATTCCTGCACTATCTCGGCAGGCACCTGTGGAACAATCAAGCATTACAAACATCTAAAGCAAGGGTACAATGCGAAATGATGAAAGCTAACATAGGAAGTTAAAAATACCTGTGAAGCCCCGACCGCAAAGTATAGAGCGGGGTCGTGCAAGGAGTCGGCGTCAGCGCTCCTCCTCCCCATCGTCGGAGTGGAAGGAGACCAACGAAGGAGCCCGTGGCCAAACAGGAACAAGGGAGGAGCCTCAACAGAGGGGGTCAAGAAAAGACGGCAGTACTCTATGTCACCTGTCCGGAGGAGTAAACCCGCCCAATCTCTGATCCGGGCATCTTCAGATCTTCCCTCGACATCAAGGAAGTGGACCTCATGGATACTGGAGGAGAAGGAGGAACAAGCTGAAGAGCCTCAGCGCGTGACCGCCACTGACTGGCCACTCGATCGCCTAAGTACCAGGCTCGGCAAAATGGACCCTCGAGCAAGCTACGAGTCCGGTCCAGAACTCTACAACGTGCAAGAGGGGCATCCTCTGGTACACCACCCCAAGGGTCAAACCGTACCTACAAAGCAAGGACAAATCAGCCCCGACACAAAAATATGGAAGTCCAAAGGATAAGAGGTACAAAGAAAAAGGTACCTGATCAACCGTCAGTCGGTCCAAAACTCGCCGCCACTCGGGAAGGCTCAAGACTGGTGACCGTGGCCTCCGTTGCCCCATCAACCATCGCTCGTAACGAGGTATGCAGTTCGCATCACCGTGCCTAGTCTCAAGAGGAAACTGAAGAAGGTGCTCAAAAGCCCAGAGCTGAAAAGCAGGTTAACCAAAGCAAGTTCAGAACTAGGAAAAGGCTAAAGTGAAAACAAAAGTACAAAGGAACGATACATACCTCAAGCACTCGAAAGTGACCACAAACAATGGGACTCTTGTCCCGCGAGCAAGCTCCAAGACTGCCGTACAGAGTGGCCAAGGCAGACGAGCCCCAGTCAAACTCCCGAATAGCTCCCAAGTGCTGCAAAGGAGCCAAAAACTGTGTGTGTACCGAACCATCCTTGTTGGCAAACAACATTTGCCCAAGGAGGTAAAGAAGGAAGGCCCGCGTCAACTGCTCAGCACATACCTGGGTCAGAATATCAGCCACCATGAAAGTCTTGCTTAGCCAAGCAAGATCTACATGACCTCGAGAACGAACAGGGGGCACCTTGCCCAGAAACCACCTCAAAGCACCCTCTCGCTCCCAAAGCCGGGGGTCAACTCGAAGAGCAACTTCACCTATCCGCAGGCCAGTCAACAAAGAAAAGTCACCTGGAGTGATAGTCATCTCACCAGCAGCAGGAAAATGGAAGGTATTGGTGGTATCCCACCACCTCTCAACCAGCGAGGTCATCAATGACCAATCCATCTTCGGAAGATCGAGGCCCAGAATGAACGTCTCGAAACCTGCAGCACGTACTAATTCCCGAGCCTGCTCTGGCAGCTTCAAGAACCATCTATGCACCTCCTTGCCTCCACCGCGAGCTTCCAGCCTCCTGTTTCTCTGCCAAAGACAAAAGGGAGTTAATCTCATGATTGCATAAACAAAGAAAATACTAAGGGGCGTCAGATTAACATCTAAAAGCATGCATTGCCTAGACAGGGGGCATAGTTATTTTAGCTTCCTTAAACAAAAATAAATTCAACCCAAACATGGGTTCCTCATATTCACGCTCCTAGCCAAAAGGGATTTTCATCCCGCAAGAAAAAACTTTTATTCTAAATGCAAGGATTTCCAAAACTCCGAACTAAAGTAAAACTTTTTACTTTTCAGGAAACTCACCGGCACGTTCAGAACGCTCAGGTGAAACTCAGGCTCTCGACGAACCACCTCGGCCTCTGGGCCACCAACAGGAAGGCGGTATTGCAGAAAACCGCCATAACCCAGCCTACGTGAAGGACGAACGTAGGTAGTAGCATCAAACAAACCGGGCTCCTCAATCGCCTCCTCATCGGAAGATGGATGCTCGCACCTACATGAAGGGTGCGAGGATGAACCTGCAACGCCCGAAGATGGCGTGGCCATCACGTCCAAGCCAAGAAAGAAAGAAAACCAACGGTTTCAGACAACCGAAGCCGGCAGCAACGGTAATGACGGCGGTGGTCAGAAAGGATGGTCACCGGAGATGATGGTGGCCGACGGTAGTGTAGGAGGGCGGCGGCGTGCGGTGGTCGTCGGGCGAGAGGAACGAAGGAAAATGAGAGAGGAGGAGAAGAAGGGATTAAATGGGCCGTAAGATCGATTTAACTGAACTTAAATCGATTTCCTGACTTTTTGGCGAACTCACGGCCGAGACAACAATTCCTCGGCCGAGACATCAATCCTTCGGCCGAGAGATCAATCGCCTGGCCCCCAATCAATTTCCTTCAGTAATATCAGATTTTGCTCAGTGCAACGATTCAAGCCACTACGGACTTCTAAGTCCCCAACCAACCAAGTAGCCTTGGGGGCATCCCCGAGCAAATACAACGTGATCATAACTAGCCTTGGGGGCATGCCCGAGCATGAAGAAGTTCTCTCTAAACAACAAGCATGCGACTACTGGTCACTTGACCACTAAGGATTATCAAAACCAAGCCCACCATCTCAGCAACTCTACGCTTGCCACTCCAGCAGCTTCGTCTCTACCAACTCAGCGGCTCTACTCATCAACTCAGCGGCTCTGTGCCCTCACCTATCAACTCAGCGGCTCCAAGCCCACCGTTTCAACTGGCTCCAAGCCATAAACAATCAAGCTCTTAACAGGCTCAAAGCCTATGTCTATTACCTCAGCGGCTCAAAGCCCATTATCTCAACAGGCTCGAAGCCTATATCTACCACCTCGGCGGCTCCAAGCCCATTACTTTAATAGGCTCGAAGCCTGTATCTACCCTCTGAAATGGCTCGAATCCATAAACTCAGCAGCTCAAAGCCCAACATCTCAACTGGCTCGAAGCCGTAAACAAGCAATAGGCTCTAAGCCGCCCCATCAATCAAGACATCTATTCTCAGGCTCTACGCCTGAATGCTCAAAAATCTAACATTTTTGAATGCTCAAGCTCTACGCTTGGATGCCCAACCACTGTGTACTGGATGCTCAGGTTATACACTTGAATGCTCAAGCTCTACGCTTGGATGCCCAACCACTGCGTACTGGACGCTCAAAGCTTGTACTTTGAATGCTCGGATTCTGCCGTCCGAATGCTCGAGCTCTACGCTCTGAATGCTCAAGTCCGGAACTTGATAGAAGCTCTAAGCTTAAAACAAACACACACGCACGGGCCCGTGCACATATTGCATCAACATTATCACATCGAGTCTGCATCATCATATCTGTTCACATCTAACAACCATCATCACACATATACACTCTGCACGTCTCTCATGAAACAGGTCAACCCTGCAATCAACCGGCTCTACGCCTCGATTTTATTGATCGGCCCAACGCCTCGATCCTTTGGCTCCACGCCAACACTTATGATGAGAAAGCTCCGTGCACAGACCATCAGAATGCAACCAGCTCTATGCTTCGGTTCAAATCACGTCAAGCTCTAAGCTCCGACAACTTAGGCCCTTGCCTCAAGACTGCATGCAGGCTCCACGCCTCGATCACTTCAAGCTCCACGCCTCAGTTCCTTCATCTCAGGCCCTTGCCTTACACCAGCTCCGCGCTTCGGTTCATCACGTCAAGCTCAAAACTCTGACACCACAGGCTCTCATCCTGATCAATACCAGCTCCGCGCTTCGGTCCCATCAAGCTCTAAGCTCACCTCAGGCCTTCGCCTCATAACCACAGCAGGCTCCACGCCTCAAACCAGTCACCTCAGGCTCTCGCCTTATGATCAACACCAGCTCCGCGCTTCGGTCCAATCAATCACCTCAGGCTCTCGCCTTATGATCAACACCAGCTCCGCGCTTCGGTCCTATCAATCACCTCAGGCTCTCGCCTTATGATCAACACCAGCTCCGCGCTTCGGTCCTATTAATCACCTCAGGCTCTCGCTTTATGATCAATACCAGCTCCGCGCTTCGGTCTTATCAAACCAATCCCCTCAGGCCTTCGCCTCAAGATTACAACAGGCTCCACGCCTCGATTCTGTCACACTCCTCAGGCTCTTGCCTCATGACTACAACCGGCTCCGTGCCTCGGTTCCCTCATCTCCAAAAGCTCCGTGCTCCAGTTACTGGCCCTGCGCCCCCCATCTCAAAAACAAACGGCGTCCGACTCATCCTAGCAGATGGTTTGGATTCCACCCCAATTACATCAATTCCTTCCAGCTCATTCGCAAGGATAAGCTACTCTACCGAGCCCCTTTCAGTCAAAGTAAGGATGATCAAGAAAAGCAAACGCACCTGCAGTGTACTGATCTACCCCAAAATAACTAAGTAAGCTCTCCGCAAAAGCTCCCCCGGCAGCCCTGCGCTCCTTCAACTACTCTTCGCCAAAACCCTGGCTCAGTCTAGGTACGTCACACTACGGCTTTTTTTAAGCCCTAAGGTACGTCTTCTATCTCTAACCCTCCAAACTTTTTAAACTTCTTTTGCTCGAACTACGATTGGTCTGAATTTCCCCTGTGGAATACGTAGGCAGCCTCCAAACTTTTACTTTTCTTTATTGCCCGAACTACGATTGGTCTGAATTTCCCTTGTGGAATACGTAGGCAGCCTCCCGGCCCGACCATAACAAAACCTTTTTCGAAAACCCCTTGGAATAGTGGTTGGACCAAATTGAGTTGCTTTTTACAGCTTTGACTCTTACTCAAACATGTCTCGCGATCCGTCTGAGTTCAGTCAAAGAGGGGCATCTGTAGACACCCCAATTTGGCCTAACGATTATTTCAAGTCCCACATTGGGACCATCCCGATGATGAAATGGATACAGTGATTGCTGATTGCTTCCTTGAGAACCTTAGGACTTTCGGTGAGAACTTTGACCACCTAGAGGACCCAATTCAAAGCCATACAGCCTTTCAGACAGAAATACGGAAGCCTAGGAGAATCCATCTGTCGGCCGTGACATCGATCCCACGGCCATAACATCAATCCCTCACCCGAGCAACCTGTTGCCAGCAAAATCTCCCTGATAGATCAATTCCTCGGCCGCAAGATCTATCCTTCGGCCGAGACATCCATTCCTCGGCCGTGACATCCTTTACTCGACCGCCAGATCGACCTTTTTCCAGACTCTCGAACGTTCTGTCAGACGTTTGGTTTGATCCAACTACACTACCTTTCCGATGCGTTCGGGCTACGCTCAGAGATCACGACGTAGAGTTAGAGATGCATTGCAATTGCAATTGCCATCTCGTGATTTGATTGGCCGGAGTGAGTCATCCCTATGCCTATATAAAGGAGCCTTTGGGCTCCGAAATAAACACACAGAAATTGATAGACCTACACACTCAATCAAGCCACGAAACTCTGTCAAAATACTCTCTCAATCCCATACTCCAAAAGTCCTAACCTTCCGAAGTTAGCCGTCAATCCGGCGATCAAACCCCGAAGTTCAAACCCTAACTCTAGGGTTCTCGATCAAGCAATCAATCAATCACGCCTAATCCAAAGCAATCAAGCAACTGAGGGATCAAGGTGGTGAGGCCCAACGGCCTCTGGTTTGCCTTATTTACTGTCCCTTTTTTATTAATCGTAACGTTTTGATCTTCTGTTAAATCTTGCTGTCTGGTGTGAGGAAGAACACCGACCGGGGCTTCGATCCCTCGGCCGGTATATCAAACCAGGGAGATCCCTCGGCCGTGATATCCATTCACCGGCCGCGAGATCTATCTCCCTGGGACATTTTGTTTGTTTCATCTACTTTCTGATGCATGCTCATTTATCGCACTGGCTCGCTTTACTTACTGTTTAAAGGAATGAATAAACAGATTATGTGTTGGAATTAAACAAAGCATCTATACGTCTTATGTTGAATGATTATGGGCCAGTCTCACGACTGGGCAAAGAGGGGTGCCTAACACCTTCTCCTTATTGTACTTTTGGCTCCCATATCCAGAATCTCTATCTGTTTTCCTAGTTTTAATAAACTGGGTGGCGACTCTATTTGATGATAACCGTTATCATGTGGCGATATTCCTAGCCATGGGAATGTCCATGATTTTGGTTTATGAAGTGAGCAACCAATCGAACAAACAACGTGATCAATCTGTATGGCGATGCCCCGCTTGGGAGGTGTCTACAATACTTCCTCGTCGGCAGTTCCTTGAGTGAGTCCGAGCGTATGGACATGTTCAATTTCTTAAAAGTAAACATGGAAGTATTCGCTTGGACTCCTCAGGAAATGCCCGGGGTGGACCCGTCCTTCGCTTCTCACTCACTTAATGTGGATCCGAACAGACGCCCCGTAGTACAGAAGGTTCGTCGCTCGGCGGCCTCGCATGTGGAGGCGGTCATGGCCGAAGTGGATCAATTGTTGGCAGCTGGAGCCATTCGGGAGATATTGTACCCGACTTGGCTCGCTAACCCCGTCGTCGTTCCAAAGAAAAATGGAAAGCTCAGAGTCTGCGTCGATTACACCAACCTCAACGATGCTTGTCCAATGGATCGATTCCCTCTTCCTCGGATAGAGCAAATGGTGGACGCAACGGCTGGGTACGAGCGTCTGAGCTTCATGGATGCATACCGGGGCTATCATCAGATTGCCCTTGCCAAAGGTGATCAAGAGAAGACGGCGTTCATTTCACCCCGAGGAACGTTTTGCTACAACGTCGTTCCCTTCGGATTGAAGAATGCCGGGGCAACCTTCCAACGAACAATCACTAACATGTTCCTTCCCAAGCTCGGCAAAACTCTGGAAGCATACATTGATGACATGGTGTGCAAGAGCAAGCTCGGCATTGATCATCTACGGGATCTGGGGGAGATCTTTGACATCCTCAAGGAATACCGCCTTCGCCTCAACGCAGAGAAATGTGCGTTCGGCGTAGGCTTGGGCAAATTCCTCGGGTACATGGTTAGCCGCCGAGGGATAGAAGCTGACCCGACCCAGCTTACCGCCGTGCAGAACCTCCAAGCCCCAACTACGATCAAAGAGGTTCAACGATTGACAGGGATGGTTGCAGCATTAAACCGATTCATTCGACGTTCAAGTGATCTCTGCAGGCCCTTCTTCCAAGCCATCAAGACTAGTCGGCGTAGGTTTGAGTGGACTGAGGAGTGTGAGCAGGCTTTGCAGTCCTTAAAGGATTATCTTTCCCACGCTCTGCTCCTCGTCACTCCCGAGCCCGACGAAGATCTGTATCTATACCTTGCTGTTTCGGATCATGCGACGAGTGCTGTGCTCGTTCAGAAAGAAGGGATGGACCACTTACCGATTTTTTTTACGAGCAAGACGATGATGGACTCTCAGACGAGGTATCTGCCTATGGAGAAGTTGGCTCTAGCGCTCGTTTTGGCCAAAACGAGCCTTATGCCCTACTTCCAATGTCATAGGATCGTGGTTCTCATTGAGTTTCCTCTCAAGGCCGTTCTTCAGAAGACCACCTCCTCCAGCAGGATCTTGAAATTCTCTCAAGACCTTGCCAACTATGACAATCAGTTCAAACCAAGGACAGCAATCAAGGGCCAAGCTTTAGCTGACTTCTTTGCCGAGCTAACGCCTGGGTTGAAGGACGAGGAGAACGCTCTAGCAGCTGCTGCTGAGGAAGCTCGGATTGCAAAGGAAGAGGAATTTGTTGAGTGGAGCAACCCCCCCCCCCCCCCCCCGAATCTCTTCGGGCTCGGTTCACCTTGGGAACGAAAAGGCCGAGGAAGGAATGAAAGTTGTTCTCTGGAGACGCTTGGAGGATGACGGTTGACAGAGCCTCGAACATCAACGGGGCTGGGGCTGGTATTGTTCTTGTTTCTCCGGCTGGGACGGTTCACGAGAGCTCGGTCACCATCGGCTATCCTGCCACAAATAACGAAGCCGAGTACGAAGCTCTCATTGCTGGGTTGAAGCTTGCCCTTCGGATGGAAGCCGATTCGGTCCATGTCTTCTGTGACTCCAGACTGATTGTAGGCCACCTTAACGACGATTATCAGGCCAAGGATGAACGGATGAACGCTTACGTCAGTTATGTTCTCTCTCTGCTGAAACAGTTTGGACGCGTTGAGATAGAGTGGATTGCTCAGGAACACAATGCACATGCTGACGCTCTAGCAGGTCTCGCCTCGGTATATCGAACTTCAGGTGGGGGCACAATTATTTTCGACGAGGTCGATTCACTGAGCTTCGAACCTGTCATTCGCTCGGTTAACACTATCACCTTCGGGCCGAGTCTGTTGGATCCCATCGTCGCCTATCTGAAGCATCAAACCCTCCCCGAAAACAAGAAGGAAGCTCATAAGATTCGTTGCCGAGCAGCTAACTACTTCCTTAATCCGAATGGAAATCTGTACCGCCGAACGTTCACTGGTCCGAACTTGCGTGTCGTACATGAAGACCAAGTTCAAAGCATTTTTGATGAACTTCATTCGGGGAGCTGTGGAGGTCACTCGGGCGGCCGAACGATGACCCAGCGAGCGTTAACACAGGGTTATTGGTGGCCTAAGATGGTTAAACAATCCGAGGAATACGTGAAACGCTGCGTTCGGTGTCAGAAACATGCTTCCATCCCTCACCAGCCAGCCTTTCCTCTCAAGATGATCACTAGTCCTTGGCCGTTCGCTGTCTGGGGCTTTGATATAATGGGAAACCTGCCGAAGGCGCTCGGAGGATTTGAGTATCTGCTCACTGCAACCGATCTCTTCACAAAGTGGGTCGAAGCCTCTCCGTTAGTAAAGACTACGGCCGGGGATGTTGAACGCTTCATTTGGAAGAACATCATCTCCAGGTTCGGCGTTCCATACGCTATTCTTTCAGACAACGGTTCTCAGTTCGTTGCCTCGGCAATCCAAAGTTTCTACCAAGAGCATCATATCACCATTCATACTTCGTCCGTTGCTTATCCCCAGGGAAACGGCCAGGCCAAAGCATCTAACAAGGCTATCACTCGGGGGTTGAAACGTCGTTTGGATCGCAAGCTCAGTAAGTGGGTTGACGAGCTCCCACGAGTTCTATGGAGCTACCGCACTACACCTCGGCATTCCACCGGCCGAACACCATTCTCCATGGTGTATGGTATGGAAGCGGTCTTGCCCCTCTCCACCCTTATCCCTACCGTTCGGTCTGAGAATTTCAATCCAGTGGATAATAACGCTTTGGTTGGTGCGGAGCTGGATTTTGCCGAGGAACTTCGTGACAACGCCAATCTTCGATACGCCGCTTATCAGCAAGAGGTTGCTCGGGGATATAACAAGAATGTTCGGGCTCGGCCGTTTAACGTCGGTGACCTGGTCCTTCGGATGGTGGTCGAAGCGAAAAAGTTGACAAAATTCAAGGACCCTTACGAAGGCCCCTACCGAGTGATTCAGAAGATCGGCCACGGCGTCTACAAGCTGGCCGAGATGGATGGAACACCGATTGCAAATCCCTGGAACGCCCAAAAACTTCGGAAGTTCCATGGATAGCTTCGGCGGGTTTCCCCCTTTTTTGATTTTCGTTTTGTTTTATTTTTCTTCGGAATGTAAGCCTTCGGGCGTCTTTATTAATGAAAGTTTCGTGTTCTTGCGTTACTGTTTCTTCGGATTATACGCTCGGTTAACTGGGTATACTATCTCGCCCATAACCTTTGATACATGGCACTTCTACCCTACGATCGTTCGGATACTTGGTTTGGGCGAAATTCTCTTAGCCTCGGTTGTCCATCGTAGGGGCTCGGCACCTGTGTTCCTTTGTTTACCCGCTTTCCTGCCTTAGTGTTTTCCCTCACTTTGGTAATACACTAAGACAGGGGGGCTCCAATGGGTAAACATGAGATGAAAGCAAATTCGCATGGGTGGCTTCCATCGTTCGGACCCCCAAGGAAAGTACTTCGTTTGGTCGGGTGGCATCCATCGTTCGGACCCCGAGGATACTTATTTGTATGATAAGGAGGCATCCATCGTTCGGACCCCCAAGGAAAGTACTTCGTTTGGTCGGGTGGCATCCATCGTTCGGACCCCGAGGATACTTATTTGTATGATAAGGAGGCATCCATCGTTCGGACCCCTTAAACACATTCGGTTGGACGAGCAATTGTACCTGTACGCGTTTGTGGGCATTTGAAGAAAAATATTATAAAATGCTAAAGGCACATACACCGAACAAAAATACTAACATGAAATTGTTGCGTTGCAAAAAGTGGATTCACCGAGCATGAACACTTGGAAAAATTTCTAAACAAATGTCACCAGGGGATGGCAGGTGGTGTATCGTTCGGTGCCATCCCTGGACAACCAACCTTACCGAGGAGTGGCCATGGTAAATCGTTCTTGGCCACCCTCTACCTGCGTTAATTACATACGGTTCGGCTAAAACCAATTGTTTGGTGCCGACCGTTCCAAATGAAATCTACTAAAACAAAAATGGAAAAAATTAACAAGTCTTATGCTTCTGGAGTAGTAGTGATTGGGGGAAAGTTGGTGGAATCAGGGGCTGGAGTTGCAGCGCTCTCTTGCTCGGTTGGGCTTGCCACAGCCTCGTCAACAATGGGCTCTTCGGCCACAGCTTCTTCGGCTGGGAGAGGAGGAAATTCGATGAGGCTTTGGCGTTCGTCATCGGCTTCAACACCAGCTTCGTCAAAACCCGTGTTAAATCCGAGCTTGAAGCTTACTCGGTGCTGCGCCTCCCTCATTTCAGTCCGAAGGACCATGATCTGGTCCGCGGAGTCTTCCTCAGCTTGGTAGTACCCCTTGTCAAACTCCACCTGGAGCAGCTTCTGCATCTCTTCTTCCATCTCCCTCCCCCCCAAGGCCCATCCCTCCTCAAGCCCCTCAACCTTCCCTTCGGCCCTCGTATGCTCGGCGATGTCTTGGTGGCCCTTGACCAGCTCGTTGAGAGTTTTTATTTGGACCTCCTGGGCTCGGCGTACACCTTCCGAGTGTTCCAGGGTCTTCTTGTACTCCTCCAGCGTCAGCTGGCCGAACTCCACCTTTTGCTTCAGCAACTTTGTCTGCTTGTCATGCTCGGAGAGGTGCAACTGGGCACTCATAATCGATTGTGTTGCCTGAAAATGAAAGGAATGTAAATTGTTCAAAGTGCAGAAACAACAAATATACAAAGGAAAGAAATAACGGAAATTTGTACTTACTCTCCCAACATGGAAATAGTAATCATTCAATGCTGTCTTCAATGATGGGGGAGCAATGATGTCCTTCGGTAGCATAAGCCCCGAGTGCAGCGTGAAAGTGAGGGAGGGGTCCTCTTGGAGGCTGTCAGACTTGAGGATCTACTTCTTGCCCGGAATGACAAAGCTCGGGACCCATGGGACATCAGCATCCGAGGAAGCCCTCGTTTCACCCTCGTCGGCCTTATTCTTCTCCTTCTCCTCAACCCTCGGAGGGCCGACCCCAGATGACTTGGTAGCATGAGACTTTGTCCTCTTCGCCGGAGGAACAACCTCGGATGAGGGAGTGATGGAAGGGGGCCGCTTTTGTGCCTGAGGAACGGTGCTACTCTTACTCGGGGCCGAGCCTGAAGCCCCAGGGGCACCGCCCTTCTTCTGCTCAGCCAATTCCCTCGCCTCGTCATCCAGCCTCTTCTGTAACACGGCCTTCATGCTTCGAGGAGGCATCATTTCGTCCTCGGTGAAAGGTTCGTCCTCGGTTGGCACTCTTATCTTTCCTCGGTGCTGCTTTTCCTTGCTCGGTAGAAGTTCTTCGGGGAGCATCGCCGCTTCCTCTTTCTCCACCACCTTTCTTCGGATTCTTCCCCCGTAAGATGGGTCGTACTGAAGGATGGTTGGAGCGTCTCTTTCTGCACTCGGAATTGTCAATAGGCTTGAAGCAAGCCCGCACCCCCTCGCTAACCTTAACAGGTCTTTGTTGAGCTTCGAAGTATCTGCCGAGGTTAAAAAGTTGGAACAAATTGCGAACATCAGTGGTAATTTGGAAAACAGTGGAAAGCACTACAAGGAGAAATAGAAAGCAAACTAAAAAGTGCAAGATGCTTACAAGGATCTCCCCTGTGGGTTGCAATCTCGAATTGCCCATACTCGTGTGGGGGATATTGGAAGTTGCCTCGGACTTCGACGTAGTCCGAAGCCCACTTCTCCGAGTCGTACATTCCCTCGGGAATGATTTTTTTCATGTTTCTCCGAGAGCACAAGAAGTATCGAGAACGTCTAACGTTCCTCGACATCATGTAATTCTCGAAGAGGTGGTGGAACTCCAGGTTGAACATCTTCACCTCGGCAAGCTTAATCACCGAGTGAATGATGCGGTAGGAGTTCACGCTCAGTTGGCATGGCGTGAGGCTAAATCGATGCAAGATCTGTCTCAAGATCTTATGCATTGGGAACCGAAGCCCTCCCTCGGTGATTGCCATCAGGGGAACCGTGACGTGCTCGTCACTGAACAAGATTCGGGGCCCTTCGACAGGAGTAATCACAACGTCGTTCGGGATTTTGTAGGCTCGCCGAAAGAGATCTTGATCGAAGAAACAATCCCAGTAAGGGCAGGGATCCTTTCCCCTTTGGTCGGGGATCAAATCTGGGTCCAAGGGAATAATCTTCCTCTTGACCTTCTTCTTCGGAACAGCGGAAGACGATTCACCGAGGACAGCAGCTTCTCCTTCCGGCCGACTAGACGAAGCGGCAAGTGTGCCTCTCTCGGATTGGTCTCCCTCATCCCCATCTGCTGCTTCCTCTTCTAAGTCCCCTTCTTCATCTGGGTCTTCTTCGGCTCTATCCGAAGAACCGTCATCGTCAATCTCGACGATATCAGGGGCCAACGACCGAAGAGGCGCCACGTTCGAGGGGAAATCAATCCCCTCGATTCCGACGTATGGGGATCCAGATCCCACGCGGTACTTCCGAGCCTCGGCTCTAATCGCTTCGGCTATTCGGGGGTCCATCTCGCCGAAGCCCGAAGCCTTAGAATCGGTCGAACGATAAGATTCTCCCGAGGAAGTTGACGACCACTCCATACCAAAAACAAAGTGCATGGGATAAGACCGTTAGCGAAGGGCGAGGTCATTGCTCCTAAAGGTGCCTAATTGAAGTGCCCTATGTTGACCGAACAAACATGTCAACCCCGAACGACTATATGTCGATAGGAGGATTCCGAGCGCAGTTATGCTTCGGATGCCAATTCGAATGACTATTTGTTCGGTACTTCGTTCGGAGAAATTTTTGGTTACTTGTTCTTCGGAGTTGATTTGTGTTCGGAAGAACACGGGTCGAAGATGTTCATGGGCTCGGAAGAACACATGAACATGTTCAACCTGTTCTACAGCGTGTAGAAACGATGACAGACAGAACGGAAAGAAAAACTCACTTTCGTGGTCGAAATATGCGTGAAAACGACTGAAAATGTAAGAAAGCATCAAGGGAAGTGAAATATACCTGAATATCAAGAGAAATCTATGATGCGTGGTGTTGATCTTCAGATTTCAAGCGATGTTGGGGTGAGAACCGTCAAGGAGCAGTTGAAACGTCTGATGGAAGGAGAGAAAAAGTGATTTTCTCTCTCCTTCCACCCCTTTTATACCAAGGGGAGCATTCGAAACGGCGCAGAGCCCCCAGCCGTTAGATTGAAGCGGGAGATTGATGCTCCGCGCGATGACTGACACGTGGAGGACTTTGTACAACGCCGTTTCAATATCCAATGGATTAATGACACGTATCAAATTTGAAATTGGCGGTTTCAGAAGCATTAAATGCGGGTCCAGAGCTTGTCTGCTTCGGGTTAAGCGAACGGCTAACGTTCGGCATACTTCTTCTTTCGGCTCGAAAGGAAGCTAATGATCCTTCGGCTTGTAGGACACCTCTTCGTTCGGAATACTTATTTGTTCGGCCACTACTGTCAACTCCTCCTTCCTTCGAAACATGTAAAGCAGGAGTTGAGGGGCTATTGTAGTGGGCCGAAATATCCGAAGGACCAAAGGGGTCAACAGGTTAACCTTGTGGGCCCACGGTCTAGTTGTCTCAATTCGTCTGTGTGAGAAAAAGTCAAACGCGACACGTCATCCCAGTTACTCACCGAACGTTAGTCGTCCTTACGGGCACTTGCCGAGCGTTAAACGGTCCTCCGAACGAAAACACAACGTCCATGCTCGGCATATGTCTTGTTTACTCGGATGGGCAGTCTTCCTGTTCGAAGGAATTGTCTGGCGAGCAGGTCTTGTGCTCGGCTGATCCTCTGCTCGGATGGATTCCTCGGCTAGTTTAGGCGACGGCAGAACGTTCTGGAAGCTTCCGCTGATAGTGGCAGAGATAAGCGTGCACGCCTTTCTGATAACCGATGGGACATCTCTGACTCTGGCCCACGTGGGTCGGCATGGGTCTGCAGATCTTGAAGTCAAATAGCCATCGAGTGCCTCTGACATATGACGTCATCCGAGCGTAACAACGCGCGTGCAGCACACCTCCATCTTATTCAGCACTCCAAACCTTTTGCCTATAAATAGCAAGCTACCCCTTTTTGGGAAGGGGATAGATATTCTCTTCCCTAAAACAGATTTCTCTCCCTTTAAACTTCTTATTCTTCCTCCCTCCGATTCTGACTAGATCGTCGGAGCTTCTACCCGGAGGAACACCACCCTCCGGTTTGCAGGTACACGGCGTCGTCGTTCAAGATCAGCACGGTTCAAGCGTCGAGAAGGGGTTTAGGAGGTTCAAGGATAAATCACGCCCCCACACTATTTGCATTGATTTTGGGATTACGTGTAGGCGTGTTGCCTCTGTTTCACTAATTGTTAGCTCCAAAATGCGGTGTTATTTTTTGGTTGGCAATTCCATTGACAAAATGCATTTTTCCTTGTATCCCATTCTTTATTGAGTTGTAATTTCTTTTTATCTTTTCTAAGTGTAGTAGGTTTGTATAGGAATAGAGTGGAAGGAGTCATATATTTGTAATTTAGAGTGAGTGAGAAAAAAAGACAATAATCATATCAACCGCGAAGACAGAAGAAAGCAACCCGATCAATCGCTATATAAGTCAGCAATCAATCGAAAGCTGCTGGATGGTTTAGTCATCAGTGAAAAACAAGAGAGAGTTTTTATTTTGTAATCCCTACTATATATAGCAGTCTTTTATTGGCTGCTAGGAAACGTGGGTCTTTGGTCAAGAGATGAATCAATAAATATTGGCTTTCTCTTTTCAACGAGTTATGACGAACGAAATACAGTAGTCAAAACATTGAGCTGCCTTGGGTTTTCAAAAACGAGAAGCATGTCTAGCTTGAATATGGGAGTGGCAATCCTTTTGGCGGACGATTGAAGCATCATTCAAACTCCCAGAGGTGCTCACGGTTTTTTATCTCAACATATTTAGAGTTTTGTTCTTCGGTGTATTTCGGTGCTCACGGTTTTTTATCTCAACATTTTTAGAGTTTTGTTCTTCGGTGGATTTCCGAAGGGTTTTGAAAGGCTTGAGAATTCGAGGCAACGACAATCAAATGCTGGGTGTGGTAACCTGGATTCGGCAAGTAGGTCTTAGGGCGATTGTGAGGATTCAAATAGTAGGGTAAGACTGCTTGTAACTACACAATGTTTTATAGTGTTTGGTTCCTTACCGTGGTTTTTACCCGTTTGGGGTTTTCCACGTATATTCGATGTTCATCATTTATTCTTCGTTCATATTATTGCTTGATTATTGGGTCGGTAGCAGAATAGGAATTTCAATTGGTATCAGAGCGGGTTGCTCACTATCTAGAAGAAGTTATTTGATTGTATTTGTGAATAATCCAATGTGTTTAGTAAATTACGTACCTTTCTCCTCGACTTTAACACATTTTCTCCTTTCGAAAAATCAACTTGAGAGTGTAAATTGGGGTCTGATTGTGTCAAGTCATTACCTACCAGTTCGTCTAGTTTTTTCATCTGGCCCAAATTTGTTCAGGGTGTTTTGGATAGGACTGGATTGGATCCGTCCCTATCTAAATTAGTGTGTTGTCAGTTGAAATTATATTTCTCTCCCTATTGGTTTAGTTTGTAAGAAATACATATATTTCGAAAACTGGATTTCATAAATAAATTTACACTCTAGCTTATCACATCGAATTTTTGCATGTGTTTGGTTTCTGGCTTATCGCATCGAATTGTACTTGGCCGCATCGAATTGCTTTTGGCCGAATAAAATTACACTTGGCCGCGTGAAATTATTCTTGACCGCATCGAATTGCACTTGGCCGCATCGAATTGGTCATGGCCGCGTCGAATTGCACTTGCCGCATCGAATTGCACTTGGCCGCTGAAACTTGCGGCCAACTGCAATTATACGCGGCCAACTGCAATTCGACGCGGCCAACTGGAATTCGACGCGGCCAAGTGTAATACGATGCGGCCATGTGCAATTCAATGTGGCCAAAAGTAATTCGTCGCGGCCAAGTGCTATTCATAGTGGCCCAAGTGCAATTCGATGCCAAACAGCGACGAAGAAGCCACGACATTAGATGCCAAGGAGCTCCGTCGCAAGAAGCACAAGAAATGGCTACTCTACGTCGTAGCCTTCATCGTTTTTTAGACCGGAATCATGCTCCTCTTCTCCATGACGTACAGTCATGAAGGTCCGAAATCCCAAGTTCTGGGTCAGATCCGCCACCTTCTACACGTTTGATATCCCAATCACCAACACTTCCTTCAATCTTAAAACCATATTCGCACTTGGGATCAAGAACACCATTTTTGGCCCTGCAAGTATGACACCAGCACAATGTTTTTCTACTACGGCGAATCTGAGGTTGGGAGTGTTGTTATTCCAAAATCGAAAGCCCAATTCCGAAGGACCAAACAGTTTACCGTTTCACTGGACCTTACTTCGACCAATCTAGTAGGAAAGACGCAACTGGCTAATGATCTAAGCTTAGGAATTGTGCCTTTGAGCAGCCGATCGAAATTGACCAGGAAAGTGGAGTTGATATTGATTTTCAAGAAGAAGAAAGCCGTCGACATGAATTGTATAATGGAAGTGAATACCGCGACACAGTCCCTCCTAAATATCAGTTTCAAGTATATACATCACAGTCATCATCAGTTTGGATTTCAGTTGGCCATAATGGGAAAAATTATAGTGTTCGTTTGATTGTTCCTCAAAGGGTTTGAGTTTGACGTTTCCTACTAAAGCCCCTGTTTGGGAATTTCTGCACGTTTTGCTTTATGTACTTCGGATTTGTACCATTAGATATTTAATCTCTCTCTTCTTCTTTCTTTTTGTATGGAATGCAATAAAATTTCAATTCTTTGAATTCATTAGTCTCAACCAGATACTATTTGCATTGATTTTGGGATTACGTGTAGGCTTGTTGCCTCTGTTTCACTAATTGTTAGCTCCAAAATGCAGTGTTATTTTTTGGTTGGCAATTCCATTGACAAAATGCATTTTTCCTTGTATCCCATTCTTTATTGAGTTGTAATTTCTTTTTATCATTTCTAAGTGTAGCAGGTTTGTATAGGAATAGAGTGGAAGGAGTCATATATTTGTAATTTAGAGTGAGTGAGAAAAAAAGACAATAATCATATCAACCGCGAAGACAAAAGAAAACAACCCAATCAATCGCTATATAAGTCGGCAATCAATCGAAAGCTGCTGGATGGTTTAGTCATCAGTGAAAAACAAGAGAGAGTTTTTATTTTGTTATCCCTACTATATATAGCAGTCTTTTATTGGCTGCTAGGAAACGTGGGTCTTTGGTGAAGAGATGAATCAATAAATATTGGCTTTCTCTTTTCAACGAGTTATGACGAACGAAATACAGTAGTCAAAACATTGAGCTGCCTTGGGTTTTCAAAAACGAGAAGCATGTCTAGCTTGAATATGGGAGTGGCAATCCTTTTGGCGGACGATTGAAGCATCATTCAAACTCCCAGAGGTGCTCACGGTTTTTTATCTCAACATATTTAGAGTTTTGTTCTTCGGTGTATTTCGGTGCTCACGGTTTTTTATCTCAACATATTTAGAGTTTTGTTCTTCGGTGGATTTCCGAAGGGTTTTGAAAGGCTTGAGAATTTGAGGCAACGACAATCAAATGCTGGGTGTGGTAACCTGGATTCGGCAAGTAGGTCTTAGGGCGATTGTGAGGATTCAAATCGTAGGGTAAGACTGCTTGTAACTACACAATGTTTTATAGTGTTTAATTCCTTACCGTGGTTTTTACCCGTTTGGGGTTTTCCACGTATATTCGGTGTTCATCATTTATTCTTCGTTCATATTATTGCTTGATTATTTGGTCGGTAACAGAATAGGAATTTCAATTGGTATCAGAGAGGGTTGCTCACTATCTAGAGGAAGTTATTTGATTGTATTTGTGAATAATCCAATGTGTTTAGTAAATTACAAACCTTTCTCCTCGACTTTAACACATTTTCTCCTTTTGAAAAATCAACTTGAGAGTGTAAATTGGGGTCCGATTGTGTCAAGCCATTACCTACCAGTTCGTCTAGTTTTTTCATCTGGCCCAAATTTGTTCAGGGTGTTTTGGATAGGACTGGATTGGATCCGTCCCCATCTAAATTAGGGTGTTGTCTGTTGAAATTATATTTCTCTCCCTATTGGTTTAGTTTGTAATAAATACATATATTTCGAAAACTGGATTTCATAAATAAATTTACACTCTGGCTTATCGCGTCGAATTTTTACATGTGTTTGGTTTCTGGCTTATCGCATAGAATTGTACTTGGCCGCATCGAATTGTTTTTGGCCGAATAAAATTTCACTTGGCCGCGTGGAATTATTCTTGGCCGCATCGAATTGCACTTGGCCGCATCGAATTGCTCATGGCCGCGTTGAATTGCACTTGGCCGCATCGAATTGCACTTGGCCGCTGAAAATTGCGGCCAACTGCAATTATACGCGGCCAACTGCAATTATACGCGGCCAACTGCAATTCGACGCGGACAAGTGTAATACGATGCAGCCAAGTGCAATTTGTTGCGGCCATGTGCAATTCAATGCGGCCAAAAGTAATTCGTCGCGGCCAAGTGCTATTCGTAGTGGCCCAAGTGCAATACGATGCCAAACAGTGACGAAGAAGCCACGACATTAGATGCCAAGGAGCTCCGTCGCAAGAATCACAAGAAATGGCTACTCTACGGCGTAGCCTTCATCGTTTTTTAGACCGGAATCATGCTCCTCTTCTCCATGACGTACGGTCATGAAGGTCCGAAATCCCAAGTTCCGGGTCAGATCAGCCACCTTCCTACACGTTTGATATCTCAATCACCAACACTTCCTTCAATCTTAAAACCAACTTTATACTTGGGATCAAGAACACCATTTTTGGCCCTGCAAGTATGACACCAGCACAATGTTTTTCTACTACGGCGAAACTGAGGTTGGGAGTGTTGTTATTCCAAAATCGAAAGCCCAATTCCGAAGGACCAAACAGTTTACCGTTTCACTGGACCTTACTTCGACCAATCTAGCAGGAAAGACGCAACTGGCAAATGATCTAAGCTTAGGAATTGTGCCTTTGAGCAGCCGATCGAAATTGACCAGGAAAGTGGAGTTGATATTGATTTTCAAGAAGAAGAAAGCCGTCGACATGAATTGTATAATGGAAGTGAATACCGCGACACAGTCCCTCCTAAATATCAGTTTCAAGTAGATACATCACAGTCATCATCAGTTTGGATTTCAGTTGGCCATAATGGGAAAAATTATAGTGTTCGTTTGATTGTTCCTCAAAGGGTTTGAGTTTGACGTTTCCTACTAAAGCCCCTGTTTGGGAATTTCTGCACGTTTTGCTTTATGTACTTCGGATTTGTACCATTAGATATTTAATCTCTCTCTTCTTCTTTCTTTTTGTATGGAATGCAATAAAATTTCAATTCTTTGAATTCATTAGTCTCAACCAGATACTATTTGCATTGATTTTGGGATTACGTGTAGGCTTGTTGCCTCTGTTTCACTAATTGTTAGCTCCAAAATGCGGTGTTATTTTTTGGTTGGCAATTCCATTGACAAAATGCATTTTTCCTTGTATCCCATTCTTTATTGAGTTGTAATTTCTTTTTATCATTTCTAAGTGTAGCAGGTTTGTATAGGAATAGAGTGGAAGGAGTCATATATTTGTAATTTAGAGTGAGTGAGAAAAAAAGACAATAATCATATCAACCGCGAAGACAAAAGAAAACAACCCAATCAATCGCTATATAAGTCGGCAATCATTCGAAAGCTGCTGGATGGTTTAGTCATCAGTGAAAAACAAGAGAGAGTTTTTATTTTGTTATCCCTACTATATATAGCAGTCTTTTATTGGCTGCTAGGAAACGTGGGTCTTTGGTCAAGAGATGAATCAATAAATATTGGCTTTCTCTTTTCAACGAGTTATGACGAACGAAATACAGTAGTCAAAACATTGAGCTGCCTTGGGTTTTCAAAAACGAGAAGCATGTCTAGCTTGAATATGGGAGTGGCAATCCTTTTGGCGGACGATTGAAGCATCATTCAAACTCCCAGAGGTGCTCACGGTTTTTTATCTCAACATATTTAGAGTTTTGTTCTTCGGTGTATTTCGGTGCTCACGGTTTTTTATCTCAACATATTTAGAGTTTTGTTCTTCGGTGGATTTCCGAAGGGTTTTGAAAGGCTTGAGAATTTGAGGCAACGACAATCAAATGCTGGGTGTGGTAACCTGGATTCGGCAAGTAGGTCTTAGGGCGATTGTGAGGATTCAAATCGTAGGGTAAGACTGCTTGTAACTACACAATGTTTTATAGTGTTTAATTCCTTACCGTGGTTTTTACCCGTTTGGGGTTTTCCACGTATATTCGGTGTTCATCATTTATTCTTCGTTCATATTATTGCTTGATTATTTGGTCGGTAACAGAATAGGAATTTCAATTGGTATCAGAGAGGGTTGCTCACTATCTAGAGGAAGTTATTTGATTGTATTTGTGAATAATCCAATGTGTTTAGTAAATTACAAACCTTTCTCCTCGACTTTAACACATTTTCTCCTTTCGAAAAATCAACTTGAGAGTGTAAATTGGGGTCTGATTGTGTCAAGCCATTACCTACCAGTTCGTCTAGTTTTTTCATCTGGCCCAAATTTGTTCAGGGTGTTTTGGATAGGACTGGATTGGATCCGTCCCCATCTAAATTAGGGTGTTGTCAGTTGAAATTATATTTCTCTCCCTATTGGTTTAGTTTGTAATAAATACATATATTTCGAAAACTGGATTTCATAAATAAATTTACACTCTGGCTTATCGCGTCGAATTTTTACATGTGTTTGGTTTCTTGCTTATCGCATAGAATTGTACTTGGCCGCATCGAATTGTTTTTGGCCGAATAAAATTACACTTGGCCGCGTGGAATTATTCTTGGCCGCATCGAATTGCACTTGGCCGCATCGAATTGCTCATGGCCGCATTGAATTGCACTTGGCCGCATCGAATTGCACTTGGCCGCTGAAAATTGCGGCCAACTGCAATTATACACGGCCTACTGCAATTATACGCGGCCAACTGCAATTAAACGCGGCCAACTGCAAT
Source organism: Rhododendron griersonianum (assembly GCA_018127125.1). Classification (NCBI taxonomy): domain Eukaryota; kingdom Viridiplantae; phylum Streptophyta; class Magnoliopsida; order Ericales; family Ericaceae; genus Rhododendron; species Rhododendron griersonianum. The sequence goes on from CM030793.1 coordinate 1,164,049, forward strand.
TCGACGCGGCCAAGTGTAATACGATGCGGCCAAGTGCAATTTGTTGCGGCCATGTGCAATTCAATGTGGCCAAAAGTAATTCATCGCGGCCAAGTGCTATTCGTAGTGGCCCAAGTGCAATTCGATGCCAAACAGTGACGAAGAAGCCACGACATTTGATGCCAAGGAGCTCCGTCGCAAGAATCACAAGAAATGGCTACTCTACGGCGTAGCCTTCATCGTTTTTTAGACCGGAATCATGCTCCTCTTCTCCATGACGTACGGTCATGAAGGTCCGAAATCCCAAGTTCCGGGTCAGATCAGCCACCTTCCTACACGTTTGATATCCCAATCACCAACACTTCCTTCAATCTTAAAACCAACTTCGCACTTGGGATCAAGAACACCATTTTTGGCCCTGCAAGTATGACACCAGCACAATGTTTTTCTACTACGGCGAAACTGAGGTTGGGAGTGTCGTTATTCCAAAATCGAAAGCCCAATTCCGAAGGACCAAACAGTTTACCGTTTCACTGGACCTTACTTCGACCAATCTAGCAGGAAAGACGCAACTGGCAAATGATCTAAGCTTAGGAATTGTGCCTTTGAGTAGCCGATCGAAATTGACCAGGAAAGTGGAGTTGATATTGATTTCCAAGAAGAAGAAAGCCGTCGACATGAATTGTATAATGGAAGTGAATACCGGGACACAGTCCCTCCTAAATTTCAGTTTCAAGTAGATACAACACAGTCATCATCAGTTTGGATTTCAGTTGGCCATAATGGGAAAAATTATAGTGTTCGTTTGATTGTTCCTCAAAGGGTTTGAGTTTGACGTTTCCTACTAAAGCCCCTGTTTGGTAATTTCTGCACGTTTTGCTTTATGTACTTCAGATTTGTACCAGTAGATATTTAATCTCTCTCTTCTTCTTTCTTTTTGTATGGAATGCAATAAAATTTCAATTCTTTGAATTCATTAGTCTCAACCAGATACTATTTGCATTGATTTTGGGATTACGTGTAGGCTTGTTGCCTCTGTTTCACTAATTGTTAGCTCCAAAATGCGGTGTTCTTTTTTAGTTGGCAATTCCATTGATAAAATGCATTTTTCCTTGTATCCCATTCTTTATTGAGTTGTAATTTCTTTTTATCTTTTCTAAGTGTAGCAGGTTTGTATAGGAATAGAGTGGAAGGAGTCATATATTTGTAATTTAGAGTGAGTGAGAAAAAGAGACAATAATCATATCAACCGCGAAGAAAGAAGAAAGCAACCCGAACAATCGCTATATAAGTCGGCAATCAATCGAAAGCTGCTGGATGGTTTACTCATCAGTGAAAAACAAGTGAGAGTTTTTCTTTTGTTATCCCTACTAGATATAGCAGTCTTTTATTGGCTGCTAGGAAACGTGGGTCTTTGGTCAAGAGATGAATCAATAAATATTGGCTTTCTCTTTTCAACGAGTTATGACGAACGAAATACAGTAGTCAAAACATTGAGCTGCCTTGGGTTTTCAAAAACGAGAAGCATGTCTAGCTTGAATATGGGAGTGGCAATCCTTTTGGCGGACGATTGAAGCATCATTCAAACTCCCAGAGGTGCTCACGGTTTTTTATCTCAACATATTTAGAGTTTTGTTCTTCGGTGGATTTCCGAAGGGTTTTGAAAGGCTTGAGAATTCGAGACAACGACAATCAAATGCTGGGTGTGGTAACGTGGATTCGGCAAGTAGGTCTTAGGGCGATTGTGAGGATTCAAATAGTAGGGTAAGACTGCTTGTAACTACACAATGTTTTATAGTGTTTGGTTCCTTACCGTGATTTTTACCCGTTTGGGGTTTTCCACGTATATTCGGTGTTCATCATTTATTCTTCGTTCATATTATTGCTTGATTATTGGGTCGGTAGCAGAATAGGAATTTCAATTGGTATCAGAGCGGGTTGCTCACTATCTAGAGGAAGTTATTTGATTGTATTTGTGAATAATCCAATGTGTTTAGTAAATTACGTACCTTTCTCCTCGACTTTAACACATTTTCTCCTTTCGAAAAATCAACTTGAGAGTGTGAATTGGGGTCTGATTGTGTCAAGCCATTACCTACCAGTTCGTCTAGTTTTTTCATCTGGCCCAAATTTGTTCAGGGTGTTTTGGATAGGATTGGATTGGATCCGTCCCCATGTAAATTAGGGTGTTGTCAGTTGAAATTATACTTCTCTCCCTATTGGTTTAGTTTGTAATAAATACATATATTTCGAAAACTGGATTTCATAAATAAATTTACACTCTGGCTTATCGCGTCGAAGTTTTACATGTGTTTGGTTTCTGGCTTATCGCATCGAATTGTACTTGGCCGCATCGAATTGCTTTTGGCCGAATAAAATTACACTTGGCCGCGTGGAATTATTCTTGGCCGCATCGAATTGCACTTGGCCGCATCGAATTGCTCATGGCCGCGTCGAATTGCACTTGGCCGCATCGAATTTCACTTGGCCGCTGAAAATTGCGGCCAACTGCAATTATGCGCGACCAACTTCAATTATGCGCTGCCAACTTCAATTAGACGCGGCCAACTGCAATTCGACGCGGCCAAGTGTAATACGATGCAGCCAAGTGCAATTTGTTGCGGCCATGTGCAATTCAATGTGGCCAAAAGTAATTCATCGCGGCCAAGTGCTATTCGTAGTGGCCCAAGTGCAATTCAATGCAAAACAGTGACGAAGAAGCCACGACATTAGATGCCAAGGAGCTCCGTCGCAAGAAGCACAAGAAATGGCTACTCTACGGCGTAGCCTTCATCATTTTTTAGACCGGAATCATGCTCCTCTTCTCCATGACGTATGGTCATGAAGGTCCGAAATCCCAAGTTCCGGGTCAGACCTGCCACCTTCTCCACGTTTGATATCCCAATCACCAACACTTCCTTCAATCTTAAAACCAACTTCGCACTTGGGATCAAGAACACCATTTTTGGCCCTGCAAGTATGACACCAGCACAATGTTTTTCTACTACGGCAAAACTGAGGTTGGGAGTGTTCTTATTCCAAAATCGAAAGCCCAATTCCGAAGGACCAAACAGTTTACCGTTTCACTGGACCTTACTTCGACCAATCTAGTAGGAAAGACGCAACTGGCAAATGATCTAAGCTTAGGAATTGTGCCTTTGAGCAGCCGATCGAAATTGACCAGGAAAGTGGAGTTGATATTGATTTTCAAGAAGAAGAAAGCCGTCGACATGAATTGTATAATGGAAGTGAATACCGTGACACAGTCCCTCCTAAATATCAGTTGCAAGTAGATACAACACAGTCATCATCAGTTTGGATTTCAGTTGGCCATAATGGGAAAAATTATAGCGTTCGTTTGATTGTTCCTCAAAGGGTTTGAGTTTGACGTTTCCTACTAAAGCCCCTGTTTGGGAATTTCTGCACGTTTTGCTTTATGTACTTCGGATTTGTACCAGTAGATATTTAATCTCTCTCTTCTTCTTTCTTTTTGTATGGAATGCAATAAAATTTCAATTCTTTGAATTCATTAGTCTCAACCAGATACTATTTGCATTGATTTTGGGATTACGTGTAGGCTTGTTGCCTCTGTTTCACTAATTGTTAGCTCCAAAATGCGGTGTTATTTTTTGGTTGGCAATTCCATTGACAAAATGCATTTTTCCTTGTATCCCATTCTTTATTGAGTTGTAATTTCTTTTTATCTTTTCTAAGTGTAGCAGGTTTGTATAGGAATAGAGTGGAAGGAGTCATATATTTGTAATTTAGAGTGAGTGAGAAAAAAAGACAATAATCATATCAACCGCGAAGACAGAAGAAAGCAACCCGATCAATCGCTATATAAGTCGGCAATCAATCAAAAGCTGCTGGATGGTTTAGTCATCAGTGAAAAACAAGTGAGAGTTTTTATTTTGTTATCCCTACTATATATAGCAGTCTTTTATTGGCTGCTAGGAAACGTGGGTCTTTGGTCAAGAGATGAATCAATAAATATTGGCTTTCTCTTTTCAACGAGTTATGGCAAACGAAATACAGTAGTGAAAACATTGAGCTGCCTTGGGTTTTCAAAAACGAGAAGCATGTCTAGCTTGAATATGGGAGTGGCAATCCTTTTGGCGGACGATTGAAGCATCATTCAAACTCCCAGAGGTGCTCACGGTTTTTTATCTCAACATATTTAGAGTTTTGTTCTTCGGTGGATTTCCGAAGGGTTTTGAAAGGCTTGAGAATTCGAGGCAACGACAATCAAATGCTGGGTGTGGTAACGTGGATTCGGCAAGTTGGTCTTAGGGCGATTGTGAGGATTCAAATCGTAGGGTAAGACTGCTTGTAACTACACAATGTTTTATAGTGTTTGGTTCCTTACCGTGGTTTTTACCCGTTTGGGGTTTTCCACGTATATTCGGTGTTCATCATTTATTCTTCGTTCATATTATTGCTTGATTATTGGGTCGGTAGCAGAATAGGAATTTCAATTGGTATCAGAGAGGGTTGCTCACTATCTAGAGGAAGTTATTTGATTGTATTTGTGAATAATCCAATGTGTTTAGTAAATTACGTACCTTTCTCCTCGACTTTAACACATTTTCTCCTTTCGAAAAATCAACTTGAGAGTGTAAATTGTGGTCTGATTGTGTCAAGTCATTACCTACCAGTTCGTCTAGTTTTTTCATCTGGCCCAAATTTGTTCAGGGTGTTTTGGATAGGACTGGATTGGATCCGTCCCCATCTAAATTAGGGTGTTGTCAGTTGAAATTATATTTCTCTCCCTATTGGTTTAGTTTGTAATAAATACATATATTTCGAAAACTGAATTTCATAAATAAATTTACACTCTGGCTTATCGCATCGAATTTTTACATGTGTTTGGTTTCTGGCTTATCGCATCGAATTGTACTTGGCCGCATCGAATTGCTTTTGGCCGAATAAAATTACACTTGGCCACGTGGAATTATTCTTCGCCGCATCGAATTGCACTTGGCCGCTGAAAATTGCGGCCAACTGCAATTATACGCGGCCAACTGCAATTATACGCGGCCAACTGCAATTAGACGCGGCCAAGTGTAATACGATGCGGCCAAGTGCAATTTGTTGCGGCCATGTGCAATTCAATGTGGCCAAAAGTAATTCGTCGCGGCCAAGTGCTATTCATAGTGGCCCAAGTGCAATTCGATGCCAAACAGCAACAAAGAAGCCACAACATTAGATGCCAAGGAGCTCCGTCACAAGAATCACAAGAAATGGCTACTTTACGGCGTAGCCTTCATCGTTTTTTAGACCGGAATCATGCTCCTCTTCTCCATGACGTACGGTCATGAAGGTCCGAAATCCCAAGTTCCGGGTCAGATCCGCCACCTCTACACGTTTGATATCCCAATCACCAACACTTCCTTCAATCTTAAAACCAACTTCGCACTTGGGATCCAGAACACCATTTTTGGCCCTGCAAGTATGACACCAGCACAATGTTTTTCTACTACGGCGAAACTGAGGTTGGGAGTGTTGTTATTCCAAAATCGAAAGCCCAATTCCGAAGGACCAAACAGTTTACCGTTTCACTGGACCTTACTTCGACCAATCTAGTGGGAAAGACGCAACTGGCAAATGATCTAAGCTTAGGAATTGTGCCTTTGAGCAGCCGATCGAAATTGACCAGGAAAGTGGAGTTGATATTGATTTTCAAGAAGAAGAAGGCCGTCGACATGAATTGTATAATGGAAGTGAATACCGCGACACAGTCCCTCCTAAATATCAGTTGCAAGTAGATACAACACAGTCATCATCAGATTGGATTTCAGTTGGCCGGAATGGGAAAAATTATAGTGTTCGTTTGATTGTTCCTCAAAGGGTTTAAGCTTGACATTTCCTACTAAAGCCCCTGTTTGGGAATTTCTGCACGTTTTGCTTTATGTACTTCGGATTTGTACCAGTAGATATTTAATCTCTCTCTTCTTCTTTCTTTTTGTATGGAATGCAATAAAATTTCGATTCTTTGAATTCATTAGTCTCAACCAGATACTATTTGCATTGATTTTGGGATTACGTGTAGGCTTGTTGCCTCTGTATTGGCGAGATTCCGTGAGAATGGGAGCTTCTTCTGATCTTACCCCTGCACCGCTCCCCTCGCCGCCGCCAAATTGAGGTTTATCCAAAATCTGGTTTGCATTATTATAGCTGGGCTTGAAGTTGTAGAAAGCAGGATGGGTGTGCAAAATTCTATGTTGCAACAAAACGAGACACTTCAAATTTATTTCAAGTTTAATGCTGTACCATGGATTCAATTTACCAAGAAGAATTCCAACTTTCTTTCCTTCAGTAGATAATGAAGGAAAAATACAGAGATTAACATATCGTAATTGAAGAAAAAAAGCGAGGAAATTGTGTTGTGAATTGTCAGATATCAGAGTTCCTCATCGATGCACATGATAAGAATAGTGAATAGAAAGGATAAAGGCATTCACTGCATGATGTGCTAAAGAACCATTCTCATTCCTGTTCATCCTCAATATACTCTTTTTTGTAACACATATGGGTGTGCGAGAGCATATTTTGCTGTGCTGATAGTGGATTAAGGCTTTACATAGAATGGGTTGCACAGCAGACCAGGAAGCCATAAAGAACTAAGATGATCAGATGGTTGTGTTCTTCTTGAAAACATGTGTTTTTTATTCTTTTTTTTTTCAGGCTTTTAAACTCATGTCATGTGGTCAGAAGTGTGCATTTCTAATCTCCAAAATACATTTATACAATATATATTGATGATTTTTGCGGGTGTGTCCCAATCATAAGTATCTCAAGCAGAAGGAAAGTTTATGCTTAAATGTTGTTTGAGTTCCTGTCTTCAGAAGAACAAGATGAAATAAGGATTCTAGTTGGTTTGGAATTGAGTGAGGGTGGTTGATTGTTCTACCACGACTTCAATGTTATGTTGTTAGCCTGTTTGGTATTGTGGTTTGTTGGGACCGCGAGCTTCTTTTATCTAGTCATTCTATTTTGGCATCTGCCGTATATAAGAAGTTGGAACCCGGATCACTAAGACCTAGTGGAATCGTACGCCTTTTTTCATATATCTCAAGTGGTGTTGTTTTGAGGATTTATTACTGCATGCTAAGAACTTGACTACACGCCTCTTTTTAATAGATAATTTCTGGCTCACAAAATTTATTCTTCCCTTGTAGGGAATGTTGATTTTGAAATGATACTAATTGATGACTGAAGTCCTGATGGAACTCAAGATGCTGTCAAAAGGTTGCAGGAGGTGTATGGAGAAGATTGTATTGTAACTTGTAAGTAGCATTGGAACTATAGTCGATGATCAATTATTTTACTCGTTCTTGGCTTGTAAACACCCTTAATTGGTCCTTTATAAATGCAGCTGTTGAGAGCTAGATCTAAGAAACTCGAATGATGTAATGTACATAAGCTCTTCTTTTTGCAAAGAAAATGATGAGTGCAGTCCACTCCTGTGTACATATTGCAGTGTGAGTAACTAGTCAAAAGGACCTGTCATGGCATATAATCGCAACAGTACCGATAGTTTTAGAGATCTGTCCGAGGATCTTTTGTTTGTAAAAGGTTCCGGTTTTATACATAATGGAAACTATTGCAGAATGTTGCTACTGCCATATGCTATCTTTCTATCAAGTTTTGTTCAATGGACTAGAATAACAGGAGCAAAAATGCATGAAACTGACATGATTCAACTGGACCAACAGTTGCAACTTGCTGAGTGTCTTTACTAGAGCAAAATAAAAATGCTTGAAACTGACTATATTCACAGCACAGCAGAACAAAATGGAAATACTACCTCACACGTGTCCAATCTGTTAGACTCTACGCTGGTGTAAAGCATCAAATTAAAGATGAGAAGACAATAACAGAACCCCTAGACTCTACATAACTCAAATACTCAACTAAACCTACAATAGCAAGTTTGTCTTTACCAGAGCATGATAAACACACATAAAGCAGACTATATTCAAAGCACAGCAGAACAAAACGGGAAACAGGAAAGGAGAAACTATAAAATTTCAGAGAAAATAACAAGCGTAAAGAGTCATGTTCTGATGAGCAAGGTTGTTTATCTATTGGTGAACCATTTTTTGCCGAGAAAATATTACTAAAGAAAAAGATTGTCACATTACAAGTAACTCATTTCTGAAAGTGGTATGATTCCTCAAGTGACTTGATGATTTTGTGAACAAAACTCTGGTGGCAAGCCCTTTCACACTTGCAGAATGAGAGGATGTCATTAGTGAGAATTGGTCTGGAATCTACTTCTCGTGTCCCCTGAATGCAGCCCCAACCCTGCTCCTCCTATGGTTTCTGTAACTTCAACGGTACAATACACAAGCAACCATATCACCAATCCATTATGTTTTCACATAGACCTCATAGATTTTTTTTAGCTACTCCATATCCAGTATTGCATAATTGTGGAACCTGGTTGAACTACAGATTGGATAGTAATGCAAGCAAGTTAACCAACCAATTATGCTACAAGAAGGAATCATGAGATACATGTGAACAGTTTGTTGTTCTGAAAAACACATGCTTTGGTTATGGATGGTGTGTCATTCTGGAGAATCTGGACGTGTCAACAATTCCGAAGTCAGGTAAGCACAGGTAAAATGTCTAATGTCTGTCGACCAATTTGCTCTAACAAAGTAGGGTGGCTTGATGCTCCAAACTTGCAGTTGTGGAGGTTGCTTACTAGTGACATTTCATTTCTCGTGGAGCTATAGTCCACTGCTTCACCAATTTTACATTTTTCACCTATCACATTGTATCAAGGGAAAAAATTATTTAGAAAGAAAAACAGATTAAATCAACTATGCACCAAGGAAAAGAATAAATGAATTATTACTCTAAAATGCTGAAATAAAAATGAAGAAATTCCTTAGAGTACTTCCATCTAAATGTTTTGGAGATGTATGCAAAGAACAAGTGCAGACGCAACCATGCCGATGTCACAGCGTCCAACCACACTTCCTCGGGAAGGCTTTTCATTGTAATGGAAAGAAAGGCTCTCTAAGGTAAGAAACAAAAGACAAATTGAATGGACCACATCAGATGAATTTCGAGTTCAAACAAAAAGTGCACAAGGAAACGATAAAAGCATAACGCAAGACCTAATAGGGCAAACCTTATGGAGTGCGCTAAACGAACTTTCACTTTATCAAGTTCATCATCCTTAGTCGGTTGGAATTGAGCATTTTCCACCTGAGCAATGTAGAGAATGTTGGAAGCAATTAACTTGCCATTGGAGAAAGCAAGCTAACTGGATTAATATGTATGACACTATGAAATTATGCTTATGTGTGCAAGCTTGAGTGCATAGTACCATATCAACTATGCAAGGGTATGATTTGTCTATACGCCCATACCATGCCCTAGTATCCATTATCACAATTTCCTTTTACCTTTTACATTTCTTTTTGTTTTCGTTCATATGAATTTACAACAACAGTCTCTCATGGAGGAAATATTTACTAAGCCAAAGTACAATGCTATAGTTCCCCATGAATAAAGACAAAAAAGAACGTGAAAATCACTACACTTATTTACCTTTACTTAGATACACTAGTGATAATGCAAAATAGAATAACACGTTATTGTTTCTTGTAAATGTGTAGGTGCGCGCGAGCAAACACCATTGAATTGGCCTAGCAGAGATTGGCAAAGATCGATGGTGTCTGAGTCCACACGACCACATCACACAACATTTAAGCAACAGAACAAAGAAAGCTAACTTTATGAACTCATGAATCCCCTTGGCAATCCGAAGTTCATAACATGCCAAAACTTCCCGAGATGAAGAACCACATGGTTCAAAAACTTCCAGAAATGATCAAACCTTGCATTGCATTTCAAGCCAAATACAAACCGGGGTTAAACTAAAATTAACTTGGGATGTTTCGAGCGTTCTCCTATATGTCCCCTAACTTCTAAGAAGCAGCAAAAACACAAAATATCCCGGTAAAACTAAACGCTTTACAATTGCTACAAAAAATCATATCGCGAAAACATCAATAGACAAAAATATAAAAACAGATAAGCAGCGACGGAGCTACATAAATTATAGCTTTTCTGGAACAGTCATTCAAGTGGAAACAACGTTAACAACTAGTGTATGGCACAACAATGACAACTATATGTAGGAAAATAAACAAAATTGAGGGAATTATTCACAGAAAGCAAAGCACTTTATTGGACATCTTATGCTACAAATTAACTTGGTAATTCATCAAGAATGTTAAAGTCGACACTCACAAGGTTGAGCAGAGACGCTTTTCCGGCGCGTGGCGACGGTTGAATTGGTCGGAGATGACCTTCCCCACCGTGGGCGGGTCGGCTGGATATTTCGGGGCGAATAGAACGAAGCCGGTCCGGGACTTATTGAGACATCGCATCTCCAACACGGGAGCTCATCAAAACGACGCCGGTTGGAATTAATAGACACTTCGCAGGTTGACCATGAGAAGTTTCTCAAAACACAACTGCAAAGGTAATTTAGAAATTGTGAACTCATTCCTGGCTTATTTCTTGATCGAAACTCTTCAATTTGTAGATCTTGTCAAGAAGATAAACCACGGTAATGATCACGGCAATCGAACACTGATTCATACATAATCGGGGATGATCGGTGTGAGTTTCTTTTTATGAAAATGGATTTGCCCACATTGGATTAAACCCATACATGCGAGGTTGCTCACAATAACGATTCCAGCGGGTAATTGATAAATTGTGAACTCATTCCTAGCTTATTTCTTGATCGGAACTCTTCAAGTTGTAGATCTTGTCAACAGGATTAATCAGGATAATGATCACAATAATCGAACTCTAATTAGTAGATAATCCGGGATGATCAAGGTGAGTTTGTTTTTTTTTAAATAGACTTGGCCACATTGGATTAAACCCATCTTATTATCGAACAAATTCACTTCGCGAGCGAGCGAGAGAGAGAGAGAGAGAGAGAGATTGTTCAGCAGAGCAGATGAAGTGATGGGGATGGTCTAAAACTGCCATTGTAAACAGGTCTCTTCTAATCTTCCATTCTTAAATCTCACAACCAGTCAGCTGATGTTGATTTTGTATAGCTTTCATTCTTCTATGCCAAATATCGCAAATGAAAATTAAAGAACTGCTCACTACTCCATTGCTAGTTTGACAAACAATTAGTATGTTTATACGGGATTTTATGGTCACTGGAATTTATCTTTGATCCCTTGATGGTGTTTTTGCACCTATTAATCTGCAACAACAATCATTTTCGAAGAAGGGAGGCTACGAACGATGTTTCTATCACCCAATGATCATGAAATTTCTGCTACATTGCCTGTTTAAATTGAGTTAATTAAGCTTTGTCAAGTATATTTGTTTACCACGGTACGAGTTGTTGCGAGCTTAGCGACATGATCCTTCGGTAGGACCAATTGAACCCGCTCTATGCTCGCCCTCGCGCGTATTGTTACTATGGCTGGTCTAACTGCCATAGTAAACAGGTCTCTTCTAATCTTCCATTCTTTCAGCCCTAACAGCTCGTTTGGATTGAAGGATTTCAAGAGAAAAGAAAAGAAACTGAGGGAGAGGGGACTCTCTCTCACGTTTGGATGATCAAAATGGTGAGAAATGGTGAGAGGAGGAGGGGGAGGGTGAGAATCAGAACCCCGTAAAATCCCATTTCGTTTCTCACCATATTGGCGAGATTCCGTGAGAAAGAGAGCTTCTTCCGATCTTACCCCCTGCGCCGCTCCCCTCGCCACCGCCAGACCACCACTTCGTTCTCGTCATGACCCATTTTAGGGTTCAGGTTTGGGTTTTTGATGAACTGGGTTTTGGTTACCCGCTCCACACAGAGAGAGAGAGGATTTGAGAATCGGTGGATCTGAGCTTCAAAACCAGGACTGGTTCTGTGGAGGTGAGGGAGACGACTGGAAGAAGTCGAGCGAGGGAGATGACTGTGAGGTGAAACACCAAAATTAGTCGAGTTGCGTGTACGCTGGCCCGAAGTTATCGGACAAAAAGAACTTAGTTTCTCTCTTTGTAAAGCGGTCTAGTTTTTAGTCAGATTTCGATGTGGGGATTGGCCATGACTCATGCACTTTGGATTTTCATATTTATCATTTATTGCTGCTTGAACTTGTGGCGATGTGGAGTTCTTGCTGTTTCAGTGTGGGTATTATTGGGACTCAAAACATGTGACACGGCTCCAAAATCTGGTTTGCATTATTATAGCTGGGCTTGAAGATGTAGAAAGCAGGATGGGTGTGCAAAATTCTATGTTGCAACAAAACGAGACACTTCAAATTTATGTCAAGTTTAATGCTGTGCCATGGATTCAATTTGTTGTTTAGAGAGGAAAAGTGTGTAGGGTGTTGAATAAACCCTCACACATAATCATTTATTTATATAAAGAGATAGTTCGTTACATAATGTAATCAAGCAATGTGGGACTAAACACATAATACTAGTATACTAATATACTAGTATTCTAACACTCCCCCTCAAGCTGGGAAATAGATGTCACACAAACCCAGGTTGTCACATAACATCTCCAACCGGGGCTTAAATAATGACTTGGTGAATATGTCAGCCAATTGAGCATTTGTAGATACGAAGGGAGTTGCTATAACACCATCAGTTAACTTCTCTCGCACCAGATGACAATCAACTTCGATATGCCTAGTCCGCTCATGAAATACGGGGTTAGATGCAATGTGAATTGCTGCTTGGTTATCACAATACAAATTCATAGGCAATCGCACACTGAATCCTATCTCCTCAAGAAAAGATCGCACCCACACAATCTCACATGTGGTGTGAGCCATGGCTCTATATTCGGCCTCTGCACTAGACCGTGCAACCACGGTCTGTTTCTTACTCTTCCAATTAACAAGATTGCCGCCAAGAAAAACACAATATCCCGTGGTTGATCTCCTGTCTGATGGGCCTCCTGCCCAATCAGAATCAGTGAAGGCCTTAATACGCAAATGACCATTAGCTCTATAAAATAGACCACGTCCAGGATGAGACTTGAGATACTTGACAATTTTGAGAACGGCCTCCCAATGTGGCAAACGAGGAGCAGACATAAACTGACTCACAATACTCATTGCAAATGAAATATCAGGACGTGTAATAGTGAGATAATTCAGTTTACCAACCAAACGGCGATATTGATCAGGACTAGACAGTGCCTCCCCCTGATCAACACATAGCTTTACATTGGGATCCATAGGGGTATCGACAGGTTTCGCCCCCAACAAACCAGTCTCATCTAAGATATCCAGCACATATTTCCTCTGCGATAAACTAATACCATCTTTAGATCGTGCCACCTCGATACCTAAAAAGTATCGCAATCTACCCAAGTCTTTAGTATGAAATTGGCTCTGCAGAAAGGCCTTCAACGCATCAATACCTTTCTGGTCATCACCCGTAATAATAATATCATCAACATACACAATTAATAACACTTTGCCCCGAGTAGATGTGAGAGAGAAAACAGAATGATCAGACTGACATCGACTCATACCAAATTTCAAAACCGCATCACTGAACTTGCCAAACCAGACCCTGGGAGATTGTTTAAGCCCATAAAGAGCTTTACGAAGGCGACATACCTGAGAATGCTCCCCCTGAGCAACAAACTCAGGTGGTTGCTCCATATAAACCTCTTCAAGAAGGTCGCCATGTAAGAAAGCATTCTTGACATCCAATTGGAATAAAGGCCAGCCAAGGTTGGCTACAAGGGAAATAAGGAGACGACCAGAACCAAGTTTCGCAACCGGAGAAAAGGTCTCAGCATAGTCAACGCCATACGTCTAGGTGTAGCCCTTAGCAACAAGGCGAGCTTTGTAACGCTCAACAGACCCATCAGGATAATATTTCACAGTGAATACCCAGCGGCACCCCACAGTTGTCTTTCCAAAGGGTAGAGGAACCAACTCCCAAGTCCCATTATCATGGAGTGCAGAAATCTCCTCCTCCATAGCTGTCCGCCACTCAGAAATAGACAAGACCTCTTGAACAGTTTTAGGAACAAAGACAGAGGAAACAGAGGCAGTAAAAGCACGTAGGGTGGGGGACAGATGATCATAAGAGACAAATTTCGCAATAGGATGAGAAATAGTACAAGAGCGAATACCTTTACGAAGAGCAATGGGAGGAGAAGGTGGAGCAATGGGAGGAGTTGAACTCGGATCTCGCAACGGAGGAGTTGGCTCAGTGGCAGGCGGTGGTGGTGCAGTTTTGGCACGGCGAACATATACCTGCTGCATTTGGGGGTGCTGCGGCTGAGGTTGTCCGGAAGGAACTAAAATACGCATATACTCAGACTGATCCCCATGAGATGAAGGCGGAAAATAGGGTAACGACTCATGAAACGTAACATCAGCACAGACAAACTCGCGACGCAGAGTGGGAGAATAACACTTATAACCTTTTTGAGTCCGAGAGTATCCCAGGAATACACACTTGATAGAGCGTGGATCAAGTTTATCACGGCCAGGATCTAGGGCATGAACAAAACACGTGCACCCAAAAATTTTAAGCGGTAAGGAATATAAAGAACTACCAGGGTGCAAAATACTATAGGGAATCTGGCCCCCCAGAACGCGAGAGGGCATACGATTCACGAGATATCCGGCAGTAAGAACGGCGTCGCCCCAATAGGATTTGGGAACGGTCATCTGGATTAAAAGGGCGCGGGCAACCTTAGTTAAATGACGGATCTTGCGTTCTGCAACCCCATTCTGTTGGGGAGTGCGAGAACACGAAGATTGATGAATAATACCATGCTCATTAAAAAAGGCAGACAAAACACTATAGAAATATTCACCAGCATTATCAGAACGGAAGATACGAAGAGAAACATCAAACTGAGTTTTTATTTCCATATAAAAAGATTTAAAAATTGAGTACAAGTCCGACCGGTTTTTCATGAGATAAACATATGTGAGCCTAGAATAATCATCCACAAAAATAACAAAATACTGAAAGCCACCACGAGACGCAACACGCACAGGACCCCAAATATCTGAGTGAACTAAATGAAAAGGACGAGACACCCGACTCTCTACTCTAGGTTTAAAAGAAACACGACGATGTTTACTGAACTCACAGGCCTCACATGGCAAAGACTGAAGACTTCGACACAACGGAACTAACTGTTTGAGAGTCTGAAGAGATGGGTGACCAAGACAACAGTGAAACTCATACGGAGATGTGGAAGTCTGAAGGGCAACAGAGGTAGGAAGCTCGCCAGTATCAAAGTAGTACAGACCACCACGCTCAACACCGCCACCAATCTTCTTCCCCGTCTGGAGAACCTGAAAAACACAATAACCAGGAAAGAATGTGACCGAACAATTTCTAGATTTGGTAAGTTGACTAACAGACATAAGGCTATGGGGAAAACGAGGAACATGTAAAACAGAGTCTAATTTAAGGGAATAATGTAAAATAACGGAACCCAAACCAGCAATATCAGAAGAGGAACCATCGGCTAAGGCGACACGAGAAGGTTTCGCAAGAGGCCGAGAGTCAGAGAGGTGGATGGAGTGACCTGTCATATGATCGGTAGCACCAGAATCAATAACCCACGGGTTATTAGAGGCCAGGCCAGCAAAAGTGGAGCCTTTCTGAGCGAACGTAGCAGTGGAGGAGGAAGGTACGTGAGAAGTCGGCTGGGAAATCAGGCGGTGGTACTCATCCTCTGGAATAGTAACAACACGCGGGGCGGAGCTGGTCACAGAACTAGACATCATGGACCCATCATCCTCAGAAACTGTAGCTTGATGAGCAGATGGGCGGCCATGAAGGATCCAACAATACTCAACAGTATGATTAGTACCATTGCAATATGTGCAGTAACGAGGCCCACGACCACGACTACCACCAGAATCACGGCCCCCAACAGGTGACACCCGACTACCGCTACTAAAATCACGACTAAATCCACGGCCAAAAGTACCCCGACTGCCTCCCCCTGACTCACGACAGTCAATACCACGAGAAGAAGCACCACCACGAGAGACCGTGGTAACTAAAGCCGAACGGGCAGCCGGTGTCAAATCAATACTGGTGTCAGAAACAGATGCCTGGCGAACGCGACTGAACACTGCACTGAGGGAAGGTGAGTCTTTATCACCCAGAAGATTAGACCGAATAGAATCATATGCCGGAGAAGGTAACCCAAACAGAAATCGAGCCACCTGCAAACGCTCACGTTGGCGCTCCATAACTTGAAAATCTGAAGAAATGGGCTCACAAGTGTTGAGCTCCTCACAAACACCACAAAACTTGGCATAATACTCCTCCAAGGATGAGCTGCCAAGCTCAAGAGAAAAGAATTGTTGATGAAGATCATATGTGCGACGGAGATTATCAGCCCCAGAAAACATCTCCTTAACCTTCATCCACACCTTCTTTGCTGTAGGTAAGAATACCAGAGTATTCTTCATAGTGTCCTCCATACTATTCCATAACTCAACCCGAATCTTAGCATCCGCAGGGACCCAAGCACCATATGATGCGGCAGTCGCCGCGGGAGGATCATCAGTAAGGAAATGATATTCTGACTCCCCCAAATAATAAACTTCAACATCCTTAGCCCAAACAGCATAATTTCGACCATTCAACAAGGTGGAGGTAATAGATAACCTCTCACGGGATCGAGAAGAGCGACTAACAGCGGAAGTCACAGTACTACCTGAAGATAGAGAACTAACAACAGATTCGGTGCCAGAGTCCATGGCAAATAGACCAAGTAACCCCAAAAAACAGAGCAAACAACAAGAAATTAAGCCAATAACATAGAGGCAGCCACGAACATCAATATGGCACAATTACCAGCGGACAAGAACACCGGCACATGAGGTCAAACAGAAGCCGAAATAAACAGCAGCAGTAGCAGCAAAGGATTCCGAACAGTAACAGCAGCAACAGAACCCCAAATCAAGAGTATAAGAGCCAAATCATGAAATTGCAACTGAAATACCCAACTTACAGCAGCATGGAGTAGAGATCAGACCACCAAAGTAACTACAGATCACAGAAACAGCAACGACAGAGTACCAGAGAGGTCGCCGGAGACTGGCGACAGGCGGCGAGGGTCGCCGGAGGCTGGGTAGGGCGGAGGGGGGGCCGTCGGAGGCTGGGTAGGGCAGAGGGAGGGTCGCCGGAGGCTGGGTAGGCCGGAGTGACGTCGGCGAGGGGTGGGGATGGATCGCCAGTGGTCGTCGGACCCTGTACAGTGGTTGTCGGCACTGATTCAGGGCTGGAGGTGACTGGTTTAGGGTTGGAGGTGGCTGGCGGCTATGGTGGGGGGGTGGAAGTGATACCAGGTTAGGGTTTAGGGTTTCAAGGGCGGTTTAAGAACCCGCTCTGATACCATGTTGTTTAGAGAGGAAAAGTGTGTAGGGTGTTGAATAAACCCTCACACATAATCATTTATTTATATAAAGAGATAGTTCGTTACATAATGTAATCAAGCAATGTGGGACTAAACACATAATACTAGTATACTAATATACTAGTATTCTAACACAATTTACCAAGAAGAATTCCAATTTTCTTTCCTTCAGTAGATAATGAAGGAAAAATACAGAGATTAACATATCGTAATTGAAGAAAAAAGCGAGGAAATTGTGTTGTGAATTGTCAGATATCTGAGTTCCTTATCGATGCACATGATAAGAATAGTGAATGGAAAAGATAAGGGCATTCGGCTATGTTTGGTTTGGTAGAATGGAATGGATACTTGAGATTGCAGTCGAATTAGCATGATGTGCTAAAGAACCATTCTCATTCCTGTTCATCCTCAATATACTCTTTTTTTGTAACACATATGGGTGTGGCGAGAGCAGATTTTGCTGTGCCAATAGTGGATTAAGGCTTTACATAGAATGGGTTGCACAGCAGACCAGGAAGCCATAAAGAACTAAGATGATCAGATGGTTTTGTACTTCTTGAAAACGTGTGTTCTTGATTCTCTTTTTTTTAGGCTTTTAAACTCATGTCATGTGGTCAGAAGTGTGCCTTTCTAATCTCCAAAATACATTTATACAATACAATAGTGATGATTTTTGCGGGTGTCCAAATCATAAGTATCACAAGCAGAAGGAAAGTTTATGCTTAATTTTTTTTTGAGTTCCAATCTTCGGAAGAACAGGATGAAATAAGGATTCTAGTTGGTTTGGAATTGAGTGAGGGTGGTTGATTGTTCAACCACGACTTCAATGTTATGGTGTTAGCTTGTTTGGCATTGTGGTTTGCTGGGACAGCGAGCTTCTTTTATCTAGGCGTTCTATTTTGGCGTTTGCCGCATGTAAGAAGTTGGATCCCGGATCACTAAGACCTAGTGGAATCGTACACCTTTGTTCATATGTCTCATGTGGTGTTGTTTAGAAGATTTATTACTGCATGCTATAAATTTGACTACACGCCTCCTTTTAATAGATAATTTCTGGCTCACAAATTTTATTCTTCCCTGGTTAGGGATGTTGATTTTGAAATGATAATAGTTGATGACTGAAGTCCTGATGGAACTCAAGATGTTGCCAAAAGGTTGCAGGAGGTGTATGGAGAAGATCGTATTGTAAGTAGCATTGGAACTATATTCGATGATCAATTATTTACTCATTCTTGGCTTGTAAACACCCTTAATTGGTCCTTTATAAATGCAGCTGTTGAGAGCTAGACCGAAGAAACTCGAATGATGTAATGTATATAATCTCTTCTATTTGCAATGAAAATGATGAGCTGGTACTTGATGCAGTGTTAATTTCAGGGACTCCTTATGTTCACGGTTTGAAGCATGTCTCGGGCAATTTTGTTGTGATCATGGATGCGGACTTATCGCACTATGTAAGTATGTGTTTTGGTTGCTAATAGCAACTATGGGTTCTCTTTTGGTGGGTTGTGTCTGTTTGAGAGAGACGTGGGAAAACAAGTTCATTTTGATGGATATGTCACAGACTCATGCATTGTCAGGATCCTAAAGATGTGATCGTTAGCTTTTCTTCTGTTCTACTAGTTTATCTATGTCTAAATTCTCTGCGACATCAACCATTCTACCACTGGACTCCTTTTTTCAAAGGATTTCAATTGATTAATAGCTGACTTGCACCATGCAATGTTGTTCTAGCTTGACGATTATGCTTCGAATATCGAAGATGCAACCAATTCAAGTCCAGATTAAGGGACATGTCAACGATGTAACAAAATATGTGGTAGGTCTGACAGTTAGAAGCATCTAAGCTAGGTTTTAAATCATGTGATCCTCCAAGCATGCTTCATTTGAACTTTGGGATAACTTCGTTGGCGTGTCCACTTTTGTGTATCTCCTCAAATTTTGTAAATTTTCTAATGAAGGACGTTTCCAACAACCATCCCATTTAATTCCACTTTTTTGAAAATGTTTAATGTATGGTATTTTTTGAGCTTTTCCCACAACCAAAGTACCTGCCAAGCTTGATGGAGACTGGTGGAAGTATAGTTACTGAAACTAGTTATGTCAAAGGTGGTGGTCTGCATGGGTGGAATCTTAAGCGCAAATTGACAAGAAGGGGAGGTAATGTCCTTGCACTGACACTTCTTTGGCCGGCTTTATCAGACTTGAATGGATCTTTCCGGTTCACTGAGTAAGTTGTCTCTTCCTCTGATTTTGGAAGACATTAACAATATTTTGCACTTCTTGCAGGCTACATAAGAAATCGGTGCTTGAAGATGCCATAAGCACTTGCGTTAGTTAAGGGATACAATTTTCAGATGGAGATTATTCTTAGAAGCTTCAAGAAAAGGGTACCATATTGAAGAGGTAGTGTTAAAAATCTTTATTCTCTGTGTTGCCTCATGTTATACAAACTGTGAGGCTGTGAGCTACGGTCAACTTTTCTTGCTACAGTTAATTTCGTTTATTACATCAAACAAAATGACTTAGCCGAATACTGCATCAATTGCATTAGATTGTGATGTCCTGGTCCATAACCGTGTGGGTTTGACCATTTGTGCAAAAACGTGAAAGGAAACACTTATTCAAGAAACGTGCTTACACAAGTAAAGTACTTTGATTTCATTGATGTCTTTAGATTGCTTTGGGGAGTGGTGATTCCATGTACCAGTATCTTTAGCAATGTTGGGGTTGATTTCTTTTATGTGATGTGCTGTGCCGGTCTCTGGCTCTGTTTCTGTTGTCTTCAAAAGTAGTTGTAGCTATCTGATGTTGCGAGACGCTTTTTTCTCCGAGTTTTTTCTTCAAAAAATTTCAGCTGCTAATGCCTTTGGCCCAAATATTTTACATCTGTTTTTGCAAGTTAGAAAGTACCTTTGTTGATAGGGTATATGGAAGTTCAAAACCTAGAGATTCAGAAATAGTTGGATATTGTTGTGAACGTATAATGCAATATGCAAAGTTGTCAATCGTTGGTTACGACATGAAGTGGAGAGAGATTATTTGCTATTTTTCTTTTCCTTTTTTTTGGCTTGCAGTAGAGTCATTCTTTTTGCAAGTCAGGAATTCTGGTTGAAACAACTGATGCAATCAATTTGATCAGCGACCCGACCACTTCAGGAGGGAGAATCATGACCCATTTACAATCTAAAGATTCGAAACAGCTTTCGAAACCGCATCTATCGGGTTTTCGGGTTCGTCGGACACAAGCTGCAACCTTGCATTTTATGGACTAACGTCTACTCTAAAGAAGTATAAAACAGGCCGAAATGCTACCATACAAAATGAAGAAGGGATGTACAGCTATGAAAAACATAGCCCTGTTTTTGCATGAACAAGAAGTAAATTTTCCAAGAACTAAAAAGCTAGCTCTTCTTCAAACTGTTTTCCAATTCGCTTGGAAACCAAAAGCACCATTCAAACTAGTTTGAAAAAACCATAGGCAGCAAAAGCAAATCAGATCCCCTAAAGCAAATACCAGACTACAAATTTTTTTTGTTCTTTCACAAACCCAATTCAGAAAAATCAGATTTTCCGAACCCTTCGAGCAGCAGTTTTCCATTCACCACCGCCACCCACGGGTGGTAGAGGAGGCTTCTTGTTCTCCTTGGTCATGCTCCTCAGCAAATACCTCGGATTCTCTTTCCGATCAGCCGTCATCACCGGAGTAGAAAACACGGACTTCCTCAACCCCTCAAGCCTCTTCGAATCCCTTTTTTTTGCCGATTCGACCTTAACACCAAGACCATAAGCATTCTTCTTCCTCTCATCATCCCCTGTATCCCCCTTCTTCCTCTTCAGCCTCTCATTCCTCCTTGCGGAGTACTCCTCGTAAAACCTTCCCCTTTCAAACAGAGGACTTGACATTGAAATACCACTGGATTTGCTTCCAAACGCGGCATTACCCAAATCCGGATCTCCGAACTTGTTTTCCACCATTTTCGCCAATGCCCTTAATTCGTACGAAATCGTGTGGTATTCGGGTCGGAGCTCCGATTCGGAAGGGCGATTGGGCAATTGGGTTTTCGTCAAAGAGCCTGATACAGTGCAAAAATCAACAAGAATCAAGCAAAGCTGGATATATGCTACTTTTACCCACAAAAACTCACCAAAAATCAGGGAAAACTGGAAAATATGCTAGTTTTTCGCTTCTTGTTTCTGTTCCCAAAAAATGAAAAAACAAAAGATAAAACCAAGTTCAACAATAAAATGGTAGGCGCAGTTTTTAAATCTCTCAAATTTGTGTAAACCAAAAACAAAGGTGGGTTGATTTGTTCTCAAAAGTCAAAACAAGATTTCATCTTCTCCCTCCCCCAGGACTCCAGGACCCCCACTACTTCTCGCGAATCTCAAAAGTGTTTCTACACAAGCTGTGAAAACTCATACGCACCCAAACGAAAGAAGAGAAAAAGATAATCGCTAACTGTTTATTTCTATTAACGGAAAAATGAAAACTGCTAGCAGTGTGTTTGACCGGCGTTAGAACATACCCGGCGGAGTTAATTGGACGGTGGTCGGGGTGGAGCGGAGGATACGGCGAGGACGAAGTCGCATAGGAGATCTGGCGAGTGGGGGCTTGCGATCTGTTCTCATTATCGACATTGTTCAATGCTGAGAGAACTGCAGAAAGATGAAATCACTGTGAGTGAGAGAGAGAGAGCCAGGAAGATGATGACCTTTCAAAAGGTTTTGGTTACCGTTCCAAGAAGGATGCTTGCCCTGTTTAAATTAGAGGGCGACGTGGAGCGGCTCCAACTCCAACGGTCATATTGAGGCTTCCATACATGGAAGGAAATGCTACTGACACATCAATGTGTCACACATATCCACTAGGGATCTACATGTATGTGAGAGGGGTGTAATTGGGGTGTGATGGAATATGTCCTGGCCGTGAATCCTGGTCATTTATTACAGCAATGAACGGCTAAAAATTGGTTGTGTGTTGTGTTTTACACAACCGTTGTGTTGGTTATGTGCGTAATTCTGACCGTCCAAATGTATTTGAACGGTTTAGATTTTAAAAAAATATCTTCCAGAGAAAAGTTTAACTTTTCCGGGAAAGAGTTTGAGTAAATCCTGACTATTTATTACAGCAACAGATGGCTAAAGATTGATTGTGTGTTGTGTTTTACACAACCGTTGTGCACTTAGCATTTTTGTTTAAATGGACTTTTAGTCATAGCAAAATTACAGGCGAGATAATCTCATATTTGATGGAGTATTTGATTTGACAAAAAGGCTCAGAATACTCAATTAATTGGACCAATAATGTCGTTCAAATGTTGACTTTTTTCAACCTTTCAACTTTTTCCTTCCTGAAAAAAATCGTGGGAAAAAGCTGACAATATTTCAAAGGGCGCTTAGGGTGATTTTTACTTAAAATTATGAAAAATATATGGGGAGTTAAATAGCAGTTCTGGTTAAATAGTGATTATGTCCCTAAGAATACTTAAGTCTCCAACCTTAGTGATTCAAATCATTATATTCTCATCCTGAAATTTGAAACTAACAATGTCCATTTTCCTATAAATGTTCACAACCCTCTCATCCCTCTCGATGAATTCATGAAACAAAATCAAACCATACCCGCCAACACCTCTAGCCGACCGCCGTCGACCTAACCACATCGTCGCCATTCAAACGACCCAACCGCGTCGTCGCCGTCACAATGAAGCAGTCCAGATTTTGTGGGTCTTTGCCCGGTTCTCCCTCGGGGGTCAAACCCTAGCCAGTCTCCGCTGCTACCATGAAGCCTTCCAAATCTAGCCATGAAGCCTTCTAAATCTCGCAAATCGTTAATAAGTTTGGGCAGAGGCGGCGCGTGGGAAAGGATTGGGAGTGGAGGACGACAGCAGCAGCCGACTCGATCTTTGACTCGGCGAGGCGACTATTTAGGACGTGCTCAACGGCGTTGATGTTGGCCATGAAGCCTTTGTTTGAAGGCGATGTCTTGGATGTAATTTAGGTACGAGATCCCTGAGTGGAACATAAATTTTCTCACCATAGCCTCTTTAAGAAAAGAGAAAATTATTCAATGCTTCCTTTTTTGAACAGATTCAATGCTTCCTTGGAGTGAAAGATTCTCTACATTCATGGAACCTAAGAATGGTGCTCTGAGTGGTCAGTCCGGCGGTGGAGAGGAGAGACGGAGGGGTTTGCAAATTTATCATTTTGGCAACCTATTTTATCATGTTTGTAACTTATTTGTCATCCTCATTACAAAAAGTACCATTCTGGTAGCCATCTTTACCAACATCTAACAAGAGAATTGATATGGGAAAATTTTACAAATGGTCCCTCTAGTTTGCATGAATTCTCATTTTCGTCCCTCTAGTATCAATTGTGTTACTTTTAGCCCTATAATTTGCATTCTGTCTCAATTTCGTCCCTCTCGCTTACGGCGTTAATGAAACAAACGGAATTGGAGGACAAAATTGACATTTCCCTCACAGAGGGACTAAATTGAGATTTCGTGCAAACTAGAGGGACTATTTCTACAATTTTATTTTTTACTTTTGTTTTTGTAAATAAATTTAAAATACATCATATGTAATATATTATATATATCACAAAAAAATGAGAAAATTCGAAAAGCAACCCCTATGTTAAATGTCTTGGTATTGTATTTTTCTTTTTGAATTGAATTTTCACTTTCGTTATTTTCTTTGTCACATGATTAAAAAGAAATTTTTTTTCAGTAGTATTTAGAAAGCTTGTAATTGTGTTTAATTAAGCAATGAAACACTATTGAATATTAAGAGATCAAATACATTAAAGGGAAATGCTACGGTGTCCACCCGCCATTTGGGGACACCATAATTTTTGGCATAACTGACCATTACAAGCATAACCAAGACCAGTGATATGTATAACCAAGGCTTTACAAAGGCATAACCCTCAAAATCCCCAAAAATTCTGGGGTTTTTGGGGGTTATGCCTTTGTAAGGCCTTGGTTATACATATCACTGATTTTAGTTATGCTTATAATGATCGGATATGCCAAAAATTACGGTGTCCCCAAATTGCGGGTGGACACCATAGCATCATCCTACATTAAAATATGGGTATAAGTGTATTTATTTTGGGACTTACTCATAAGATCACTCATATAACAAATAAATACAGATTTTGAACATTTTTTTATCGGGTGAAAAAAAAGGAGATTATAAGAACATAATACAAAGACATTAGCTAAGGGGTTGATTTGTGCATTTTCTAATATTTTTGTAATTTGTAATGAAATATAAATTTTTTCAATATAGTTTGATTACCCAATAAACAATAATTCAGTTGTCCCTCTAGTTTATTGGGTAATCAAACTATATTGAAAAAATTGGGTAATCAAACTATATAGTTTGAATTATTATTTATTGGGTAATCAAACTTTATTGAAAAAATTTATATTTCATTACAAATTACAAAAATATTAGAAAATGCACAAATCAACCCCTTAGCTAATGTCTTTGTATCATGTTATTATAATCTCCTTATCTTTCACCCGATAAAAAATATTCAAAATCCGTATTTATTTGTTATATGAGTGATCTTGTGAGTAAGTCCCAAAATAAATACACTTATACCCATATTTTAATGTATTTGATCTCTTAATATTCAATAGTGTTTCATTGCTTAATTAAACACAATTACAAGATTTCTAAATACTACTGAAAAAAAATTTCTTTTTAATCATGTGACAAAGAAAATAACGAAAGTGAAAATTCAATTCAAAAAGAAAAATACAATACCAAGACATTTAACATAGGGGTTGCTTTTCGAATTTTCTCATTTTTTTGTGATATATATAATATATTACATATGATGTATTTTAAATTTATTTACAAAAACAAAAGTAAAAAATAAAATTATAGAAATAGTCCCTCTAGTTTGCACGAAATCTCAATTTAGTCCCTCTGTGAGGGAAATGTCAATTTTGTCCTCCAATTTCGTTTGTTTCATTAACGCCGTAAGCGAGAGGGACGAAATTGAGACAGAATGCAAATTATAGGGCTAAAAGTAACACAATTGATACTAGAGGGACGAAAATGAGAATTCATGCAAACTAGAGGGACCATTTGTAAAATTTTCCCAATTGATATTCACATCTTTTTTTGTAATCTATACACTATTTTGTCTTTTTGCAAAAAAAAATACACTTTCAACACAAAAAAACAAAAACAAAAAAGTGTGGATAACAAAAATAAGAGATTGTGAATATCAATTCTCTCTAACAATCATAAAACTGGTTATCAATGACGGCAAATTCAAGAAAACAATTTCCAATAATCTGGATGGTATCATGGACAAATCTCAAACCATCATGGACAAATCTCAAACCCATGATACTAATGAAATCACTTGTTCCATTCTTGCCTCTACCAACAAAAATTGCCACTGATAACATAACCGAAAAGATACAAAGCAGAACTTGATTTGAACCAATATAAATTCCATGAAAAAGATTTCTGGATGTTTTGGTATTTATAAGTTCAACAAAAGAGCTTCAAAAGTACCGCTGAGTCGCTGACGAGGATTAATGACCACTTTTTTTTAAGTACAACTGCCAATGTATTGAGATTGCTTATTGAGAAAACTACGCAAGTGTAAGAAAAGGAAGCGCAAAACATGTCAATATCCTCACAAATTTTGTGGAATTCCGATTCAGTAGTTGTAATTAAGCAGATCAGTGGTGTAGTTGGTAACCCAGCTAAGATTTGCCCGTTCCTGTTCATGCAGTCCACATACCAAACGAAGGAAACGATAAGGAACTGCAAAAGAAAATATGAAGAGCGAGAGATGAATCCAGATACTACATGAACCATGTTGGCATAGCCAACCTCGTATCAGTGAAAAAATGCGGAGTCTTACCACATATCCAACTGAAAGCTACATCAACTGAATTACCACTATATGTCTATGAAGTCACATCTCTTCCATCATAACTGATCCAATGCTCCACCCCTTGAGCGCCATCAATTCGTTTCAACTGACTGAGATTAGCATCCAACTTTTCCTCTTCTCAACATGAAGCAGATGCATGACCCGATAGAAGCAGCTATTGGAAGCCTGTAACAGAAAACATGTATAGGGAAAAAGGAGGGTGGGAGCAGGTCAGGCGCAGAGAGTAACACTGCCACGACAACAGCTCCACGGGAGGAACAAGAACGATGTAGACAGATAAGAACAATACTCCGTATCACATTTTCCCCACTATAAGAGCATTCGTAGTGGAATAACCAAAATTCAATAATCAAAAGTTGCCACATCATCTTTTGGTTATCCATTTAAAGGGTTGCTAAGGTTAGCAATGTAGAGGCTCACAATTGTATAATCAAAATTGAATAATCAAAACTAGCCACATCACCTTTTCAACTTATAAAAATCTAAAATTTGTGACACAAAAAATAATTTTCAAACTAATAAAAACAAGTTATTAGAAAAAGAGAGAATATTTTTTTGAAAACTTAGATTTAAAAAAACAAAAACAATTTTTGGGAAAAAGTTTTTAAAAAAAGTTTTAATAAAAAAAAGTTTTTGCAAAAAAATAAAAACTGTTTTCAAAAGTATTTTTTCTTAGAAACATGTAGAAAATGGAAGAGAGAAGGTTTTTGTGTAACCATGATTTAATTGATTGAGAAAATGTGTGGACAACTAAATTTGGTTCTTGGCAAAATGTTGCTAGTTTTGATTATCCAAGGGCCAAAATTTGATGAGTTGCTAAGATGTTGCTAAGTTTGGTTATTCCAATGTGAGCTCTTTTTGAGCAAATGTAGCTAACCTTAGCAACCTTTTGATTTTGATTATACCAAGTGGAAGCTCTAACATATAACATATTAGAGACCACCATAAATGGAACTTCAAGAGAGATTGATGCTGTGGATTCCAGTTACCTTAACATGAACAGACCAGGAACAACATTGCAGCTCAGAATGAACCACCACAATAACAGAGCTGACATAAAAAAAAAAATACAGAGGATAGTATAATGGCCATGATACCACTGTGGTCAGTATTCTCGATTACGCACCTTTCCCCACAAACTGATATTGTGTCATTGTTAACAAAAATAACCACAAGCCGCATCTTACTCTAGAGAATAAGAGAATCCAGTTCAAACTGGTATCTGAAACAAAGTCACCCATCTGCAGCAGCAGAAGTAAACAAAACTAAACTGCCTACAAGAATATTTGCTGCAGCGGAAGGGAGGATTATGACGCCGCAGAAAAAGTAGAAGCGATCTAGGAAAATTTGCTTAGCTGGGTACTGCTCTTCAACAACAAATTACCATGATTTAGCCTCTAATTCAGCCTTCATGTTGTGCTTGGTGATAGATCTCATCTATCTCGTGACCCACCTAGTTTGGATGAGGAAAGAAAGATGCAACAGAACAAAGGAGTGAAGCTCTACGCTTAGCTGCTCGACAATTTTTGTTTCCTCCTTGAATGAAATTTAGAATGCTGCAGGGAATCAAGTAATCAATGAAGGAAAATAAACTGCATTAAATGCAGGGAAATAGTGGAAAGGGGTGCCAAATGATGGAGAAAACCTGACATTTAATACTAGTAGCCACGAGATACCCTCTCAATCTCTCATTGATCTTATGTAAAAAGCTGTCTGACAAACATACAAAGAGGTTGTATACCATTACCATTAATGAACTCAGAACTATCAGCATGAAATCTTTATATCGTCCAACTATTTCTCTCCTCGTAATTGTGAATAAACCAAATACCTAAATAGGCACCACAAAATAAGCATTACTCAGAAACAAGGAACAGAACATATAAGTAATAGCTGAAGAGAAGAAAAGGATAAAAAGGGAACCAAACGAAGGTCTTGCAAGTTTCAATATTGTGTACTTCTGCTAGAACAAGAGAAATAAAAACACACTCATCCGTCTAAAAAACGAGATCAGTCTCAGCTCGAGTTGGCATTCCCGCAGCACATAACAAGGGTCTGTCTCTCTCCGAAAGTAAATTTCAAAGTTCCTGATATATAAACAAAGAGATCACGCCGTTCCAAATAACATAAAACCTAAAGTAATGGATTTTTTCAGTAAAAAAAACTGATTTCACGAGAGAATGTGGTTGTAACCAGAATGACCGGGCAGCCCGATAATATTTGTTTCCTCCTTGAATGAAATTTAGAATACTGTTGTAACCAAAATTTAGAATGTTCGTGGTCCAACTGTGATTGCAGAATTCACTCCCTTGTAGATAATACAATACACTGATTTCTGGAAAACAATCACAAAAAGGTTGAAATTTGAAGAAAGATACTACACAAGGAGGACCCAAAAAATGATGAATATGAATGAAAGATTAAGAAAAACTGGCATATGAAAAATCATCGAAAGGACCACCAAATACTTCAACTTCATAGGGTAGTATATAATCCCCGAAAATAAGATGAAGGAACTGCAAACCAAAACAGGAACAATATCAATCACAATTTTGATAGAAACCAGATAATTTAAGGGACTTGTAGACTTTAATTGCATACACTACGTATTGGCAGCCACATAGAGAAGCGTGGCGCCCTGCAGGAGCGAAGATACGCAACCTGCTGCACATCCAACTGAAAGATCCATTAATGGAATAACATATGAGCCATCACAGGGTTGCACTTGAGTCCTTGTTGGAAACATCTTTCTAAACTCTGAAGAAGCATACTGATTGCATGTGAACAACCATCAATATATAACATGTAACAAACTCCAGATTCTGTATGGATAACCAATGCGCCAAACTCAAGTAGCTGCTGAGAAAGTTGAATATCCAATCTGCTAGAAGTCAACACCAATCTGCTGCTGAGAAAGTTGAATATCCAATCTGCTAGAAGTCAACACCAATCTGCTAAAGTCAACACAAACAGAAAGCTAAAACAAGTGATTATGTTTAACCATGAAGGACAAGACCAACCAATGAAGAACCAGAAAAAAAATTAACCAGAAGAACCAGATCCCGTATGGACTGAAACTAACCAGAGATCATCGCTTGCTGCTTTATTGGTTTACCATTTAACATAACTAAGAACGAGAAGCTCGAAAAGAAGGGGAATCCTCAACAGGTATCAATGTCTGAAAAATTCCACAATCTAGACTTGAGCAGATCAAAACCAAAATCCCAGCATTATCTCAGAATATAGAACTAAAAGGCTGAAAGCTCTATTCCATCAATAGAGAACGACAAGATGCAATAGGAGTGGCTATACGGTAAGTGCTCCTTGTGATGCACCTTTCACCTGGCTTTGGATCTCAGCTTCCTTGTGATGCAAATATAATCACAAACACACTTAACAGCACTTAACCGGGCGATACAGATAGAATTGGAGTACAGTTCTAACCAGAAAAGGAAACAAAGGTCAGGCTGTCTCACAAATCACAGCAGCACGCACAATTAAAAATAACCCCTGCACCACTAGAATGCCGAGAAAATTCATTACCATCATTGTGTAAGGAAACACTATGCGAGACCGGACTACAAATAGCCTGGGTGAACTTGATAGCCCACACTATGTCTGATGAGAGCCATGTAGGCATAGCCAACATAGTGTGAGACTGGATGTGAGTCTACCGCAGACGAAACCAGTCCAAAGCTTCCTTTGTTCCTGTAAAAAGAAAAATGGAACAAAAGCATGACCTACTAGGAAACATGAGTAAAGGGAGAAAAGGGGGCTTCGAGTAGTTAGGCACAGATAGTAAGATCACTGTAGCAACAGCTCCAAGGAAGGAACACATTATGTAAAACAGGTGAGACTGATAATGCCAATAAAATCTGCAGACTTCATGCAAGAGGAGAGAGAAATGATAAAAACAGTGACTCGATATCTCCGATATATTCCAATACTTCCACATAGAAACATAAATCAGAGTTGTCAGAAACTTGCATACCCGAGTTCTTTTAAGCAACTGGCATTGAAAGAGATAAAGAAAGCATTAAAACCTACATAAAAGGGTATGAAAAATCTTATACAACCTCATAATACACCGGGAAAGGAAAAAAATTACAGCGCATGACAGATAGTGCTACTGCCGTGGCATAAAAAGATCTCAAAACAGGCCACCAAAAAAGAGAGGTAAACAAAAGGAAAGTTTTGCAACAAAATACCCACAACCGGATGGTAATGCACTTATTAATCATCCCAGAATCTGTAAAAATACAAAGGAGATGACAGAGAACAAAACAAAAGAAACTACAAAAACTAAAACAGTCCAATATGGATCCAGCTCCTAGCAATCCACATCAAAGACGACTCAAACCGTCACCAAAAAGTAACTGACTACAGAGATATAGTTCAACAAACAAAAAAATACAACATAAATCATGATACTCCAGTAGCAATCCATCTACAGACCGTCCAAAGGCATGACTTGAACAGGCCAACAAGGGAGAATGCCAACTTGATACAGATCTCCAAAAGCATATTCATGTTTCTTTCTCATTGCTTCTTGAGACCAAATAGAAAAGAGTATAACTATAAAATGCTTAACTTTTAGGAAAAGACATGGCCACACAATAAAACAACTAATGCGTAAGGTTCTAAACAGATCAAGCAAGAAGTCAGAAAAGGAAGAAGGTAAGAGAATCCAACCAACAAAAACTCATAATGAACAATTCGCATGCAAGACACTAAATAACTCACAGGGGCCATGGATACTACCACAAGTTCAAGTCCAGCTACAACCATCCACAGACCTGAATGCACAGACATAAGGGAGAACACTAACTTCATACCCATCTCCAAAGCATGTTCATGTGTCTTACTCAAGTCGAGTTTCCAAAAAGCAAATCAAACCAAACCATAAATCAAATATGTTCATAAAAGATCTGACTGAATCTTTTTACGTGATGGTTGTCAGGCTACCAAATGTACAACCCTCCTCCTCTCTCCGGGCTTGGGACCGGCTGTGTAAAAGAACACAGGCGGAGTTAAAATATTGATACAACAAATATTAGAAAGAAAAAAAAAAGCAAATACTTTCAGATAGCACATACTAACTTTAGGATAGAAGACCTAACCAACAAGTTCAAATACATTTTCAGAGCTATGCTGAACAACTTGAAACCCAACCCAAACAAGACTGCAAGGCAAATGCAAGTCTCAGACCACAAATGAAATGAACTTCAGAATGAAATAACTTCTGCACAAACAGATCAAAAAGAGGTATAAAAAAAGGAAAAAAGGTTCTCCCATCAACAAAACCTCCATCCAAGGGACTTCCCATTTGATGCAGATAGATCCATAGGCAAAAGAAAGTAGCCTGAAAATCTTGCATCACGTCTCCCAGCATACATTCTCTACAACTCAAAAAAGCTAATGATGCAACGAGAGAGAGTCGAAAGATTGAACTACCAGCTACCACATACAGATCAAGGAGTCTTGAAGTCTAATTGCCCACAAAAACTTCTCTACTGAACGTGCAAAAAGACCAGATCCATCATCGCTATTAATCATTGGAATGTAGATACAAAGACTTTATACAATGAGATAAACAATTATCACCAACAACGAACAGCACAATAGCCATAACAGCCAGCCAAAATAATATTTATCCTTCATCCGTAAGAACAAGTTCAATAAGCACAAGCTAGTAAACTGAATATTTTGCAATTTAGTTTGTTCAATTTAGTCATCATAGACATAATTCCATTAACCAAACCATAACGAACTCCTTCTAACCATCAACATTAGAAGCCAACTTAAAAATAACCATACCCTCCCTCAAAGATAGAATTACAAAACGGACTCCTACAAGTCAGCATGTACTTAGAAGCACTGACTTTCAACAAAAATAACTATTGCAAAAAAAATAAAATTAGAAGCCGACTACACAATAATAACCATGCCCTCCCTCGAAGATAGAATTATCAAAGTATTTGAAGTTAAAAAAACAGGTAAAAACCCAAAAACAAAAGAAAAGGATAGATTGACCTGCGGTATCATGTGGCACCAATAATAATGGAGAATGAATAAAGAGGATGCACGATTGAACTCCCATGTTTTCCTGCAGCGACAACTCTTAGAGCTTGATTACAGGCCTATAGGTCTTCCTAGGCACTGAAACAAGAGACCTATCTGCCTATTGATAGAGAAGTAAAATGTATGAACATAGTATTAAATAGAACCCTGCTTCGCATACAATTAAGAGCCCAAAACAAAGGAAAAGGTCCCAGACCCCTACCCAAGAACAAACATTTGAGACAGATGACCAAACCTCGTAAATTGCATCTACGTATATGTGTCCCCTGGACATACACAGCAGCCGCTACTAATCATCATGGGATGCAGCCGCTACTAATCATCATGGGATAGATCGGATTCTTTACAAGCTATAGTAGCATTTCCACTTTCGGCCATCAAGGATACAAGAATTTATTAGATAAAGCCCAACCAAGAGGAAGACAGACAAGAATACCTTAGCATCAAGTCTACAAGTCAGACAACAGTAGAACTTAGCCATCGCAAAATTAGAATATACACCACATAGGTCCTATCACGCTCCCAATTCTGCCAGTGATACTTTAAATACTTTGCTTGAAAGTGTACATGGGTAAATAAGAAGTGTTGCTGCACAGAGAACTATAACATAGTCGGTAGAGGTTGCTGACAGATTGCTGACAAAGATACTACGATAGAAATCTTCCTGTCAGCAGTATCCCCATCAAACAAAAATGGCAAAAATTAATACCTTCCCCTGTCTATTTCTTTCATATGGCAAGATTAGGATTCAGTTTCCTTCCCTACCTTAGCTTTATTGCACCTGGTAATGCACCGAGAGAGGAACACCAACCATAAAAGATATGTACACGGCAACCCACAGGCTACACCAAAAGAATCATGATTTCCAGCCCACAGCCTAACAATCCCTTGGATGCCAACTACATCTGAGCAACCATCAGCGCCCAACCAATGTGTCAATGTCAACAGAAACCTACATAGAAGGAACACAACTGGAAAGCTCTATTGAAATTCACCAGTCCAGGATCCCATCTTAAACAACCAATGCAGCATTCCAGATCAACCCTCACCTATACATGGATAGACCTAACAATAATTGTAGCACTGCCCAGAACATAGAGAATATGAAAAAGGGTAATTAGTAACCAAAGGGTACTGCCGTTCAGTCACCAACATCTCGAAGTCTACATAGAAGTGCGTCACTTGTTACAGATCAACCATGGACAAGGCAATAAACCAATAAGGAACAAGATCATCACTAACATATCAGAGACCATGGAAAATTGAACTTCAGCAGAGATTGACACCCCAGATTCCAGTTACCTTAGATGAATCGACCAGGAACAAAGTTGCAGCTCGGAATGAACCACAATAACTGACACGCACATAAATGCAGAGGACACTATAGTGTAAATAATAATACCACTGTGGTCAGTATTCCCCAATATGCACCTTTCACCCACCAATTGACTTTGCACTAAAAAAAACCCACCACAAGCCAGACCACCTTACTCCAGAGAATAAGGGAATACAGTTAAAAGTTCAGCTTACTCCACACTTTTCAGCAGCACATAGAATATACTGAACGCATCTCCCCACAAGAAGTCAAAGAAAACTGAAGTGGAAGACAGCATTATGATGCCGCCGGTGGGAGCAAGCAGAAAAAAGAAGCGATTAGGATATTTGCTAGATGGGTACGACTCTTCAACAACTTCTTACCATGATTTACCCACTAATTCAGCCTTCATGATGTGCTTTGTGATAGAACAGAGGGCTGTCCAACGGATGAACCGAACCGCCCGATCCGCCCAATCCGCACCAAACCGAACCAAATCGAGACATGCTACGGACGGATACGGATCTAAAAATACTAATTCTGACGGATCCGGTTTGGATGATGTTGAGTAATTTGAATAAAATTTTACAAGTAATAAAGAAATAAACATGTATTCTAGGATGTTTTTATGTTTTATGTTGAAAATGTTAATAATCTTCTCTATTTTTTTAGTAGATTAGAATCTGAATCAAGTTCATGTTGTAGTCTAGCTCCAAGTTCGAGTGTTATTGACATCTAATAGTTTATCTTTAGACATTAGGGTGGATGAATGTAACTTAATTCTAAGTAATATTGGTTTTTGAATTTGTGACGGACTTGATTGGAAATTTTAGGACTTTATTTTTAAATTTTTTGGTGTATATAAAAAAAATTGCTTGCTCAAATCCGCTGAAACCGCCCAAACCAATCCACTAAAACCGCATCCAAACTGAACCAATCCAACAATGCTACGGACGGTTGACGGATGGAGAAAACGACAATCTGCCGCAAGCGGATCGGATTGAAAACCGGATCAATCCGCATTAAACCGATCCGCGGGTAGCCCTCAACATATATACCGCGTACCCACAGAATTAGGATGAGGAAAGAAAAATGGAACCGCAAAAGGAGAGGAGAGAGACCCTTAGCTGCCCGACAACATTTGCTTCCTCCTTGAATGAAATTTTGATTGCTGCAAGGAATCACGCAATCAATAAAGTAAAAGAAAATGCATTAAAATGCA
This sequence comes from Rhododendron griersonianum, assembly GCA_018127125.1. NCBI lineage: Eukaryota > Viridiplantae > Streptophyta > Magnoliopsida > Ericales > Ericaceae > Rhododendron > Rhododendron griersonianum. The sequence goes on from CM030793.1 coordinate 1,198,999, forward strand.
TGAGTAATAAGGGAAAGGGGTGCCAAAGGATGCCCTTAGATTAATCTCCTGTAAAGAGATGTCTGACAAACACAGAGAGAGGTTGTAGTGTTGTACACCAACTGCAACGCATCAGACCTTCCTAAACAAATCTTAGGATACTGGGATATGTGCCCCCAAATTGGGTATGGGTACGGGGACGTGTCCTAAACACTTGTTTATAGTATATATTGCATAATTTTTTCAGATTATGTACTATTTTACTATTTCATGTCTGTGAAATACTCGAAATGTCGCTTTTCTAGCTAATTTGATCTTCCTTTTCTGTAAATATCATATCAATGAGAGGATCCGAGTGTCCAAAAGGATATGGGTGTCAGACACATCGACACGGGTACTTGAGCCAAAATGAAGGAACCGTGTAACATAGACTGCAATTAATGAAGTCAGTACATTAAGGTTGTAACTGCACATAAACCAAAATACCTAATAGCCAGCACAAAAACTTGGAAAGCTGAAACAAAACACAAAAGAAATAAAGAGTTGAAGAGAAGAAGAGGACAAAAAGGGAACCAAATAACGAGTGACAGTCTTAAGGGAAAATTAAAAATCAACAAAAGAAAAATAGCAGTCCAGCCCGAGTTGGCATTCCCGCGGCACTTGACAAGGGTTTGTCTATCTCTGAAAGTAAATCTCAAGAGTTACTTATATAGAGACAGAGATCACGGCATTCCAACAAACATAAACCTTAAGTAAAGGATTCTTCAATAAAAGATTGATCACCAGAGAATGTTGTTGTAATCAGAATCAAATCATGCTTATCGTGACTTAATTTGGTGGTCCACCGTGAATGCAAAACACATCCCCTTGTCGGCACCACACTGACTTCTGGAAAACAAATTACAAAAAGGTTGAAACGTGATGAAAGATGGAAGAGAGATGAAGATTATTGAAAGAATAAGAAGAACCAAAAAAAATTTACAAGGACCAAAAAAAGTAGAAGATGAAATATAGAGTAAGAAAAATAGGCATATAGGTAATGAAACATGAAAGGACCACCAAAAACTTGAACTTCATAGTGTAGTATAAATCCCCCAAAACAGGTGACTGCGGAACTCGAAACTCAAAATCCAACTATTGCCAACAATCACTCGGCAATCGACATTAAGAAGGACAAGGAACTGCAAACCAAAATGAAAACAATATCATTCAGAAAAGAAACTCAACAAAATTAACCAAAATTCTTAGATTGAAACCAGACCATTTATTTGATTTGTCTAGACTTTAATTGCATGCACTATGTATTGGCAGCCACATAGGGATAGCATACGTGGTGGCAGGCATGAGGGAAGATATGCAAACCTGCTGCACATCCAACTGAGAGAAACGTTAATGGAAAAATAACGGATGTGACATCATAGTGGTACACTTGGGTTGTCATTGGAAACATCTTTCTAATCTCCGGAAGAAGCACACTGATTGCCACTGAACAACCATCATTGGTTATATGCCAAACTCAACCCAAAGCTGCATAGAAGATTATTATATAACCAATGTGCCAAACTCAATAGAGAGCATCATAGAAGGCCGAGTAGCTAATGTGCTTGAAGTCAACACAACCAGAGAGCTACAACAAGTGATTTAAGTTCAACAATTAAGGACAAGGCCAACAAATGAAGAACCAGATTCCGCATGGACTGAAACTAACCAGAGATCATCACTTGCCGCTGTATTGATTTATCCTAGTTTCAGAGATCACTTGCTGCCGTATAGATTTATCCTTTCACGTTTCTAAGATAGAGAGGCTCAAAAAGAAGGTGAAACTTCAACGGAGATCAGCATCAAGGGAAAAAGTTCCATAATCTAAACTTGACCAGACCAAAGCCGAAATCCCAGCATTATCTCAGAATATAGAACTAAAGAAGTTGAAGCTCTATCATCAATAAAATAGAGCAAGATAAGATGTAATAGGAGAGGGTTTAACATAACTATAAATTGTAATAATAGCAATATGGTAAGTGCTCTCTGTGATGCACCTTTTCACCTGGCTTCAAAATCGCAGCTTCCTTCAAAGGAAACAGTAACCATCAGAACTTAAACAGCACTTAATAGGTTGATACTGAGAGAAATCAGAGTTCACTTCTAACCAGGAACAGAAACAAATGTCAGGCTGTCTCGCAAGTTACAGCAGCTCACGAAATTAGAAAGTACCCTTGCAGCACAAGAATGCAGAGAAAATTTGAAGTGCCAATCTCGCATCTTATACAACTGAAGGAAGAGAGCAACTCAATCTTAATGGATGAAGCAGACAGAAAAAGTAGTATGAGAGGAAATATTTGCTTGCTCTTCAATGGAATGAGTTAACATTTATCTTGTTTCCCTCAAATCCAATGCAGGTGATGTGTCATAACATGCTGGGGGCTGACAAACCACATCTACAACACATGAGGATACAATTAGGCTGATGGAAAGAGCAAGAGAACAACAGAAAAGACAAAGCAGAAAACAAAGACATTTGGGACATCTGCAGGTGCTACCACATTATCAAATACCTCCTAATATGCAATTCCAACTTCAACAAATGCTGCAGGAAAAAGCCTAAATATAAACCATGATGGACAAGAACACACAACTTAGGATGTTAGGCGAAAGGAGAGATGGAGAAAACATTACTACTAGTACACTGTTCAGCTCCCTGGCCTACAGAACAAGCTACCAAAAAATAAAACCTTAAATAGGCACACGAAACAAAGGAACTCCAAGACCCTATACATGCTTATCATAACTCATCTCAAATGCAACACTCTAACCTAGACGATTCGACGATCAGTAGATATGTTTAACACCTAAAGAATCTACAAAGATGTTAAGTTCGGTCTTATATCTGAAATCTAATACCAATCACGGGAAAAAATTCCAGAATATACGATGTAAGACAGACAGAAGTAAAAGAACAGATATTGCATCTCCCTCTTCATGCCAATAAAGATCTGCAAAACTTACGCAAGAGGACAAAAAGATGATAAAATAAAATAAAAAACCTGTAGTAAAATATGAATATAGGATAGTACAAGGAAGACAACATGCTAGAGTATAATTATAACCTGCATGCAAGGGGCAACTCTCATGACACACACGGTAACTAAAAGACGAGACCCAAGACAGATAATGCTGCATAGATAGATAGCAGTAGGAGAGACGGCAAAAAAAGGAATAAGCACAGCAACATACCCAATGACAAGATGGCAATGCGCTTCTCAATCATCCAAAAATTGGGATTAAAAAAAGCAAAGGAATGAAACAAAACCAACATCCATCATCAATTCACCACCTTCCTCTCCTCCATGAGACCTACTGTCATCAAAATTTTAGTTTACAAAAGGCAAACCAACTACTACGACAAAAATAGTACAACGCAAACAATGATAAGCCGAGTACCAGTCCCTGCAACTACCCATACTCTGACATGACTCGAACAAATGAGCATAGGGAGAATCCTAACTTCATCCTTATCTCCAACAGCATATCCCTGCATTTCCTCGTCACATCTTAAGGAAAGCAAATAAGTTTAGAGCAATGCAAACATAGTCCGGCATGCCCCACCTCTCCTACAAAAGCATAGACAGCTACCCAAAAAAGACTGCAAGGAGATGACAGGTCTCATACCATAACATGAAGTATCAAAACCCAGCTACCAACAGACATGACTAGAATAATTTCCAATCCTCGATATAAAAGACCAAAGTGAACTACAAAAACAATGACATGAATGGTCACTAATGAGCGGCGGAGGCAGTATCCATCAGCAAAAAAACTATCAAAGATCCAGAACGCATTATACACTGCGAAGCACCATTAGAGAAATCCAACTGGCCAAGGGAAGTCCATCAATCAAAATGTCTTGATGGTTGAGATAATCATGAAGAAAAATGTTAAATAAACCTTTTACGTCAAAAATTCTGAGAGGAGGATCCACATTCAAAATCCTTCTACATCCTTCACTTCACCTCAATCAAAATGTAAATCTCTCCATCCGAGAGAACTGTAAAAGTAAGAATTAACTGGATGTCATGATCTCTTCGAGTAAATGGATCCGGCTCGCTTAATCACATCTAGTTAGGAACCCATAAAAGGAATCTGTTACTCTTGCCAACAACTAAAATAAACTCTTACACCCGCAATGTCAAACCAAGAATCCAAAAGTACTCAACCATTTCTGCAACAGTGAAAAACAATTTGCTCCCAATTAGTAAACTGATCAAATCAAGCACAACTTGTCGAGTAGTAGCAACTAGCAACAGAAATTCCATAGAAGGCAAAGAATACCAATAGCAAAGGAACCTGAATTAAAAGACATCAACCCAAACCAAAACTATCTAGAGTCCTCGACCAAGATGAAATCACCAGATGATGTGACATGTAAGGAACGCAATTTAAGAATTTTCCCCGATCAGCATGTCCATCAAACCAAGCACAACTTGTTAGGTGTAGCCAGGGGGAATCCAAACAAATCCTGAATCAGAACTCCAAAGTAACAAAACACAAGAAAATAAACCCGAGCCCATAGTATGCAAATACCAAATTGCCATAGATCATCAACATCATAATATAGGGTTCCAAATTTCTACAAAGAGATCGTACAATATCTTAAAACTGAAGTAGCTCGTATTTCTCAGCAAAAAAGAATTATTACACCCCTCTGTTGTTCAGCTCCCCAGTAACTTGCACCAAACAACATAACAAGCCAAAACCGTGAAATAGAACTATTAAAATGAAGTGCCAGCATTGTAATCCAAAGAATGGACAAAGCAAAGTCAAACAACTCCATTGCCTTGTACTTCAACACTGAGCCATGACGTGCAATCCAAGTACCTAGTTAGGGTAGCAAATCTCTGGTAGAAACAAAAGACAATAAATTTTTGGAATATAGCTTAGTTAACATGGTTTTTATCGTCTTAGAGTTTAGCATCTTATCATTTCTCATTTTGAGGTTAACAGTTTATTGGGACAAGTTGTGATAGGCAATGGGTAAGGTCTTTGACTTTCTCTATGAAATGGTGTTTATGAAAAAGAACAAAGAAGAATTTGAATTCCTGTGGTGAGTAAGAAAGTGCATTTAACTTGTGCGGCGATAAACTACCTTCACTGAAAATCTGCAAACTACCATAAATAAGCAATAAATTTTTGGAATATAGCTCAGTTAACAAGGTTTTTATCATCTTAGGGTTTAGCATCTTATCATTTCTGTTTCTTAGGACGAGTTGTGATAGGCAATGGGTAAGGTCTTCGACTTTCTCCATGAAATGGTGTTTATGAAAAAGAACATAACAAAGAACAAAGAAGAATTTTGAGTCCCTGGGTGAGTAAGTGCATTTAACTTACGCAGTGATACTTTTCACTGAAAATTTCTAGTGCTAAGTGTATTACTTTTATTAAAAGGTGACCTTGTTTTGTATTTCCAAAGACAGGCAGACAACTATCATATGCAAGTTCTTATAGAAGAGAACACAACTAGAGAAACATACCTGCATGCAAGGGGCTTCTAATTCTAAGACTCGCCATACAAATGGAATGGAAATTTTGAAAAATGACATCGCATGACAGACAACACTGCATAAACAGATCAGGTAGAGGCCAGCAAAAGGAGAGGTGATACAAAAGAAAGAAGCATAGCGATATATACCCAACGACATGATGGCAACCCACTCAGCAATCCTCCCAGAAACTGTAATACAAAATGACTAACGATATGGAACAAAGCAAAACCAAAAAATCCAGTGTGATCCAGCTCTCTCCTGCCCAAATATGAGACTCAACTGTCACCACAAATACTTTAGCAAAGAATTTCCAACCGTAATGAACATCCTAGAAAAGCAAAAATAATTTAAAAGCAAAAATGTAAACTTTTACTATGCAATGCTCTCAACTCTCTTACAAAAGCATATGCAGCTACTTCTTGAAGATCTTGAACTACCCCAAACAAGACTGCAACAAAAAGACAGGTATCAGACAATGACGTAAAATACCAATCTAGCTGCCAACAAAAAACTAGCATGAACCACAATCCTCAAACTAAAGGAAAATAATTTTCACCCCAAATTGTGCTTTGGAAATTGTGTAATCTCTTAACTCTAAACACAAATGATAAAACTCACAATGCATGTATGAATAAATGAAGTGCAAGAATCATACCACAACCTGAAATACCAATGAATTTCACAAATTTTTAGAAAGAAAATAATGAAAATTTCACAATAGAGTAAGTTAGTTCATGCACAAATTTATGTGCTTCAGCGACACGTCAAGTTATGGGTTTTTAAAAGCAGGTAGAGGAATTTCTGAAATATGCAAGAGCTAATAACCTACCAAGAGTCATGGGAACACATCCCCCTTTCGGGCAAGATATTTTAGTTTGTTGTTTAGTGTAAAAAATAGGAATCATGTGAATGGCCACCATGGAGATCCAATGTCAACGACTGGGACAAATTTATCAACAAGAAGGGATCACAGACATAACCCAGAATTATTTGTACATACTTGAAGCCTAAACTCCAGGATGCATCATCAACAGCAAAGAACCCTCCGACTAGTTAAGTCCAATCAAACATCAAACATATTATTAATGGTTCGAGATTTCACTAAGAAAAATACCACAAACCTTGTCCAGCGAAAATTCCGAGATGTGGATCTACATTCAAAATCTCATCCAAATCCTTCAATACCCCTTAATCCGCATCTAGATCTCCCAACAGAGAACTGTAGAATTCATGATATCTTAAAGTAATAACCTCATGGTAGTACATGGAAATCGATTCAATTAATCACCTCTGACTAGGAATCAAAGAAAGGAAATCTTATACCCAAGCCAACAACCAGCGTTCTCAAATCAAGAATCCCAAAGTACTAAATCTGATTTCTGGAACACTGAAACAATTAGCCCCCGATCAGCATATCCCTCAAACCAAGCTCAAGTTGTTAGGTAATAGCAAGAAAAGCCCAAAGAAATCCAAGAATTCAATTGATAAAGAAACCTCAACTAGAATTCAAATGGGGGCAAACAAGAACATCTATGAATGAAACCTGAAAAAATCTTCACCCGATACAGAATCGCTGTACATTAAATTAGGGAATTCCACTAGTTAGGTATAGCAAGAGATATTCCAAAGAAATCAGACAACTCCACTAGTAAAGGAACATGAATTAACACTCGAATTGTGGCCAGCAAGAACATCTACTCGACCCGAATCTATCTTCCACCGATATGGAATCGCCAAACATAACCTTTAGGAAACGGAATCAAAGAATTTCCAAGATCAGCAAACCGTTAAAATCAAGCGCTACGTTTTAAGGTATTAGCAAGGGAAGTTCCACAGAAAAATCAACGAATTCCAAAGGTATACGTAATCGCTACCAAACTTGAATAAGCATTCGGATCGTAAGGAACGAAATCAACCTGAAACAACCTATACACAATATGCAATACCAAATCGAAAGATGCGAAAAACCAGACAAGGCATGAAGCGAAAGAGGTCGAGGGCTATATTTATAGGGGAGGTATGTGAAGATGCACGGCTAGGATTAGGCGATGTTCTGAGATCGGATGGTTGATAGACGTTCTTATCTTTGAAGGAATCATTGCCGCGGTTTTTAAGGCGGTGGAATCGTTAGTCTGGCTTATGATCTACGCGAGTGATATCGCGCCACCTGTCGCCCACTGGGTCGTGTCGGTTGGTTAGTTATTTTTATTCTCGCGTTTTTTAAGGAATATATATATATATATATATATATGAAACTAACACCCGCGTTCCTTGGTCAATCTAGGTGGTCGGTTGACTGCCTAAACTTTGTCTCGGGCACTAACATCTGTTTGTATTTGTTGGTCCGTTTTTAAAATTTGTTATTTTTATTGCTTATATTTTTTAATTTATAAAAAATGTTATGATTTTGTATTATAAAATTAATTGAAATTTATCAAATAATATTCATATTGCATATTCTTTAATATCTATATTGAGAAATATAAACAATAAAAATTTGCACGAGTTTCAAAAATAAACTAACAAATTCGGACAATTGGAGTTTTTTTTTTTTTGGGTATTTTTTATTTTTCATAACGTCCCATCTAGTTTTTATAACCTTCTATCTTTCATATTAGTCTTTCTTTACCATTGTATTTTTTGTTTCATATGATTTTTTCTTACTTTTGATCATTATTTTTTATTTTTTAAATTTCTCTTGTCGAGACAGATGAATAAGCTAAAATAAAATAAAATCTGCATCTAACAAAAATTTTTAAAAAATACCAAAACAAAAAAAATGTCAAAAGTTTAAGGAAAACTCACCCTTATCACCTTATGGTGTGTTTCCGCTAAATTAAATGGGCTAAAACAACTTGACATTTTAGCAGAAATTCATTTAGTTTAGCACCCTTATCCATTTTCTTAATTTTGTTATGACCACATAACATTGGGCTGTAATTGCCCAGCACAAAGAATGAACAATTCGCAAAATAGATATATAAAAAAAAATCTTTGCCCACTGGACTACAATGCAGATGATCTATGTGTTGTAGTACTCCGTATTAGGGCTGCTCAAAAAATCCGATGAACCGTGAAACCGGTCCGGACCGAACCGATCCGTACCTTTTGGATTTTGTCCGTGGATTAATGGTCCGGACACAGATTGAAAAATTAGAAAACCGTGACTCGCGGTTCGGTCCACGGATTTTCATTACAAAACCGTGGATTAACCGAACCAAACCGTGAGATATTTATTTTATATAAATAATATATATAAATATATATGTGTATTTATATAATAAATTGTTAGTAATGTTAACACTTTTTTCTACCAATTTTAGTATTTTATCTTATAATGGGATATAATATAAATGTACATAAAATATATGGAGTAAATTATAGTGTTTTCATATAAATAACGGGTAACCCTAGTTGAGTTTCACTAGTTCGTTTCTTTTTTATTTTTTTAATGTTATGTACTATAATGATACAATTCTACTAGTGTTTAGATTCTTTTGAATTTGATTTTTAAAATAGGTTTTTGGTAGTTTATGTAACAAGTATTTTCTGGTGGTGTTAAACTTAATTTTGAATGTAACATTCTTCCCTTTTAGTGTGGGATATATGCTTAAGCTTTATTTTTGTTAAAATCCGTGGACAAAACCGTAACCGATCTGCGAGTCACGGATCGGATTTTATTTTGTAAAAACCGAACCGTAGGACTTTTGGTCCGGACACGGATTTCATTTTATAAAAACCGTGACTAACAGTTCGGTCCTCGGATTCCTAGAAATTCGAACCGAACCGGACCGCGAGCAGCCCTACTCCGTATTATGCTATTCTCGGTGGACCAGAATAGAACATCCACTGCCCGCGGCCCATGGGAGATGGGTCTCATCATGTGTTCTCTCATGAGTCTTGTCACTTAATTCTTTTTAGGGAAAATTTTAAAATGACACCTGAACTTTGCACCAAATGTCACAGAGACACCTGAATTTAAGTTTATTTTAATTAAACACCTATACTAACAAAATCCCCAAATTTAGACACCTGAACTTAAGTTTATTTCAATTAAACACATGTACTAACAAAATCCCCAAATTTAGACCCCCGCCGTTATTCTCTGTCCTAAAAATTGCTAACATGGCATCTCCAACCCGTTTAAGTTGTCCTATTACACATATTTTCAACAAGGGACGATGCACCTACTACGTATAAGTACTTTACATTCGCTTGGGTGCATCGTCCCTTGTTGGAAATATGTGTAATAGGGCAACTTAAACGGGTTGGAGATGCCATGTTAGCAATTTTTGGGACAGAGAATAACGGCGGGGGTCTAAATTTGGGGATTTTGTTAGTACAGGTGTTTAATTGAAATAAACTTAAGTTCAGGTGTCATTTTGAAATTTTCCCTTCTTTTTAGCAATGCTATTCATTCTTATTACATCTTCTCTCATAAGTTAAGGTTTTGGACCAATTCCATCAACTTCGGACTGGACTTTCAATTTCGGATGGCAAGTATTCAGCTAAGTTTGCTTGGGAGGCTTGGAGGCATGGGCGGATCCAATGTAGGCACAGGAGGGTCACGTGACCCACCTGAAATTATCGAGATTTTTTTTTGTGTGAATCAAAACAAGAAGTATTATATATTAAACTATCCATAATAAAGTATAATGGGTGGCTAGATCAAGTGGTAAGGTGTTTCCCATATGAGTGGTCGCGTGTTCCAGGCACAGTGCTGCCGTTTGGTTTTTCCTTTTTTAACTGACTTGCGTTTGGAAAACAAGCACTGTGTTTGGTTCACAATTTTGGATTGAAATTAAATTTTGAGTTAAAATGTAAAAACATGTGATTGGATGTGTTATTTCAAAGATGAGTGGGTTCCCTTATTGAGACTCACCAGAAAAGAAAAAAAGAAAAACTCGCGGATAAAGACTGTACAGGTTGGCAAGTTGGACAAAAAGTCTGTCCCAACCTCATCTCTCTCTCTCTCTTCAATTACTTCACCCCAACTCATCTCTCTCTCAAAACTTAATTCATCCCAACCTCCATGGTACAGCTAACTCTTTTTTCAAATGTATACAGAGAACAAATCTCTGCGAAAGTCTGTCCCAACCTCATCTCTCTCTCGAAACTTATTCATCCCAACCTTCAAAAATAACTTTATGAAATAAAAACTGAAAAAGGGGAACCGAACACAGTTCTCAAAACTTACACCCAGTAGGAGTTGAACCAAGTACATTCTAGTCTTAAGAAGTTGAATTACCACAAAGCCATACCATAAAATTTTGCTAAATACTCAAATAAATATTTAATAAACGATCTACTGAAAATGTAAAAACACTAGTACATTCGTTTTTTGAGGCGGTTCCGGGCACATCTAAAAAAACACGTCCAAGTTTTCGAACGAATTTCGATGATCTGAGTCGCTCAATGTAATCAAAACGTAATTTTAAGGATACCTAAGAGAAATTAGCCAAAAAAAATTGACCGGAAAAGCCTTCATCCGAACAGTTTTTTATTGAACGGTTCAATAAAAACTGCTCAAATCAAGCCCGCCCTTATCTTTTTTTTTTTTTACTGATTTTTCGCAGGGTAACCTTAAAATCACTTTCTGAACACATTAAACGGCTCGGATCATCAAAATTTGATCAGGAACTATGAGATTGAGATTTGGAGTGTTTTTTTAGATGTCCCCGGAAACCGCCGTTCCTTTTTTCTTCTCGTCATATTTTTTTTATTCTCGTCATATTCTTTTTATATTAGATTGTGGGTATTTTTATTAAGTTAGTGGTCCATCTGTCCAAAATTTGTGGATCCACCACTGCTTGTAGGCATAAGAATTCCTTTCAACCATGGCATGCTCATGTGTGGTTTGGTTATTGTGTTTCTAGATAGAGCTTTATTGAGTGTGTGTGGCCCGTGATCCTTTAGTCCTCGATCTTTCGTTGTTGGTTCGATGATGGGTTAGCTTTCTTCTCCTAGCCTGCACAAGGAACGCACGACTAAGACCTGGCCGGGGGTTGTCCCGGCAAGGCCCTCCGGCGAGAGGATGAGTATAGTGCAGAGAGAGGAAGCAGAAAGCTAGAGAGAGTAAATGTGAGTATTCAGTAGCGTGTACCCGTTAGGGTTACCATCTCTAGGTATTTATAGTGCCTTCCGACTTGCCCTCCAAGTACCATCGCGTGCCTTCCACGGGCCAAGTGACGTCATAGTGACGTCGAGGGATAGATCTGATAACCGTTTTCAGGGCTGACCTGGCACACCCATGTGCGCCCGTGATCATCTTCTGTTGTAACCGCTTCTGCACGTGGCAGGACGCGTGGCTTTACAGCCAGCCACCGCCGGCTGCACGCCGTGCTCTGAAGGTAGCCGAACGTGGGCAATGCCGAGCACGGCCCCACGTTACGATGAAAGAAGTGAAGTCGACGGGGACTCTGCCGACGGCACGATCCGAGCGTAAGCTTGTTCACCGCCGAGCCTGAAGCTAACCGAGCATACTTGACGAGTCATCGTCGGCTCGCCGTACACGAAGCCTTTGGTCGAATCATGGCAGATCAGGTCCGCACCGTGCGAACATTTGGGTTCGGCCCGCTACAATAGCCCCTCAATTTCTGCCGACGCCGTATGCATGGTAGAGATTGAAGTTGAGCCTTAGGCCGAACATGTCGAATCGCCGAGCGTATATCTGTTCGATGAAGATGGATTCCAGCCGAGCCTCAATCGTTCCATTCTCAGGAGAAGTCCCGACCGTCGCTGAAGTACCCCAATGGTTGGGCGCCAGATGTCACCCCGTGGATGGGTACGGCATACGAGGGGAAAGCTGACAAACTCTGCAAACCGTCCTATCAGTGCCACGTGTCATGCGCTGGGTGGCCAAAAGTTCGGCGGAGTAATGATGGCGGGAAACTCAAAACCCAAACCCTAGCTCTATAAAAGGACGTTCGCGAGGAGAGAGAAAGTCATCGTTACCTCTCTCTCTCTAAAACGCCATTGCCAGAGCTTCGAGAGGCAGCGGTTCGTCTTCTGGTCTTGACTCCCAGCGATTTGGCCACCAGATCTCGCTGAAAGTCACAGGTATGTGCTCGATTCTTGCCCCTCTCTACTTTTCTGTAGTTTTTCCGCATTTTCTAGTTTACTTTCTGGGTTTTTGGGGCATTTTCTGTTCTGAGTGAATAGTGCACTGCTGGGGATGGACGGACTGTTCATCTCCATCTTCAGCGTGTTCTTCCGAGCACAGAACGTTCACGGTGTCAGGGTTTGGCCGACGATGGGGTTGGTCGAGCCCCAATTCTTGATGTTTCGCAGGATCAGGCCGAACACAGATGTGTCCAAACCTTTGTAAACGATGATGGGGTGGGCCAATTAGGATGCCGAGCGTAGTGAGATCCTTACTTTCTAGCAGACGCCGAGGACTCATGTTTTTGTTTCTGCCTTTGTTAGGTCTGGCTCACCCAATCATCATCATCTCATCCGACTCTGAAAGTTCAGGGGACGATTCTGCCAATCTTGTGATCCGAAAATACGTGGAGAGACGCAGAAGCCGACGTCAAGCTTCCTCCATTGACTCAAACATGTCAGATTCTGGCGACTCCAACGCCAAGCGCGACCACGAATATGATGGTGGGTACAACACTGCACCCGAGATAACTTTCACCACTAGCACGGAGTCCGAAGCCGAGCACGAACTAGGTCCTGAAGCCGAGTCCAGACTTCGTTCACAGGCCGAAGCCACGACTTCTTCCCGTTCTGCTCCCGTCGAGGCTTCGTCCGAGAATAGGGAGGTTGCCGACCTCTATGAGAGAGGCCAGGTTTGCCCTCATGCTCACTACTTCAGCGGGCATCCTGACGAATATGCATATTTCTGCCGTACGTACAATATCCCTGATGACGTCGTCGTCAGTAGGATTGCAAGTGATCGAATTAGGGACAAAAGGGTAGATCGTCCCGAGCACATAACCGTCCCCCTCATGGCTATTTGTGAGGCAGGGCTCCGCTTCCCCCTTCACCCATTCCTGAGGGAACTGCTGGCTAGGTTCGGCATAGTACCCCATTATTTTGCCATCAATAGCTATAGGATAGTGATGTCCGTGATCAAGCTGAAGGAGCTTCACAACCTCGAGTTTACGGTCGCCGATCTATTCCATACGTATATCATGTCTCGGCATGGCAAGACCGAGCGTAGGTACTTGTCAACACGTAGCCGTAAGGAGCCTCTGGTAGATGGATTGCCCGACACCGACAAGTGGGCGAACCTCTATGTCGAGGTTAGTGGTAATTACGAATTCGGTGTTCAAACGATGCGATTGCATAGCGTGCTGAAGATCAAAGACTTCCGAGGTTGTTTTCTGTTTCTTAACTTGCCGAGCATGATTCGCTTTCTGTTGTATTTATATCGTTTATCTGATACTCTTGTCTTTCGCAGATCACCGATCAATTGCGAAGGTTCAACAGTCTCTGTCTGTTGAGAAGAATGTTGAAACATTGAGGGCTCAAATCTATCGCGACGCGCCGACCCTGCTAGGCTACGAACCTTCATACAAGGGAAAATTGAGGAGAAAGAAGGAAGAGGCAGGGCCGAACACAAAGGCTGGGGGTAAGAAGAAGGTTGCTGAGAAACAGGCGGGAGGAGGTGAGCCGAGCAAGAAGGCGAAGGGACCTAGGTTGAAGTTTCCCACCTTCAAGAAGTCAGCCGACTTCTGGTTCCAGAACAGTCAACCAGCCGACTTCCACGGTATTGATATTCCTCCCATCCGAACTTTGATCCCTGAATCTGCCGACGACATGGGGAGAAGGAATGTCGTGAAGATCAATCTCAGGGATGGTGCAGCAGCTCGCCAGAAGGAGGCTGAACTGGCCGAGCCTGCCACTAAGAAGCAGAGGGTCACTCGGGATTTCTTCCCGGCGAGGCCGCCGACGCCACTTCTGAAGGAAAAAGACCAGACCGAGTCGTCAGCTGCTGGTGGATCCCAGGCCATGGAGAAGGCGGCCGGCTCGGGCGGTCAGTCGATGGTGCAAGAGTTCGCGCCATCTTTTGCGATGTCCGACGGTAGGGTCGTCACCGTTGAGGACAGCGTCAAGCTCGAGCCCGGGCTCGCAGTTACCATGCTGCACGGTCTCGCGCTGCCGAGGGATATGGATAGGGTGCCGGCTGAGCTTCAACCGAGCCTGGTTCATACTAGTGCATACCTTGTTCATGTAAGTTTTGTCCTCATGTTCAGTTCCCTTTTGGCGTTTGCCGAGGCTGATGACTTGTTTTGTGTAGGCCGGACAGGCTTTGCTGCATGCTTCCCAACAGGCCGAGCTCCTGGCTGCTGAGAGGACTCGCTATCGCGATGACGCTAAGGCCGAGCGTGAAAAAACAAAGACTGTTAAGACTGCACTGAAGCAAGCTAAGGCAAAAGTTGCCGAGCTAGAGAAGGAGAGGGATGAGGCCCTTGAGAATGCAAAAACGGCCGAACGCGAGCTCGGTCAAGTTGTGAGGAGGGAGAAGAGGAAGATGAAGGAGGTAGACGCGAAGGCCTACCAGGCGGGGTACGATCGAGCAGGAGCTGAATATATGAGAGATGCTCGGTCGATGGTGAATGAGGAGGTTGAGAAGAGGGTTCCTGTTGCGTACCGAAAAGGGTACAAGGCTGGGGTGCTGGCTTCTTGTGTTGTTATGCAGTTGGAGCCCGACATGAACTTGATGAAGACCATCCCTGCGGCCGTAGTGCCCGAGCTCGTGCTGCCGTACACGGAGGAGGAATGTGCCCCACTTCCGCCGGAGGAGTTTTCTGAGAGCGAGGACGATGTTGATGATCTGACAATGGCCGACGCTGAAGGTGGAGTCGATGGTTCTGGTGAGGGGAAAGAGACCGAGGTTGAGAACGCCGAGCAGGATACCGAACAGGCTCAGAAAAATGATGAAGTCGTCGTTGAGGCCGAGGACGATGCTGCTCGTCTTGCCGAAACTGCAGCCGGTGGTGATCCGCCCCAACCATAGAGCTTCAAGTTTCTTTTGTGTTTTTCTTTGAACTTCTTGAATTTTTGTTGGACTGGACGGCTCCGAACTTGGGAGTTTGCCGTGCCAGATGTAATGGTTTAAGGGGGTCGGCACCGAACGATTTACTACGCCGTACCTCCTAGCTTAGGATCCTTCGAAACACTTGTCTTTATTTCGAAGTTTTAGATGAATGCGTGGCTTCTTTCGCAACGTCTCTATTATTGCCGAGCTTGTCTGATTGCCTTCATGTCTTCACAGAATTCTTGTAGTTCTTGCATGTTTGTGAATGTGTAGTTGTCCGTAGCCCCCACTTTTGGTTTGGGTTCGGCAGAATAGTTGAGAATATTTCATGGTCGAAATGGTTAAGTATAGAACTTGCAGCCGAGCCCAGACCATAATTAGTATGGCCGTAGGGAGTGATCTGCCGAACATGGGTGGATTGTGATCTGATATGATCCAACCTTTGACTTAGTTTGAGAGTGTGAGTTGCCCCTTGCCAGTGGATGGGGCTCGGCCCATGAGTCAGCCCCAGGCCATGGTAGAGGGACGTTTGAGAGTAGTGACTGTTTGTGGGTGGTTTGCTCTCCATTTTGCGAGTGTAACCTTTCGGTGGCCGACCATGGTGTCTTACCAATCCGAGCCGAAGCCCGAGTTCCAAAAAGTGTATTTCAGGCTCGGCGGACCATATGTCCAGTGATTGCTTCTTTGGGCGGTAAAATTGGCCGAAGCAATAGGCTTTTTAAGGAGCCGTTTGGAGGGTGTGACCGAAGTCATCGTTTGGTTGTGGCTTTTTAGCCGAGAGTGAGAGGAATGCATGAAACGTTGCTGAAGTCTTTTTGGATCAAAAAGGGATTGTCATTTCATTGATATTTCTTCGAAGTACAGGGAAAGTAATAAAAAGAGGAACAGTGGGTCGAAGCCCTTCTTTGAAATGCAAAAGATAAAATGTAGAGGAGTTATGCCGAAGCTGAAGAAATCAGAAACTTGTTATGCATGAAGTGTTGGCCGAAGTCTGATTGAAGCATCACATGTAAGCCTTCCTGAGGTTCTGTGCATTCCACGGGTTGGTGAGCACCTTGCCGTGCATGTCTTCGAGGGTGTAAGCCCCTTCACCAGCAACCTTCACAATACAAAATGGCCCTTCCCAATTAGGCATAAACTTTTTCTTTTTGCTTGCTTGGACGACTTTCCGCCAAACCAGGTCGTCGGGCTTGAACTTCTTGATTCTGACACTTCTGTTGTAGCCCTTGGCAACAGTCTGTTGGTACTCAGCAAGCTTTAGCCGAGCGTCGTCGCGTTTTTCCTCAGCCAAAATCAGTTCTTGCTCGACGGCTTCGTCATTGGACTGTGGGTTGAAGTTTTCCGTTCTGAGGGTTGGGAATCTTGATTCCAGTGGGATTACGGCCTCCATGCCGAACGCCATTGAAAAGGGTGTTTGGCCTGTAGAACGGCGGGGAGTGGAGCGGTAAGCCCATAAAACCCGGGGGAGTTCTTCTGCCTATTTTCCTCTCTTTGAATTCAATCGTCGTTTTATCCCTGCACAGACCGTCTTGTTTGAGGCCGTTTCCTTGAGGGTAGGCTGGTGTTGAGTTGAAGAATCTGATGCCGAACTCCTCACAGAGGCTTGTGAGGCCGTCCTCGACAAATTGGGTGCCATTGTCGGAGACAATTGCGTAGGGTACGCCGAACCTTGTCACGATATTCCTCCATACGAATCGTCGAACGTCTGCTTCTGTGATGGTTACTAGGGCCTCGGCTTCTACCCACTTGGAGAAATAATCCGTTGCAGTGATCAAGAATTTGAAGCCCCCAGGTGCAGTTGGGAGTTTCCCGACGATGTCGAGCCCCTATTGCGCGAATGGCCATGGACTTGTGATGGGGGAGAGATTCTGAGCCGGCTGCCTGGGGATTGGGGAGAAAAGTTGGCATGGTCGGCACCTTCGAACGATTTCCTCGCAGTCTTTCTTCATGTTTTTCCAAAAGTATCCTTGACTCGTCGCGCGTTGGCATAACGAACGTCCACCAGAGTGGCAACCGCAGCTTCCGGAGTGCAGTTCTTCCAGGATCTCGGCAACTTGATTGGGGTGGATGACAAGAAGGTAGGGCCCAGAAATGGATTTCCTGTAGAGTTGGCCGTTCTCAGAAAGCCAATAGTACGCGGCCTTGTTTCTGATACGGTAGGCTTCCTTCTTGTCATCGGGTAAAGTATCGGCTCTGAGGAAGGCAACTATTTCATCCATCCAGCTCGGACCAAGCTCAATGTTGAGCACTTCTGGGGTTGTGCCGAAACTCGGGTGGTCAATGTTTCCAAAATTTATTGTTCGGAACTCTGATGCCTTTGAAGCCGACGCGAGGCCAGCAAGTGCGTCGGCGTGTGCGTTGTGCTCGCGGTTGATCTGTTCGATGTTGAAGTTCTTGAAGTGGGTAATGAGTTCGGCTGCCATGGCTTGGTACTTCATCATCCGTGGATCCCTGGCTTCGTAGTCCCCCGGAACTTGATTGACTATGAGTTGAGAGTCGCAGAACACGGCTAAGTGGTCAACTTTCATTGCGATTGCCGAGCGTAAGCCGGCAAGCAGTGCTTCATATTCTACCTCATTATTTGTGGCAGGAAAATCGATGGTGATAGCACTCTCGTGAAGTGTTCCGCATGGTGAGACCAAAACGACTCCGGCACCGGCTCCGTTGTTGTTGGAGGCGCCGTCAACTTGCATCCGCCAAGTTTCTCCCTGAAAGAGGAGCCACCGGTTCTCTTTTGGTTGGTGTTCGGCAGAGGGTTGGGTGGGAGGATTGTGTAGGATCTCAGAGTCTTCTGGTATGAGTTCAGCAATGAAGTCGGCGAGGACCTGCCCCTTCATTGCTGTCCTCGGTTCAAAACGGATATCGAAGTTCGCTAGCTCGACCGCCCACTTTGAGACTCGGTTTGAAAGGTCGGCTTTTCGAAAAAGCGCTTTGAGAGGGTGCTCGGTCAACACTGTTATGGTGTGCGCCTGAAAGTATGGCAGAAGTTTCCTTGCCGCAGATACCAGGGCGAGTGCCAGTTTTTCCAGTGGAAGGTACCGAGTCTGGGCTGGAAGGAGTGTCTTGCTCGTGAAATATACTGGCATGTCGTCGGCCCCTTCTCGCCGAACGAGTGCTGAGCTAATTGCGTGGCTCGAGACTGCAAGGTAAAGATAGAGATTTTCGTATTCTTTGGGCTTTACCATTAGTGGTGAAGAACCCAGGTAATCTTTGAGCTCGGCCAACGCTCTGTCGCAGTCCGGCGTCCATTCAAAACTTCGTCGGCTTTTCCCTTTGAGAGCGTGAAAGAAGGAGTGGCACTTGTCGGACGATTTGCTGATGAAGCGGTTGAGAGCCGCTGCCATCCCAGTTAGTTTTTGTACCTCTCTGATTGATCTTAGTGGCCGAAGGTCTGCCACTGCTTTGATTTGGTTGGGGTCTGCTTCTATGCCGCGTCGAGTGACCAAATGGCCAAGGAATTTACCAGCACTTACGCCGAACGCGCACTTCTCCGGGTTTAAACGGAGTTTGTGAAATTTAAGGATCTCGAAGACCTCGGCCAGCTCCATCAAATGGTTGTGCTCCTTTTGACTTTTGACGACGAGGTCGTCAATGTATGCCTCCAGGATGTTGCCTATTTGTGCATAGAGCATCTTGAAGATCGCTCTGTTGAAAGTGGCTCCGGAGTTCTTTAGACCGAACGGCATCACCCTATAGCAGAAAATTCCATGTGGAGTTATGAATGCTGTTTTCTCCATGTCGGCCGGGTCCATAGCAATCTGGTGATAACCGCGGTAGGCGTCCAGAAAACTTAGCCGAGCATGGCCGGCTGTTGCATCTACGAGCTGGTCGATCTTCGGCAGTGGGAACCAGTCTTTGGGACAGGCGTCGTTAAGATTCGTGTAGTCGACGCAGACTCGCCACTTTCCATTCTTCTTCTTGACGACCACCGTGTTGGAGAGCCAGGTTGGGTATTGGACTTCCTGAATGGCGTTGGTGTCGAGAAGGCGGTCGACCTCTTCGATCACGGTGTCGGCGTGTTCGGGTGCCGAGCGTCGAGCCCGTTGAACCACTGGTTTGGCGTCCTTTTTTATGTTGATGGAGTGGCAAATAAAGTTGGGATCCACCCCTGGCATCTCCTCCGGGGTCCATGCAAAGACTTCAAGATTGTCTTTGAGGAACAGGAACATCTCCTCTCGCTCGGCGTCAGATAGTGAGGAGCCAAGCAAGAAGAAGCGTGATCCGTCCTCGTTGATGGGCATTTTCACCAGGTCCTCTTCCGCTTTGTCCTCGGCTTTTTGACCGACGTCTTCGATGACGGCCATGTCTGGGACTTCAACCCATTGCACTTTGTAGACACCCTATTTTGGACTTTCCAGAATAGTTTATTTACGGTCTTTGATTCCCCAATGATGATTAAGGTCGAGAACATACCGAGTTTGTGAATGAGTTTGAGCTTTGAGCGTCCCGAACCTCGTCCAAATCCATTTCAAACCCTTGTCGAACCCTCAAGCCAGAACCAAATGGCCTCAGCAAAACCCTACTGGAGTACGCTGGTGGTGGACTAGCGTGCGCAGGAACCACTGCCACGTGTCAGTCACTACCGCTCTCTGGCGCACGCCACTCAACCAGTGGCGCACGCCAGTCAGCACCAGTCAAATCAACCTTTTCAGCCAGCTGGGCGGGAGCTTCTGCAGCCGCCTGACGTCAGCTGGCAGCCCCCCTGATGATTACTTCAGCCAGAACTGTTCCTTTCTCTTCCATCAAGCCAAGTCCCATGCATTAAATGCATGGGAGCTTCCTCCAATATTTGGCCATCCAAACAGCCCCTAAGGGCAGGCTGATCAGCCTCTCCCTCCTCCATATATACTCCCCTCTCTCACTCTTGCAAAGGGTTACTAAGTTCACAAGGTTAGCAACATTAAGAAGTTCAAGCCCCTTTGTCTTCTTCTCCATTATTCTCCTTTGTTTCCTTTCTCCTCCATAGAAAGAGTAAGCAAGGGAACATACCCTCCACAGTCCTCAAACCTCACTACATCCATCCTCCATCCATCTTCTTTCAAGCTCAAAGTTCAAACCATCCATCAAACTCACAAGCAAAGGTACAATACCCTTTGCTCCTGCTTTCTGTTCTGACCCCTGAGGGGGGCTGGCAGGGTCAAGGCTGGTAATCTATACCAGTCCTGGCCCTAATGCTGGCAAGGTTTCAAGAACCGTCTACAGTGATCAGTGGCGCACGCCAGTCACGAGTGCCGTACGCCAGTTTTGGTAGTATGTGCAAAACTGGCGTGGGGATCATGGATCATTGTTTTCTTGCATTATTTAAGCTTTGATCACCTTGCTGCATGTTAAAACCAGTTTACAGCTTTCTGTATTTAGAACTGTTTTCTTTTCTATCCATATTTATTGCTTAGTTTGGCCTTCTGGGTCCCTCTGGTCCTATTCCAGAGCCCAGAATGTGCAAAGCCAAAGCATTGGAACCAAGAATTAACTGGCGTGCGGCCCTTCATTAGTGGCGTGCGCTAGTGATCTATATTCCAGTGGCTTGGCCCTTGCATGGATCTTCCATCCAGGTCTTTGATCATCCTCCCCTCACTGTTTAAGGGGTTTTCTGTCTATTTGGTGGCTTTTCAGCCCTTTAATCTGTTTGTAATAGCTTAATAACTTATATAAAATGCGTGGTTTGTCCTGGGTGTGCACTGGTCCTTTCCAGAGCCCAGAGGGTTGAGAGCAGAAGCTGTGGGATTAAGTCTACAGGCGCACGCCAATATTTGGGTGGCGCACGCAGGTGATGGCTGCATGCAGTGGTCTGACCAGTGCATGCAGGCTTGGTCCTGTGTGCAACATTTCATTGCCAGTGTGTTCTAGTCTGCTTAAAATGTCCACAAAAGCTTGTTCTCAATCTATTATATTTGCTTAGACTAAACATCAATCATCCATAAACATTTTGTCACATCTTTTGTACATAAATGCAAATGTGTTACAGTTTTAATCCCTATTAACTGTTCCCCGCCCTAACTGGTTAAAAGAATGATCAAATAAAGAGAGAAATGCAAATATTTTACAAGACGCCTGAGTAGAGACCGGTCTCCGGACTGGGCGAGGGGGGTGCCATAAAACCCTTCCCCTCTCGTAATCTGGCTCCCGAACCTCAAGATCGAAGGTGACGACGGTCCAGTCTACAAGCCTTTTTCAAAATCAAACAAACGTGGTCCAAACGTTTTCAAAAAGACGGTTTCTTGGGTACTAACCGCAAAACCCGAGTGGCGACTCTCTGATCTGCGAAGCACTTCGCCGCGCTTTCCGCAAGATAAGGGCGCACCCGGAATTTTCATGCGCTAAAAGCACGGGATTTTTGGGGCGTGTGCCCACACACTTGTTTTGCTTTTGAGGAGCTGTGTACGGCGGAGACGTAGCATTTTTTGGATGCAATTTGGTCCCCTCGTAAGTCTTCTTGTCTCCCTGTAGCGCCGATGAAGCGGACAAGTTGGTGGTACGTGGAGGCGATGGCCTGCATTCCATGAAGCCAATTTCGTCCCAGGATGGCGTTGTATGGGCTTGGTACGTTGACGACGATAAATTCAACAGAGAGTGTCTTCGTGCCGACGAAGACAGGGAGGAAGATTCGGCCGACTGGCCAAACAGGTGCTCCGCTGAAGCCGATGAGGGGTACTTCGGTTGGTAGTAGTGCCGATTCTGGTAGTTCAAGCTTTTTGAATAGATCGTAGTACATAACTTCGGCCGAGCTTCCTTGATCAATGAGGACGCGTTTGACGTCGTGAACGCCGATCTGGATGGTTACGACGAGGGCGTCCGAATGCGGTGTTTGGACGTGTTCAAGGTCGCGTTCGGTGAAGCTGATCGTCCACTTTGGCACGTCTTGTGGTCGTTGACGCTTGGATCCGCAGCCGACGGAGAGTACTGCCTTTGAAGTTGAGGCGTGATCGATGTTGGCTTTGAGGGCAGTCTCGGACGCTTTGGTTACTGGACCGTGGATGACGTGGATCAACGGTCGTTGTTCGTTGGGGTTGGGATTTGTCTGCCGGGCGGGTGTCTTTGTTCGATCGATGTATTGATCGAGATGGCCTTGAGCCGCAAGCTTTTCAAGGAGAGCCTTGTATGGTGCGCAGGCAGTCGTGTAGTGGCCGAGCTCATTGTGGTAAGTACATTTCTTCCTTGGGTTTTGGTCCGGTTGGCCAGTGTCGGTTCCGAGCTTACCCGTCGGCCATTCAAACCACGGTTGTCTCATTATTTCCTTCAGAAAGGACCAGATTGGTTCTTTGAAGTGAGTGGTTTCGGCCACGTGGTCGTGCTCCTTTGGCGGACGCTCCTTCCCCTTCTTGATATTGTGAACTTGTTTCTTCGGCTGCACTTGTTGGGTTGCCGTTTGTGCCGGCAGCTGGTGTACGGTTGAGGAGAATGGATTGTTAGAGCTTGGGATTCCCTGTGCGGCCCTGTCTGCATAAAGCTCCTCGAGAGCACAAAATCTTTCCACGACCCTCATTAGTTCACCCATGCCGTGTGGTGGACGGATGGCGAGTTCGTCTAAGATCTTGCTCCCGGTTTCCAGGCCGTTCTTGAAAGTGCGTGCAGCCCAGTATTCATCGATTCCAGGGATCTCGTTGAATAGCTGCCAGTAGCGCTCAGCATATTGCCTGAGGGTTTCCGACGGTAGTTTTCTCATCTGAGACAGCGATTCAGGCTCCTTAGCCGTTTTGTTACTTGTGATGAAGCGAGTGTTGAAGGCGCGTTCAAGGTCGGCCAGGGTCCTCACGGATCCAGCGGGCAATTTGTTGAACCACTGGAGCCCTAGGGATCCGAGGCTGGACGGAAACGCCTTGCATTTTACCTCATCTTTAAGCGTACAGAGTTCAATGGTTTGTCTGAAGTGAATGAGGTGAGTGTAGGCCTCACATGTCGACGGATCGAACTTCGTGAATTTGGGTAGGTGGAAGGTGGGCTCTGGGGGTGTGTTGATTATGTGGGAGGTAAATGGGGAGACGCCGAGGTCTTTTAGCTGCCTTTCAAATCCTGGGCGCGGCGGTTTGCCGTGTTCATCCGTTTTTGTTCTCTTTGAATCCCTGTCTTTGTGTTCTTTTGCCGACGTCTTCTCCTTCGCTCCGCCGAAGCTTGTCTCGCAGATCCTTCTCCATTCGGCGTGGGCCGTCAACGGTTTTGTCGTTGTGGCGACGGGTTTTGTTCTCGTCGTTCGCGCACTCAACGCGTACGTCTTTCCCGTTGCACCGAGCGTAGTGCTCATCATCTTTGTTTTCCATTGGGATGTTCCCCAGGCGCTCAGAGACATGGGGTCTGGTTCGGGCAGATTCTCGGCTACGGTGCGAGGCCGTCGTGCGAGAGAATTCTGCGCGACCAGTCGAGTACGTACTTGTAAACGACTCGGTGTCCCTTGTTTTGGTTCCATCGTGATGGCTTCTAGAACGATGTGTCCCGGATACAGCAGGTTGCTTATAGAGAATGATTCCCCTGGCGTCGTCTGGTGCTGGAGTGAAACCTAGGCGGTCCTTCACGGATCCGCGCTGGCCTCTTTCGTTCTGACGCCCTTGCGGTGGTGGTGGTGGAGGCGGTGTTTGGCCTTCTCTACCCCTGTCTCCGCCAGATCTTGATGCGGCAGGGGTGGCGTCCTGCTGCATGCGTTGCTTCATTTGGGCCACCTCTGCCCTTAGCGCGGCCAGTTCATTGTCGCGTTCATCGTCGCGACGCTGCAACAGGCGGATGTACGCCGAAGTTACGTCGTCTGAGACGGGCGAGAGCCCGGACCCAGGGGCGAGGGAGAGGGACATGTGCCTTTCGAGGGTTGGCGTGGAATTGACGTTTCCACTTGCGTCTTTGGCCCCCGAAACGGTTGCGTCTGCTAGATCTCCGCCCATGGTAGGTGATTTGGTGGTTGTTTTACGAAGGAGTGAGGGGGGTATGGAGGATGAGAGAGCCGTTTAGATCAGAAGTGCTTCACGTCGGGTTCACCAATTGTGTGGCCCGTGATCCTTTAGTCCTCGATCCTTCGTTGTTGGTTCGATGATGGGTTAGCTTTCTTCTCCTAGCCTGCACAAGGAACGCACGACTAAGACCTGGCCGGGGGTTGTCCCGGCAAGGCCCTCCGGCGAGAGGATGAGTATAGTGCAGAGAGAGGAAGCAGAAAGCTAGAGAGAGTAAATGTGAGTATTCAGTAGCGTGTACCCGTTAGGGTTACCATCTCTAGGTATTTATAGTGCCTTCCGACTTGCCCTCCAAGTACCATCGCGTGCCTTCCACGGGCCAAGTGACGTCATAGTGACGTCGAGGGATAGATCTGATAACCGTTTTCAGGGCTGACCTGGCACACCCATGTGCGCCCGTGATCATCTTCTGTTGTAACCGCTTCTGCACGTGGCAGGACGCGTGGCTTTACAGCCAGCCACCGCCGGCTGCACGCCGTGCTCTGAAGGTAGCCGAACGTGGGCAATGCCGAGCACGGCCCCACGTCACGATGAAAGAAGTGAAGTCGACGGGGACTCTGCCGACGGCACGATCCGAGCGTAAGCTTGTTCACCGCCGAGCCTGAAGCTAACCGAGCATACTTGACGAGTCATCGTCGGCTCGCCGTACACGAAGCCTTTGGTCGAATCATGGCAGATCAGGTCCGCACCGTGCGAACATTTGGGTTCGGCCCACTACAGAGTGGTTGGCTGTTTTGAGAAGGCTGTCTACAAATAATAAGGTTGGTGAGCTAAGGTTTGATGGTGTCCCCTCAATGTTCTTTTTGTTTGACTGGTATGGAATCTCATAACCATCTTCTTCTTTTCTTTTTTTTTCTCAGCAACCATCTATTTTTTCTTCTTCTCAGGAATGGTATTTCTCGACCTATTTCGCCTCTAGCCTAGGAATTGAAGTGGGCAGTCCAAAATAAGAAGGGAAAAGGTTTCTGTGATACTTTTTATAAGCTTTCATGCCAGCTTCCTTTATGTAAATTCAGGGATGTGGATAGAGTGTCTTTAGCTATCTTCAACTCAATTAGAGCTAAGGTCAACCCTTGGTCATCTGTAAAATTCTCCACCCAGAATCGAAGACTTTGTTAAGCTTGGTTTAACAACTGTCCATAGGAACTGTTTTCTTTCTTGTATGGCTTTGGGCATTGGTCTGATGTTGGGCCTTTTGATGTACAGGTTTTCAGGGGATAATATGTTGATTCGTTGTAACTTCTTACTCTTTTGATGATATAATATTTTACTTACAAAAAAAAAGAATGTGAGACCTACAACATTATTTTTGGAGGGTGTAACTGTCTGTTTGTGAGAGATGATTTAAGAATAGATGTGTGCCTAGATTTTTTTTTTAATTCTTTTCAGCGTTTGTTTGATTGAAAAAAAAAATTCTTGATAAATAGTGAAAATAAATAAAATTAAAATGAAATACAAATAAATATAAGAAAACTTTCTTCTATGCTCTTTGTTAAAATAAGTTCATTTTGTCAAAATCTTGAAAAGAAAATACTTATAATTACTAAAGTACCCTTAGCATACAAAGTGGATTAGGCAATTTCAAATTTCTCAGTTTTCCTCTACCAAATACAGTATTGTTTATGCTTTCGGTAAAAAACCAACGATATGAGATTAGAAGATGGGACAAACTATCAATTTATCCCTCATAGAGTTATTGGGTAATTCAAAAACATATAAGATGCGTTTCTTTTAGAAGGAAAAAGAAGAGATCTTCTTTTTTTTTTATCCGAGAAGAGATCATATTTGAAAGAACTACTAAACAATAAGAGTATCTCCGATCTTGATCCAAATTTTTACCCAAATTTGAGTTAAAATTTGGGTAAAAACTCATTTTGGGTCAGCCCCACTCTAATGGCAAAATGATCATTTATCTAAATATATTATTTTTTAAGTATTCAAAGGCAATAATGCAAATAAGTGAGGGGAACAAATTTGATTTGGTGGGGTAGAGAGTGACTGCTGTGAAGAAAAACAAGAAGAACTCTGATAACCACCTCCATAACCACCGCCAACCTCTCCGGTTTTTCTCCCCCAAGTCGACCCGTGCTCTGGCAACCACCAATCACCACAACCCTCCGGCAACCACCCAAACAGTCCACACTTACCACCACCCAAAGAATTCTGATCCATAGGTCATCCTTTCTTTCCCATCTGTAGGAACTCGTACCGGCACCGGCGCCGGCGGCCATGTGAATCCCCTAAAATCCGGCTCCAATTTTCATCTGTAGGAACTTGTTCCATCTATACATCTCTCTCTCTCTCTAACTAGTTGTTGGGAAAATAAGAAAAGAGTTTGGGTTGTCTCAAATTTGGGTAAAGAAATGGATAAAAACCAAAATGGGGAAGGATTTGGGTAGAAGATTGGAGAGAAATTTTTAAGGTTTTTGCCCAAATTTTAAATTTGGAAAAGGGTTTGGGTCAAGACTGGAAATGCTATAAGTACTTTTTCCCTATCTTTGAATGTGTACGCACATATATAGTAGCTAATCGATCTATCTATTGGTAAAGAAGTGTAAAATGAAATTGAAAAAGTGCAAATTATGAAGAGAAATGAAAATTTTCATAACAAGAAATTGAAAGCTATGTAACTATTCTTATAGAAGTTGTACAAGAAACTTAACTTTATGGCACTTAGTTTTTACTATGGCTCCATTCAGTTAAATGAAAATAACGAGAAAATCAACTAGCGATAGGTACATACGTTAGGATGTTTTCCATATTATTATGGTTCCATGCTAGTTTAACGTATGTTTTCCATATTATTATGGTTCCATGCTAGTTTAAGACATTGGATGTATAACGCAAGTTTTGCGTATAACAGAGGTCTCATTAAACTAAAAGCACGGCTCTAATTAGTTCCTTCAACGTGGTTAAAATTCTACCACAATTTTCAAACTTGTTCTACAAATTGTGGGTGAAGGGCAGAGATAATCTCATTTCCACAGGTCGTGGGTACTTTTCGCATTTCTCAATTCTCAGCAAATTAAAAAAGGGAGTAGAGGGAAATTTAAGGCACTTCCAATAGATAGTTGAGAGTATACCACTCGACCAAAACTCCAAAAGTACCATAACGGTAAGCATCTTTCTTTCTTCCTTTTTTTTTTGGGTTGATGAGAAATTCATAAAATTACACTTGAGAAAGAGTACTACAATATAAGTCCAACAACATGACTAGCAACATAAACTGAAGGACATCAGTCCAATACTCGGTACCCCTAAGACAAGACTCTCCCAACACCAAGGAAATCCTCAATGATTAAGGAGCTTATTGCTGGCGGAACATTGGCCATGATCACCAAGTCTTGAGCCTGCTCCACTCCATTCTTTGCCAAGTTGTCTGCACATAGATTTGCCAAACTGCCAAGCAAAGCAATAGATATGAGAAGGGGAGACTCCAGTATAAGTCAGCAGCAGCTTTGCATCTTCCACAATGGCTCGGTGAGGGTGTCCCGTAGGGGATCCTCATTGATTAGCTTGACCACAATGAGAGAGTCAGATTCAACTTGCACTGCATGGTTTTTTCAATAATGATTGGTCTCGATATATAGCCCAAGTTCTGCCTCCAAGCTGGATCCGCATTAGAGCTTTCCACAGTAGCCTGGGATCCATTCTCCCAAAGAGTCTCGAAGAAGGCCCCCACACCAAACCCTGCCTTGCCATCAAAATCATACCAACAGCCATCCATGTTGAGCTTTACATCACCTGTATTGGGCAATTTCCAAACATTCAGTCGAGGTGAAAAAAGGCCACCAGAAAGAAGAAGTAATCAGAGGAAAGAATTGTGCAAGCAGATGATAATGAGATTATCAGTCATCCCAGAATCTGTAACAAAAAAAAAAAGGATAGAAAACAAAGCGTAGGAAACTAACCCAGCGTTTATCCAGCTCCTTCCTATCCACAACAAAGACTGACTTGAACTGCCACCAAAAAGTAACTGACAATAGAAAATCGAAGTGCAACGAAAAAAGCGATACAATGCAAACCACGACAAGCACCAATGCATTAACAGCTACTTTCTGAAAATCTTGAACCACAGGAAAAAAGACCACAACAAACACACTCGGCCACAAAATAAAATAACTTCTGCGTAAACAGATCAGGCAAGAGGTCAGAAAAGGAAGAGGTAAGAGAATGCTCCAACAAAACCTCAACGATGCACCCTCTCTTTCTATCCATAGAGATCCATGCACCTGAAATCATAATGCACTATTCGCATGCGAGACATTATACAATTCACATGGGCCATAAAAAAACAGCCTGGATGTCAGGCATCACTGGTCCTGAAAGCACAGTGTACATTAAAAAATTTCAGCAATTATTCTCAAACAACTAATCAAAGTTGATTGACTAGCTGTAATGATGCACAAGATGGTAAGAAGACCAGACTACCATAAGTTCAAGTCCAGCTACAACCATCCACAGACATGAATCGCATAGACATAGGGAAGAATGCTAACTTCATGGCCATCTCCAAAGCATATCGTGTTTCTTACTCAATTTGACTTTTGTGAAGAGCAAATCAAACAAAACCATATCTTGATTAAGTTCATAAAGGACATGCAATATTTTTACGTGATGTTTGTCAGGATACCAAACGTACAACCCTCCTCCTTCTCCGGGCTTGGGACCGGCTGTGTGGAAGATAACACAGGCGGAGTTAAAATATTGAGACAAAAAAATTAGGATATGATAAAAAAAAAGAAAATATTTTCAAATAATACATGAAGACTTTTAAGATGCAAGACCTAACCAACATGTTGAAATACATTATACAGCCACTTGCTGAACATCTTGAACCCCAACCCAAACAAGACTGCAAGGGAAAGACAAGTTTCAGACCACAATTGAAAAGAATTTCAGAATATCAGTAAACAACTTCTGCACAAACAGATCAGAAAGAGGTCAAAAAAGGAAGAGGGTAAAGAGACTCCCATCAACAAAACCTCTACCCAAGAGACTTCCCATTTGATGCAGGTACATCCAGACTTTCACCAAAATAAGTGTTCACAAGTGATACACCCTACAATCCTCGGTTAAATTAAGTAGCCAGAAAATCTTGCATCACTGGTCAAAAGAACAGAGTATATATTAATGTCTCCCAGCATGCATTCCCAACAATTTAAAAAAGCTAATGATGCGACAAGAGAGAAAAAAAAGACTAAACTACCAAACCAGCTACCACACGCAGAAGAAGGAGTCTTTAACTCTTATTGTCCACAAAAACTTCTCTACTGAGCGTGCAAAAAGACCAGATCCATCATCGCTACCTAATCATGGGAATATAGATACGAAGGACTTCAGAAAATGATCATAACAGCCAGCAAAACAGCCAGCCGAAACAATACTTATCCTTTATCCAGAAGAGGAGAAATAAGCAAAAGCTGGCAAAGTGAATATTTTGCTACTTTTTCATCAGACATCATTCCATTAAACAAACTGCACCTAATAAAGAAATTATCCACTGTATAACCTCGAAATTTAGAACCACTGACTTCCAACAAAAATAAATTTCTAAAAAAAATTCAGAAACCAACTAAAAAATAATTACCATAACCTTTCTCCAATATAGAATTATCAAAAAAGTTGGAAGATAAAATCAGGTAAAACCCAGGAAAAAAAAAATGGATAGATTTACCTAGGAGTTGTCATGACACTGATAACAATGGAGAATAAACAAAGAAGATGCACGAACAAACTACCAAGTTTTCCAGCATTGACGATTCTTAGAGGGGTTGATGACAGTCATACAGATGAAGGTCTTCCAAGGAGCTGAAACAAGAGACCTATCCAAAACAGCCTATGGACAATGGAATACAATGTATGAATGTAGTATGAAGGTCAACATATGCGAAAGTTAGCTCCCTCAGTTTTGCTTCGAAGGCCACAGTGAATCGATTCACTCAGTTTTGCTTCGAAGGCCCCAATGAATCGATTCATGAGCTAAACCTCAATGATGAGGCTTAACACCAGCCAAACCTCAATGATGAGGCTTAACACCTCCACGCGAACACGTGCAATTGGAAACAAAGTAAAAAGTCCCAGGCCCCTTCCAACAAACAAAACTATGGGGACAGATGGCCAAACCTTGTTAATTGTATATACATATCTGTGTCCCCAAGTATCCATATACAGCCTCCAACACTAATCGTCATGGGAAAGATGTGATTATTTGAGAAGTTGTAGTGGCATTTCCCACTTTCGGCCATCATGGCTACATAAATTCATAAGAAAAAGCCCAGACCGGCAAAAATACCTTAACAGAGTGAGAAAACAGTTGAACTTGGCCGTCACGAAATTAGAACACATGGCAGATAGGCCGTATCATGCTCCCAAGTCTGCCAATGATACTTTAAATACGAGGTTTGACAGTGTACATGGGAAATAAGAAGTGTTCCTGTGAAGAGAGATATACCAAGACCAGTAGAGGTTGCTGACACTGATAAAGATACTACGACAGAAATCTTCCCAGATAGCAGTATGCCCCATCAAACAAACATGTAAAAAATCAATACCTCTCCCTCGGTCTGTTTCTTTCATATGGCAAGATTAGGATTTGGTTTCCTTCCGTAACTTAGCTTTGTTGCACCTGGTAATGCATCAAAAGAGGAACACCAAATAGAAAATATGCATACACGGCAACCTATCTCCTAACAATCCCCATGGAACCATGCCAAATACATCTGAGCATCCATCCACGACCAAACAATGTGTCAACGTCACAACTGGAAAGCTTTATTGAAATCTCACAAGTTAATTGAAATCTCACCAGTCTAAGATCCCACCTTAACTGAACAATGCAGCATACGAGATCATAAACTATGCTTGCCCAAACATGGATAGACCTTACAACAATTGTAGCATTACCCACATTATAGAGGATATGGAAAAGGGTAATAAGTAACCAGAGAGTACCATCATTCAATCCCCACTGTGTCTTGGACAAGGCAATTCACCCATGGGGAACAAGAACATCACTAACATATTGAGACCATCATAAATCGGACTTCAACAGATATTGATCCCTGGCTTCCAGTTACCTTACATGAATAGACCAGGAACAAATTGCAGCTCAGAGTGAACAACCACAATAACTGAAGCACACATAAAAAATGCAGAGGAGAGTGTAGCAGACACAATACCACTGTGATCAATATTCCCCATTATCCTTTCACCCACGATTGGAATTCACATAATTGCTTAAAAAATCCGCCACAAGCCAGAGCACCCTACTCGAGAGAATAAAAGAATACAGTTCAAACCAGTATTTGGAACTAAGTTCAGCGTACCTCACACTTTTCAGCAGCACATAGAATCTACTGAACACATCTGCACCACAGAAGTTAAAGAAAAACCAAACTGCCTATAGGGATATTTGCTAGAGTGGAAGAGAGCGTTATGATGATGCCAAGCAAGTAGAAAAAAGGAGAAGCTATTAGGGATACTTGGTAGCTGGGTACTGCTGCTCAATAGCAACTTGATATACCCTCTAATTCAGCCTTCATGGTGTGCTTGGTGACAGAACACATCTATACGACTATACCACGTACCCACAGAATGAGGATGAGGAAAGAAAAATGGAATAGGAAAAGGGGGAGGAACGACTGACAGAGACCCTTGGCTGCCCGACAATATTTGCTTCCTCGAATGAAACTTAGAATGCTGCAGGGAATCACATAATCCATCAAGGAAAAGAAAATGCATATAAATGCAGGGGAAATAGTGGAAAGGGTACCAAATGATGCCCTCTCAAAAATTTCATGTAAAGTACTGTCTGACAAAGACAGAGAGGTTGTACTCCACTACAATTAATGAACTCAGAACAATCAGGTTGAAATCTTCATATCGTTAACACTACTAAGCTCTTTTGTAATTTGCCCATAAACCAAGTAAATAGCCACCACAAAATAATGAATAACTCGGAAAGAAAAACCAAACTAGAAAAATAAAAAATTGAAGACAATAAAAGGACAAAAAGGGAATCAAATAAGGAGTGACACCTTAAGGAAGAAACAGCAAACTCAAATGACGGCCTTGCAAGGTTTCAGTATTGTAAATATCTGGTAAAAAAGAGAAACATAAAAAGCAACGCTAAATCGTCTGAAAAACGATACCAAATAACAGTCTGACCCAAAAAGTTCCTAATACATAAACAAGGAGATCACGCCATTCCAAAAAACATGAAACCAGAATCACCAGAGAATGTTAAAGTAACCAGAATCAGATCATGCTTATCGTGACTTAATTTGGTGGTTCCAGCAATGATTGCAAAATTCACCCCCTTGTAGTTGCACTGATTTCTGGAAAACAATTATGAAAAGGTTGAAAGGAAAAGAAAGATATTCAACAACAAGGACGAAAAAATGTTGATGAGGAATGAAAACAGTAAGAAAACTGGCATCTAGGCCATGAAACATCATCGAAAGGACCACCAAATACCAGAACTTCATAGAGTAGTATATTAATCCCCAAAAATAGGTGACTGTGGAAGTTTCGTTTGACCGGAAAAAAAAAATAAATAAATAGGTGACTGCGGAACTCGAAATCTAACTCTTAAGAAAAGAAACTCTCAATAAAGTCCACCACAATTTTGATTGAAACCAGACATTTTAAGCGACCGTCTAGACTTTAATTGCATGCACTACGTATTGGAAGCCTCATAGGGATAGTGTACGTGGTGGCAGGCATGTGCGAATATATGCAAACCTGCCACACGTCCAACTGAAAGATACGTTAATGGAATAACAAATGAGCCATCATAGCGGTACATCTGAGTCCACGTTGGAAACATCTTTCTAATATCTGAAGAAGCATACCAATTGCATCTGAACAGCCATCATTATATAAGCAAGGTGCCAAACACAACAGAAAGCTGGAACAAGTGATTAAGGTTAAGTGTTTAACCATGAAGGACAAGGCCAACCAATGAACAGACAGATTCCATATGGACTGAAACGACCAGAGATCATCACTTGCCACTGTATTTGTTTACCCTAGTTTCAGAGATCGTCACTTGCCACTGTATTGGTTCATCCCTGAGATTGAGAGGCTCAAAAGAAGGTGAAACTTCAACAGACCAAAAACCAAAATCCCAGCATTATCGCAGAATATAGAACTGTAAAAGCTAAAGCTCTATCCCATCAATAATATAGACAGCGATAAGATGTAATAGGAGAGGGTGTAACAAAATAGCAATTCGATAAGTGCCCTCTGTGATGCACCTTTTCCCCTGGCTTCGGTATCTCAGCTTCCAACAATCATCAATACAGCACTTAATCGGTTCATGCTGAGAGAAATCAGAGTACAATTCTAACCAGTAACTGAAACAAAGGTCAGGTTGTCTCACAAATTACAGGAGCACTCGAAATTAGAAAGAACCCATGCACCACGAGAATGCCGAGAAAATTTGAATCCGCATCTTATACAACTGAAGGAAAAGAGCAACTCAATCTCAATGGATGAAGCAGACAGAAAAAGTAGGATGAGTGGGAATACAGCTATCTGGTTACTGCAGTTTTGCTCTTCAACGGAATGAACAGTATTTATCTCGTTTCCTCAAATCCAATCAAGTTGATGTGTCATAACATGCTGGCAGCTGACAAACCCCACAACATCTAAAACACGTGTGGAACTGTGGATAAAATTAGGCAGATGGAAGGAGGAAGAAAACAACAGAAAATAAAAAGGATAAAACAAGACAGTTGAGACATATGCAGGTGCTACAACATTAAACACCTCCTAAAATGCAATTCCAACTTCAACAAATACTGCAGGAAAAAGCCTGATCCACGATGGACAAGCACACACAGATACGTTAGGGGAAAAGGAGAGCTAGGGGAAAACATTACAACTACCCCTCCACTGTTCAGATCCCTGAAAATTGGCTGCAAAAAATAAAAACTTAAATCGGCACAAGAAATAAAGGAATTCCAAGACCCAACACATGGCTTATCATAACTCCACGAATGCGAATATATGAACCTCTAACCTTGAGTACTCAACGATCTGTACATACTTTTAACTCATAAAGAAATCTTTAAAAAAATTCAAATTCAGCTTTATATCTGATCTTGCACTAACCCAATAGCAAGTGTGAAATGAAAAAATCTAGAATATATGATGTAAATCAGACAGAACCATAATGATCTCCAAGCCAATAATGATTTGCAAAACTTATGCAGTAGGACAGAAAGATGACACAAAATAGAACCATAGTAGTTATGAACATATTATAGTTCTCAGCAGACAATATGCCAGAGAATCATTAAAACCTAACACATGACAGATAATGCACATGGAAATAAAAAGCCGCTATTGCATGACAGAAAATGCTGCAAAAAAAGAAAAAAGAAAAAAGGAAGAAGCATAGCAACAGACCCAACGACAGGATGGCAATGTGCTTTTCAATCATCCTAGAAATTGGGGAAAAAAATAAAGAAAGAAAGAGAGAAAAGGAATGAAACGAAAGCAAATCCAGTGTCGATCCAGCTCCCTCTTGTCCTCCAGAGATGAGACTCTGACAGTCACCAAAATTTTGTTTACAAAAGGCAAACCAACTAAAATGACGAAAATAGTAAAAAGCAAAAGCCAGTACCAATCCGTGCTACAACCCATCCTCTGACGTGACTCGAACAAACGGACATAGGGGATAATCCTAGCATCATCCTTATCTCCAAAAGCAAAATCCCTGTATTTATCTGGTCACATCTTAAGAAAGCAATAATTTAGGACAACAAAGGCAAATCTAGTGCGCCAATGCCCCCACCTCTCCTACAAAAGCACATAAGCTACTTGTTGAATATCTTGAACCACCCCAACCAAGACTGCAAGGAAAAGACAGGTCTCAGCGCATGACATAAAATATCAACCCAGCTACCGACAAACTTAACACAATAATCCCCAATCCTCAATCTAAAAATACCAATGTAAATTACGGAAAAAAACCATATGAATGACCACCAAGACCATCGCCAACAAAAGAGGCAACATCCATCAGCAAAAAATATCACAGATCCAGGACGCATCAGACACTGCAAATCACCATTAGAGAAATCCAACTGGTCCAGGGAAGTCCATCAAACAATATGTAGTAATGGTTGGAATAATCATGAAGAAAATCGTTAAATAAACCTTTTACATCAAAAATTCTGCGAGCAGGATCTACATTCAAAATCCTTCCAGATCCTTCACTTCCCCTCAATCAGAATGTAAATCTCCCCATTCGAGAATACTGTAAAATAAAGAATTACCTAGAAGTCATGATCTCTTCTAGTAAATGGAATCTGGTTCGAGTAATCACCTCTAGTTTGGAATCCAAAAAAGGAATCTATTACTCATGCCAACAATTAAAACGAACTCTTATACCAGCACTAACCCAAAATACTCGAACCATTTACTGCAGCAAAAACGAACCATTTGCCCCCAATAAGCTCACCAACCAAATCAAGCACAACTTAGCAAGGTAAATTTAGCAAGAAAAAATTATTAACACCCCTCCTCTGTTCAGCTTCCTGTTTTTTTGTTTTTATTTTTTTGAACTGGCTTCCTGATAATTTGCTGCAAAACACAACACTACATAACGAGCCACAACCATGAAACACACACACACAAAAGGATGAAGTGCCAGCATTAGTAATCCAAAGAAAGGGCAAAAGGCAAAATCTAAAAATGCCCTTGCTTCATACTTCAACAATGAGCCATGACGTGAATTCCAAGTACCTAGAGAGGTTAGCAAATCTCTGGTAGAACAAGAGAAGAAGACACTTGAAAACAAACTCAGTATCATCTCTATAATGACTCAACCTACCAATCTGACTTAGTTCGAGACCTCCTGGAGATGTAAAATGGCTGTTCCGGACATATTAAACAAGGTTACCCTTCAATAGGACTAATACACTACGGCAGTATATGTTTTCAATGCCACGTAGTTTATCACCACTTAATTTAGTTGCACTTACCCACTCACTAGAGGAACTCCAATTCTTCAAGCAAAATTTTGTAACGTGTTAACCAGAAAACAATAAAAGGTAAGGTGCTAAAAACCTAACATTGATGATCCAATAACAGATGAAGCATCTCCCTCTCTAAGCCAATAAAGATCTGCAAAATTTAGGTTGTAGGAGGACAGAAACACGATAAAATCCAGGTTGACTGAATGATATTTCCATGATATATTACAACTATATATAATATAGTACTTCACAGAAAGTAGTGTACTCAATATCAGCAAGTTCTTATGAAAGGGAACATGATGAGAGAAACATTACGACCTGCATGGCTTATACCTCTGCGAGCCTGCAACTCTCATGACAAACATGGAATGGGTAAAAAAAAGACAGATAGTGTGGCATAAACAGATCACTTGGAGGGCAGCAGAAAAGAGAGTTAATACGAAGGAAAGAAACATAGCAATATACCCAGCAACATGATGGCAACGCACTTATCTATCATCCCAGAACCTGTTCAAAAAAAATGAATACTAAACGGTGTGGAACGAACCAAAACCAAAACATCCAGTGTGATCCAGCTCCCTCCTGTCCACAACAGGTGATCAACAGTCACCGAAAATAGTTTACCAAAGAATTTCTCATCGTAATGAACAGAACCGCACAAGCCAAACCATTATTGAGAACCCCAACTTCATCCCTGTATATCCATGTATATTACTCACATATTAGAAGCAGAAATTATTTATAACCGCAATTGCAAATGTTCACTATGTAATACCCCCACGTCTCCTACAAAAGCATATGCAGCTACTTGTTGAAGATCTTCAACCACCCCAAATAAGACTGCAACAAAAAGACAGGTCTCAGACCACAACATATAATACCAATTCAGCTAATGACAAGCGACTAGAATAAACCCCAACCCTTAAACTAAACGAAAATTATTTCCTCACTCCTTTCTTGTAAATAAATACAATAAAATTGTCTTTTAGTGTGATTTGAAAATTGTACAGTGCGTTAGTCTAAACATCAATGACAATCTTAGAATGCATTTTTCATATTTATAAACAAATGAGTGTGAAAATCATTACCCAACCCTAACATCCACATGTACTTGAAAAAATTTTAAATAGGAATCGAATGAATGACCACACTGAGACTCGATGTCCACCGCTGAGACAATATTATCAACAAGGGGTCACAAACATAACACAATAGTACTTGTACCGTACTTGAATCCTAAACACCAGGACGCGTCATCAACTGCAAAGAACCCTAGAGGGAGCCCAACAAGTTAAGGTCAATAAAAAACAATACTGAAGGTTCGAAATATCTCTCCAAGAAAAATACCACATAAACCTTGTCCAACGAAGATTCTGAGAGTTGGGGTCTACATTAAAAATCTCTTCCAAATCCTTCAATACGCCCGCATCTAGATCTCTCACTTCCAGAGAACTGTAGAATTCATGATCTCAAGTAATAGCCTCATGGTAGTACATGAAAATTGGTTCGAGCAATCACCTCTAACTAGGAATCGAAGAAAGAAAAATATTAATCGAGCCAACAAACCAGCGTTCTCAAATCAAGAATCTGAAAGAACGTCATCCGATTTCTGGAACGCTGAAACAATTAGCCCCCGATCGGCATATCCATCAAACCAAGCACA
Organism: Rhododendron griersonianum; assembly: GCA_018127125.1. Lineage (NCBI taxonomy): Eukaryota > Viridiplantae > Streptophyta > Magnoliopsida > Ericales > Ericaceae > Rhododendron > Rhododendron griersonianum. The sequence continues at coordinate 1,237,089 of CM030793.1, forward strand.
AGTTGTCAGGTAATAGCTAGAGAAGTCCAAAGAAGTATTAAGAATTCAATTGATAAAGAAACTTCCGCCAGAATCCGGATGGGGGCAAACAAGAACATCTATGAAACCTGAAAAAAAATCCTCAACCGATACAGAATCGCCGTACACTAATAAATTTAGGGAACGTAATTCAACAATCTTCACATACAGCACACCGATCAAATCAAGCACCACTTGTTAGGTATAGCAACAGAAATTCCAAAGAAACCAGAGAATTCCACTAGTAAAAGAACCTGAATTAAAACTCGAATTGTGGCGAACAAGAACATCTACTCGACCCGAATCTATCTTTTCTACCTTAACGGCATCGCCCGCCAAACATAACCTTTAGGATACGGAATTCAAGAATTTCAGAGAGCAGCACGCCGGCAAAATCAAGCACTACGTTTCTACACAATATGCAAAATACCAAATCGCCCGTCATCACCAAATTAAAAGCCAAATTCCGAACCCTAAGAGAAAATACGGAACAAGAAGCATGAGATAGAGAGATGATACCGATAGACAGGAGAGCACCTGGCCTAAAACCTGACGCGGTTGGAAGCGTAGGACTTGCAGGGGTATTTATAGATGAGGTCCGCGAAGATACACGGCTAGGATTTATCGGTGCTTCGAGATCGGACGGTGGATGGACATCCTTATCTTTCAAGGAAAAGGAAGTATTCTTTGCCGCGTTTTTTAAGGCGGTTTAGTAGCTTAGGTACCACGCCAGTGATATCGCGCCACCTGGATTAGGTCGGTTTTCCTGTTTTTACTGTCGGCCACACGTAGTAGTTGAGATAAGACTTGGTCAATAACGGTGGTCGATGGTGCCTCGGTGGGGAGAAATTTCTCGTGGGTGGGCTATTTTTAATCTTTTTCGATCCGGAAAGTATAAGTCCACCGACGGCTACGGGACGAATGAGCCATTGAATAATTTTTATAAAAAAAATTGAGTGGACCCATAAAAAAAACAATTCAAATTGAGCATCAACACATATCGAATTGAGTTGATTTTTCACGACATCACCCGGTTTTTTTTTTATAAAAATTATTGAACGGCTCGAAACATTCTGCCGTCGGTGGCCATGGTCGGTGTGTATAGCAAAGTTGTTTTCGATCCATCTCTTTTAGTTAGTTGCCACTGACTTATCTTTTGTTGTCTTTATTTTGGTGGTTGCCACTGACTTATCTTTTGTTGTCTTTATTTTGGTGGTTTTTGTGCAGTTGGACCAGCTTCGTTCTGCTTTCTTTTTAAATTTACTTTTTTTAAAAGAAGGAAATTTTAAGCTCAAATAATATGAAAATGAAAAATATTTTTTTAATTTTTTTTGTACCGTTTAAATGATCTCAATGAGATCTATCAAATAAGATCCATATTGATAGGAAAATTATTTGCGTAAACACATAATTTTTGAGCTTAAAATTACCTTCTTTTTCTAAAAGTTCATTTTCGGAGAAAACGGAACGGCACCTGTACAGCTTGCAGCCATACTTGGTATGCGTCTAAAGACATGAGGCATCGATGCCGACAATCGACGGTCCGAGATCTGTCAGGAGTGAGTGTGGGTACCGCACCGTGGGCAACTGCCAAGTTTAAAGATGTTGAGAAGAAGCTGGTGAGCCCCAGAATTCTGATGATAATGCCGACGGCGGTGATCTTTACAGAAAGACGACCGAAGCATATATGCCAGTTTTGGACGCAAAGGGCACAAGACTTGTCATCTCATTTTTTGCAAAATATTCAATGTCTGACATACTGGTTGCATTTTAAACGATCCGAATAAAATTCTGGCATTGCATCAGGTTTTCAATAGGAAGGGTTGCCCCACGCAGGAAGTCGTCTCTGAGTCTGCCGTTGCCATCTTATGGTCATTTTTTCCAATAACTCGTTTGTAAAATCATCTCTCGGGTTGGATTTGATCGAACATAATTGAAATGTGAATGCAGAGCAAAATATAATGAACTGAATCCTTATTAAAGCAGCTATTAGAAGATTTATTCTTCTTCGAGGGAGAGTGGAAATCATCAAAACCCTTCTATTGGTTCCCGTACATGGAGAAGGTTTGAGCACCCCCCAGTTGAAGGCTTTTTTTTAAGGTTTTGGAGAACAATAAGCATTTGTATTTAGTCCCTTTTTTTTTTTGAAAAAAAAAGAGACTAAATGCATATTACTAATACCGCACACATTTGAAATTATTGTAAAGCCATTTCATAATACCAATTATAAATCTCATATTTCCCCATCATCTTTTTGGTTTTGTGAAACCAAATTCGGTTTAATTTGCACTTGCTTTTACTGTTTGGGGCTCAGGGATAACGCTCCCAAAATTTAGACAAGGATATTATGGCAATTTGTGACGTAAATATGGTACTATTTTCATTTAATATATAGAAAAAATTGTGTGTGTAGTACATGTACTTTAACTACACAGTTGAAAACTCACTTAAAAATTTGTGCAACTTTTCTATTTGCGTTCTTTTCTTGATTGTTCTTCGTGAATTATGTAGGTTGTGATTTGACCGATTTCTCAACAGACTCAGAGTCTTCAACTTATCCTCGATTAAGATTCCAGCTATACAATATGCTCTACACTGTACCACATAATCTATAACGCTCCATGACTATCAGGCTTTGGAAATGTAATTGTCCAGTATTTCACCATTCAATGTTTCACTGTATTCATCATTTTGTAGAATCACGGGTTAAAAATGAGATTTTTTCTTGCATATACAATTTTTATATACATTGTCAAAAAAAAATTATTTGATCGTAATTTTTTCTTATCAAAGTTAAGTTCAATACTGTCAAAGTCTTTCCGTTTTGAAGAATAGGAGGTCGGAAAGTGAGTTGATCGACCGTCAATCCCCTCGGAAGTGGGTAACCCTTCATTCCGTTCGTACTTTTAGGTGATATTACATGAAGACCCCCACATCTATACGTTTTGGATGCAAACACCCCATAACCATTAAAAACGCCAAAAGCACCGTCTCGTCCCTAATGGTTAACCAATCAGCACCATTCTGTCAAAAGACCATTAAAATGAAGGCGATTTTGAGAAGCCACAGCCGCCTTGCTTTTCTGCCTGGGGGGGGGGGGGAGGCGTCCCTCTCCCTCCTCCCCCCGAGCTCCTCCTCCTCCTCCTCCATCCGCTCTCCTCTTTCTTCCCCCTCTTCCCTATAGTTTTTTTTCTTTTCATTTTCTCCTCCCTCAGATCTGACCCTCTCTGTTCGGCAGGCTCCGCCGTCACCGGAGTCGTTTGTCCGCATGTAATCTGTAGAGACTCGCAAATTTGTTTTAATTTCAGAAATCGTTTATTTCGTCAATTAGTTGTATTGTTGGTAAAATCGCTCGTATGTTGTGGGGTGTACGGAGATACGTATCCGGGTGTGTATCGGACTCTCGTAGGATAGTAAAATGTTAGTTTTGATGTTGCAATGATGTTTGGAAGTGTTAGTACCAGGTCAGGTTCGTTTCGGTGTCCGTTGGAAAATTTTCTTTTTTCTGCCCTTCATGAACCGGTACAGCTTTTCCCCGTACCGGTACATGGTATCCAGAAGTTGTAATTTTTGACAGTTTGAAGGTTCATGAACCGGTACAGCTTTTACCCGTACCGGTACATGCTGCGTTTTCTGCAGATTTTCAGCACGCTTCTTGGACCACTATAAATAGACCTCTTATGTTATTTTCTCACTCCAAGGCCACGAACCAAGCCCTAAAATCACCCCTCTACCTTCTCTCTTCAATCTCTCACCCAAATTCTTGGATTTCTACATCAAACACCTCAAAATCTTCAAGATCTATGGGTTGTTCATCCTAATTTCATTCGGAATCAAGGTTATTGCGTTCAAAGAGGTAAGAACTTCATCATTTTCGGATTTCTCTCTCTCTCCTCTCAATCACTTGTTGAACCTCACTTATCTCTCTTGATCTTGGGAAATCTTGGACCTAGGTCTCGTATTGTAGCTTGGGAGGAGCTAGATCTTGGTGTTTCAAGCTTGGGTTACTTAGGGTTTTGCTCAAAACCCATTGTGGTAGGGATTTCTTACTCTCGTTATGCGTTAGTGTGATGTTTATGTACCTAGATCGTGCTTTATTTCGTGCTTGAGGTTGGGTTTTGTGCTTCTATCAAATCTGGAAATTTCTTTCCGTTTTTGGGTTTCAGCCCAACTTTGAACGGCCATAACTCCTTCATCCGATGCCCGTTTCACGCAAACTTTATATCGAATCGAAGGTCTGGAAGTTAGCTTTCGTTTGCCACCAAAATCACCTTTAAACTCTTTGTACACAGAAAGTTATGACCGTTTGAGTAGAGGTGTGTCAGTCGGTCGATGTTTGCGGCTACTCCCTAGGTTATATTCGTTCCGTGTTATGACTTCCAATATGATTAGACTATGTTTAAGTCACTCTTGAGTAGGGTTGCTTATGCCCTAATGGTTCGTTGTTCGATCTTGTCTCTGAGCACTCGTTAGTGTATAATATTAGTGTCGTTGGTTGGAGAATATATACCGTAAGGGTGGTTGGAGTACCGTGGGCTATAAGGGAGTAAGAGGTGAACGTTACGCGTAGACTTGAGTTTGTCTAGTGATTCTATGGGTAGTATTGTGACTCGTGTCCTCGTTCGATATGTTTTCTGTTAGGAACCAAGTGGGTGGTGTGTCGTAGAGTCTTTGCGGGTTCGATATGTGACGTAGGGCGTCGTGATTGACTTTGATGAATAACGTGGACTTAAAGTATTTATCAATGTATAATGGGGTGTACTTATGAGTTGGTATGCATGGTTAATGATGTAAGAACGATTGTGAGTGTGGAAAGTGATGTTTGTTTATATACGGATTGATAACGCTTTTTTATGTTTACGTGAGTTGTGAATTCTGAATTGAGGGTCCTGCAACGCAAGGTGTGGAAATACGGGGACTCTAGAGGGCCCGCAACGCAAGGTGTGGTAGTGCGGAAACCCAGGTTGAGAGAATTCAATGTGACGCAAGGGGTGGTAACACAGTTGAATGTCTCGCATGATGAAGAGAATTTTGATTGACCTTAGAGGTCTATATTGATGTTTGGATTGCATGATTGCTTGAGATTGTGGTTGCCGAGACAGAGAATGAAAGGTTGATTTTTATCAAAGAAAGCAATTTGAGTTTTGAAAAGAGGATTTTATTTAAAAATCCTCCGGTATTCTTGAGCGAATCAACTGATCCGGTATTTGGGCACAAATCAACGGACTCCGGCATTCAAGCTCGAATCAACGGAGCTTGACCTGTGATGGTCTTGAGTTTTCCCTAAAATGTTTTGGAAATCTAAAAGGAAAGTTTTAAGTAATGAGGCACCATGGTGGATGGTATGAAAAGAGGAGATGGTTTGTGGAATTCATTTGAAACGTTGTTGGTTGAACTATAATTGTTGTTTGTTTGATTGATATGAGTCCTAATGCTTCTTCTAGTTGATGCATGGATGGTTAGGGTTATCTCTAAGATATACGGAAAGGTCTAAATTCGTCAGTTCTTTTTTGTAATCCCTCTTGTGTCTCATGTTCAATTGGGTGTCTCATTCGTGTCAGGTGTATATTTCATCTCATTTCCATATAACTTGAGTATAGATTTCTCTACTGGGCTAGTGTAGCTCAACCTATCATTTTCAGGTAAAGGTCAAGGAAGTTGGCATGACGTGCATCCCGTGTTGCTGATCACGTGTCTCGGAGGTTCAAATGAGGAGTCAAGTTTGCATTTTTTTTAAAGAAGTATTCGGAAAATTGATTAATGAAAATTGTAATATTGTTTTAGCGTTTGTATAACTTGGGGCTTCGAACCAAGATTGTAACTCAAATTTAACTTTGAAAACTGGGAAAAGTATGTCATTTGGGTATTTCCGGTATTTCAGTGAAGGTTTTATTTATTAAAAATGTTTATAATTTATGTTAAAAATCGAGGGCGTGACAAATTGGTATCAGAGCAACTAGGTTAGAATACTTTGAGACCGTGGGGAGACTTTTAGTCTCATGGGTTCAAAAGTCATTGCATTTTTTTTTAACAAAAACATGTGTGTGCTTGCATGACCGACGTTTGTTCAACAGTGTGGCTTGTATTTACGTTTACTCTGTTAGGTGGAATGCTGGCGACCCTTGTTTGGGAAGAATGGAAGTTTGGTCTATGCGTAGGGGATGTGGCAGCGTTTGTTGTTATTATTGTGGTTTCCGTTAGCAGTCTTGTCATTGGATTCTACGTGGTAAGATACCTTTTAGACGAGCTGGAAAGTCGTGAAGGATTGTGGTAGTTATGCATAGTGGTGAGGTTGACACGTGAGAGATGATATCTGTTAGTATGTAATAGAAGTGTTAGACTGTTAGTAAGATTTGTGAGCTAAGTACCTGATGTGTTTTATTTGGATTATGCAGGTTACTTGTTAACTTTTAAATACTTTAAGTAATTTTTATGTGAGGTAAGGTGTGACAGGAGCATAGTTTGTCCAGAAAGTGAGTAAGGTGTATCATAACTAGGGGATTGAACTAAGGAGTAACTTGAATGTGTGAAGAGATGATGTTTTGTCGTGGCAGTGATTGTGCTTTGTTATCGTTATGGTAGTCATTGAGGTGGTGATATTAAGTATAGATCAGACAAGTCAAGCCTTCGTAGAGAGTTGTAAGTATCTGAGGTTGACTTAGGAAAATAAGAGTTATCGATAGGGTGTCTAGATACGGTATGTGTCTTCTGGACACCCAGGCGGCTACCGATGAGATCCAGTTGGAAGAGGCGCTTGATCACCGCTCCTTCTAGATGGAAGTCTCGGAAAGTCAATTGGACACTAGGATTGTGTATAGGGGACTAGCTAGATCTCTAGGTTTGGGAATTTAGATAGATGGCTGTATATAGGAATTTTGTAAGAGGGACAACAAGACTTGAGGTGACCTATATCGATGTGACTTGAGCCGAGTGATTGATGTAAGTGTATGGTGAGAGACTTAACTGAAGTGAGGGCAATACGGATGTGAACTGTTGAGGCAGATAATGAGGCGAAGTGTAAATGATATATTGGGTGGGAAATGGTAGGAACTTGGAAGGGATAGGCGTGTGGAGAAATAGTATGCTGTAAATTGAAGGATTGAAGCGTAGAGATTGTGTGTGGAGTGTAACCAAGTATGAAGGCTAGACTAATGACAGTATAGGACATGTTTAGGCATCGTTGAGATGATAAGTCTGTTTAAGAAAGATTAAGAGATAATAGTGATAGCAGAGATGGTGGTGGTAATGGAAGTCGTTGTTCCTGAGGTTGAGTGTACAAGTGGCGAATGCCTTTGAGGGATATTGAGATTGACATGATTACTTGATTGAGGGAAAATCGAGAGCTGTGAGGTGTGTGGTGAGCGGAACCGTTAGAAATCATTGGTGTGAGTGAGATTAATTCTTAAGTAACGAAGTAGTCAGAGTCTTAGAATATAACGAGAAGTATAGATATGTTGTTAGGTTGTGATGTTGATGGAATAGGGGAATAATTAGAACTGATAATACGTGTATCTGTGATGTGATGTTTGAGATTATGAATTTGGGAATTGTGCGATTTGCTTTGACTAAATGAATGGAAATGATTGAGATCGGTAAAGTGAATAGACGTGGTGTGAGGCTTCACGAGATTGGGAAGAATGAGATAACTGTAGGGCTTTTTAGAACCATGAATTGTGAAGTGTTGGATACTTGGTGAGTCTGTTGGACACTCTGTGGATCCGTTGGATATGGGGTGAGCCTATTAATGCGTGAATGTGTTTGGTATCGTGTAAGCTGTTAAATGGTATGGTTGGTTTGTTGGGATGTTTCGTGTATGAAATTCGTTGCAACTTAGTTTAAACCTATATGTTTGACTTGTTATGTAGCCCCAATGTGTGAAGTTTGCTTTTAGTACACAATGTAGAATAAACAATGAAGCGTATGTGGGTATTTGCTATGAGGAATTATTTTTTTGTCTTGTGTAGTTAGAATCTTGATTGTGATTGAATGTTAGATGGACGAAAAGACGTTTGAGGCTTGTGTAGAGTTCATAGGGAAGAGTTATGTGAAAAAGAAGAAGAAGAAGAAGAGGTGTGAGTTGGAGACTGTGACTAGCGGTTGTCTTATGTGCGTTTGGTGTCGGTGTCTATCCTCAGTACTATCAATAGAATGGGATCGATCGTGGGATGTATTTACTTTCAAAGTCGAGAAGGATATCAATAGCTTTGAGACGTAAGAAGTTCAATCATGGAGAATTGGTGTTAAAACTGAGCAGATGGTGAGGGTCACTATGAGGTCTAATCATTGAATTTTGGGCTTTCTTGGTTTTACTACCATAGAGATTATTCGAGATTTTCTAGATTGATAGTTGGCAAAAAGAGAGAGAGAGAATGTAAGATTCAAAGTTTTGGGTAAACGAGGGGATATAAGTTGATGAATCTTAGAGTGAGTGTTAGAATTTGAGTGTCTGTGAAGGTTGAGATTTCAGGAGAGCGGTTAGAGGTTGGTGTGATTCTTGGGAAGAAACCAATGTACATCCTAGGCATACGAGATCGACTGTTGAGCGGTAGGAGCATACCGTTAAATTGTGGAAATGTGGCATAAGGTTAGGTATCGCGAGGGATGAGCTTAGTTGGCTTGAATTGTAAATTTCGGGACGAAATTTCTTTAAGGAGGATAGATTGTAGAGACTCGCAAATTTGTTTTAATTTCAGAAATCGTTTATTTCGTCAATTAGTTGTATTGTTGGTAAAATCGCTCGTATGTTGTGGGGTGTACGGAGATACGTATCCGGGTGTGTATCGGACTCTCGTAGAATAGTAAAATGTTAGTTTTGATGTTGCAATGATGTTTGGAAGTGTTAGTACCAGGTCAGGTTCGTTTCGGTGTCCGTTGGAAAATTTTCTTTTTTCTGCCCTTCATGAACCGGTACAGCTTTTCCCCGTACCGGTACATTGTATCCAGAAGTTGTGATTTTTGACAGTTTGAAGGTTCATGAACCGGTACAGCTTTTACCCGTACCGGTACATGCTGCGTTTTCTGCAGATTTTCAGCACGCTTCTTGGACCACTATAAATAGACCTCTTATGTTATTTTCTCACTCCAAGGCCACGAACCAAGCCCTAAAATCACCCCTCTACCTTCTCTCTTCAATCTCTCACCCAAATTCTTGGATTTCTACATCAAACACCTCAAAATCTTCAAGATCTATGGGTTGTTCATCCTAATTTCATTCGGAATCAAGGTTATTGCGTTCAAAGAGGTAAGAACTTCATCATTTTCGGATTTCTCTCTCTCTCCTCTCAATCACTTGTTGAACCTCACTTATCTCTCTTGATCTTGGGAAATCTTGGACCTAGGTCTCGTATTGTAGCTTGGGAGGAGCTAGATCTTGGTGTTTCAAGCTTGGGTTACTTAGGGTTTTGCTCAAAACCCATTGTGGTAGGGATTTCTTACTCTCGTTATGCGTTAGTGTGATGTTTATGTACCTAGATCGTGCTTTATTTCGTGCTTGAGGTTGGGTTTTGTGCTTCTATCAAATCTGGAAATTTCTTTCCGTTTTTGGGTTTCAGCCCAACTTTGAACGGCCATAACTCCTTCATCCGATGCCCGTTTCACGCAAACTTTATATCGAATCGAAGGTCTGGAAGTTAGCTTTCGTTTGCCACCAAAATCACCTTTAAACTCTTTGTACACAGAAAGTTATGACCGTTTGAGTAGAGGTGTGTCAGTCGGTCGATGTTTGCGGCTACTCCCTAGGTTATATTCGTTCCGTGTTATGACTTCCTATATGATTAGACTATGTTTAAGTCACTCTTGAGTAGGGTTGCTTATGCCCTAATGGTTCGTTGTTCGATCTTGTCTCTGAGCACTCGTTAGTGTATAATATTAGTGTCGTTGGTTGGAGAATATATACCGTAAGGGTGGTTGGAGTACCGTGGGCTATAAGGGAGTAAGAGGTGAACGTTACGCGTAGACTTGAGTTTGTCTAGTGATCCTATGGGTAGTATTGTGACTCGTGTCCTCGTTCGATATGTTTTCGTTAGGAACCAAGTGGGTGGTGTGTCGTAGAGTCTTTGCGGGTTCGATATGTGACGTAGGGCGTCGTGATTGACTTTGATGAATAACGTGGACTTAAAGTATTTATCAATGTATAATGGGGTGTACTTATGAGTTGGTATGCATGGTTAATGATGTAAGAACGATTGTGAGTGTGGAAAGTGATGTTTGTTTATATACGGATTGATAACGCTTTTTTATGTTTACGTGAGTTGTGAATTCTGAATTGAGGGTCCTGCAACGCAAGGTGTGGAAATGCGGGGACTCTAGAGGGCCCGCAACGCAAGGTGTGGTAGTGCGGAAACCCAGGTTGAGAGAATTCAATGTGACGCAAGGGGTGGTAACACAGTTGAATGTCTCGCATGATAAAGAGAATTTTGATTGACCTTAGAGGTCTATATTGATGTTTGGATTGCATGATTGCTTGAGATTGTGGTTGCCGAGACAGAGAATGAAAGGTTGATTTTTATCAAAGAAAGCAATTTGAGTTTTGAAAAGAAAATAAAATCCTCCGGTATTCTTGAGCGAATCAACGGATCCGGTATTTGGGCACAAATCAACGGACTCCGGCATTCAAGCTCGAATCAACGGAGCTTGACCTGTGATGGTCTTGAGTTTTCCCTAAAATGTTTTGGAAATCTAAAAAGAAAGTTTTAAGTAATGAGGCACCATGGTGGATGGTATGAAAAGAGGAGATGGTTTGTGGAATTCATTTGAAACGTTGTTGGTTGAACTATAATTGTTGTTTGTTTGATTGATATGAGTCCTAATGCTTCTTCTAGTTGATGCATGGATGGTTAGGGTTATCTCTAAGATATACGGAAAGGTCTAAATTCGTCAGTTCTTTTTTTGTAATCCCTCTTGTGTCTCATGTTCAATTGGGTGTCTCATTCGTGTCAGGTGTATATTTCATCTCATTTCCATATAACTTGAGTATAGATTTCTCTACTGGGCTAGTGTAGCTCAACCTATCATTTTCAGGTAAAGGTCAAGGAAGTTGGCATGACGTGCATCCCGTGCTTGCTGATCACGTGTCTCGGAGGTTCAAATGAGGAGTCAAGTTTGCATTTTTTTTAAAGAAGTATTCGGAAAATTGATTAATGAAAATTGTAATATTGTTTTAGCGTTTGTATAACTTGGGGCTTCGAACCAAGATTGTAACTCAAATTTAACTTTGAAAACTGGGAAAAGTATGTCATTTGGGTATTTCCGGTATTTCAGTGAAGGTTTTATTTATTAAAAATGTTTATAATTTATGTTAAAAATCGAGGGCGTGACATAATCTATCGCCGGAGCTCTTGTGGCAGCAGTGGTGGAGGCAATGAGGGTTGCGATCCGTTCGGCGGTTTTTGGGCGGCTGGATTTAGAGCAAGATCTGGAGGAGTTTTGTCTCTCCTTGTGAGAGTAATAAAATTCGCCTTTGGGCGATTTGTTTACTGTTCGGGTTCAAGAAGATTAATATGCATCTTTTGGTGGTTTGCTAGAAATTCATTAGTGTGCTTATTTCTGGTCGAAGTTCATCTGATCGTCTAGATTCTTGTTGTCTTTTTTCTTGGCTAGCAATGTATCTCTTTTTAAGACTGCTATAGGATATATGAATTTTTCGCTCAGCAGAAAGTGCGTCAGGCCATGCCTGGGCTGGGGATGAAAGACATCAATCGGCTCGTTCTTTCTCGTTTTGTATCAGTTAGATGATTAGTTTGGCTTTGTCCAAGTTATCTGTAATGAATTTCGTTGTGTAAGTGCCGTTGGGCTTTATCAATACAATACCTCTCACTTTTGTCAAAAAAAACATGGACAACTTTCAATAGATAAGGGGTCAATGCGAGCGAGTTTTACAAGATAGGATCCTCATTTCCCCCTCATCCCGTTAACTAAGTTAGTCAATTTTTTATTACATATAGACTAAGGCGTCTAAATGGACGATTTTAAACGTTAAGGGGTCTTCGTGTAATTTCATCTATTTCTTTGTATTAATAGAAAAAGCAGATGTATTCACTAGTAAATTACAGAATTTCTTTTTCTTTTCGCTCGAAAGAAGATGAGGGACGTCTGTGTCAAATTACACACATCTCAATATTTTTCACCTGACATGTTAATTTTTCTATCTGATTTCTTGCTTTACTCAATTCTATTGTTTATAAATGAAGTTCGATGTGGCAGGAGTGGAGAGGAAGGTGAGGATGGTCATAGCGGCGATTTGGAGGAAAGTGATGTTTTCGTCGTCGTCGTCAGAGGTGGGTGGAGTAGAGGGATGTTTTGGTGGAGGCAACGATAGTTATGGCTGAGAGCAAAAATGCTTGAGAGAGTTAATGCTTGAGGTTTTCGTGGAGGCGGAGGTGGTTATTTTCAGTGTTTTTTTGGTGTCCCTCAAGGGAGGAAGACGATGATGTGTGATAGATATTTTTAAAGTCATTTGAAAAAAATATTAAATGAAGTTTGATGTGGCGGTGGCAGAGAGGAAGTCAAGGAGGGTTGGAAAGTGATGTTTTCATTGTCGGAGGAGGAGGTGGGTGGTGTAGAGGGATGTTTTGGTGGAAGCAACGGTGATCATGGCTGAGAGTAAAAATGCTTCTTAGAGATTTGAGGAGGGATCAAGTGAGTGGCGGTGAAGGTTTCGTTGTTGTTGTCGTCGTTGCGGCGGTTCCATTATTGTCGTCGTTGAAGGTGGTGGAGATGGAGTCGAAGAGAGGAGTGATGTGGTGGAGGTTTCATTGTCGTTGTCGCAACAGTTCCGTTTTTGTTGTCGTTGTCGGAGGTGGTGACGGTGGAGATGAGGAGGGGAGTGAGTGGCGGTGGAGGTTTCATTTTTGTTGTCATGACGGTTTTGTTTTTGTTGTCATCGTTGGAGGTGGTGGTGGCGGCGGCGGTGGAGATGGAGTCGAGAAGGGGAGTGAGTGGTGGAGGAGTGGGTGGGTGGGGGAAACGAATTGGCGGCATTGCTCTCTCTTTTAAATTTATTTAATTTTAGTTCCTCTTATTGTTTTTTATTTTCATGTATTTTCTTGTATAAGGATGTTGGGCCCAATTCAGGTGGAGGAGAGGGCCCGAAATTTAGCTGGCCAAAGAGCCATCCTGAAAGAATGACACTGTGTCTGTTGGCCTTCCGTTCGTACGAATCGAATAAGAAATCACTTAGTTACATGTCGTTTAATGCATTAATATTATTCGTAGATTGTTGGAATGTGTGATTGCTTATGACTCATTTGTGATATTGTTGGCATACCTAAAGATATTACGTCGATGAAAGTGATCTCGGGAAAGTCGTAGTATGTATAGTGTTTGAGAAACTAGTTGTTTGGGTCGGAAGTTGGCTTAGGAAGTCTCGTAGCGCAAGTGGTGGTAATACGGTGACTTGAAGGGTTTCGTTACGCAAGGGGTGGTAATACGGTAACCCGGGGTTGTATGGATTACTGTGACCCTAGGGGTGGTAACACGATAATTCTCGTAGTGACTCACGGTAACGCAAGAGGTGGAAATACCAATGGTGGGAGTATGGGTGGTGAGTTGAGTAGGGTATGTCAAGGTTGTTGAGTTATGTGACTTATGTACGTGTTCGGAATAGAGATCCATATTACAAGACAATCGGTCATTAAGCATCGAGCTATATTCCTTTGTTTTCCCTTCCGTTGCACCGATCAACATGTTTGCATATAACCTTGGTTAAGATTTTCCTACTGGGCTTTGTAGCTCAACAAAATCTTTCTTTTCAGGTGCTAACGCCGGTCAGTAGCATCATGTGTGCATGCTTGGATTGTGGACAAGTTTTTGGAAGCTTATCGCACTTAGTTACTTCTTCATCATGTGATAGTCTAGCTTTGGTCAAGATGGCTTTGTAACTAATAATTCATAAATTATCTTTTGGCGAAGTTTGTAACTTTGTTTAAGCTAATTTGGGCCGTCGTGCCAAAGTGTACTTTCTTTGAAATGGGGGACTTGTCTGTAATTAAACAGGTGGGATATTATTTTGGGAATACGATGGCGAGTGAGGTTCTTGGTTTAAATGTATTATTTAATTTATATTGAAAATCCAGGTCGTGACAACCACTCACTCCCCTTCTCGACTCCATCTCCACCGCTGCCACCACCTTCGACGACTACAACAAAAACAAAACCGTCACGACAAAAAAAAAAAAAAAAACGAAACCTCCACCGCCACTCACTCCCCTCCTCGACTCCATCTCCACCACCACCACCACCAATCCGATAATACCTTAACCTTCTTCCCATCCTAACCCATGTATTTTCCTTCTATAAGGTAGCTCTACCCACTCCAGAACAGATAATACACAACTATGCAGACAAGTCAAAAAAAAAACCTTCAAAAAAATCGCATCACAGGAGGTTCATTCAGTGCCGGCCCCGACATTTGGGTTGCCCTAACCCAACCTCATATTTTGTTGCCCACTTACTATTAAGTCATACAAAATAAAAAAATTCAAAGTTATAATATTGTTTTTTAGCTTTGATAACATAAAAAAATTCAACATCAAAATGAAAATCTCATTTTATAGTGTTTTATGATTAGTACGGTCTGATTTTTTTTTTAAAAAAACAACTTCTCCTAACATTTTTTGAAGCAAATTTCTCAATTGAGCCATCCTATTTACTTATCTAAGAACTCAGGGCTCGTTCCGCTAACTTTCATTTTTTGGGGCTTTTTAGATTATATATGTGTGAGGAGAATGACCTTTCTTGAAAAGTATAAGAAGTTAAAAAAGCCTCATTTTCAATTGAGATCATAGCCAATCTCTTTAATCTCTCTTGCGAAATGGTAATTCAAAGATAAAAATAAAAACTGTGTTAGCTTACTCGATTTATTTTAACTATGACATTTTTTCAATAAAATGTAAGAACATCACTTATAGATTATTGTTGGGAGGAAACAAAAAGAGGTAGAATAAAAATTGTGGATAGACAAACAAAAAGATTGCTGAACAAAAAATTGGAGGAAAAGAGAAAAAGGATGGCAGCACACAAGAATCAAACCAAGCACCGCAGATGCTTTGACATTGTCAATGACCACTACACCAAGCAAAGGGTTGTGCCACTATGGCCGGAAAACTTTTTCAAATTTATAATCTAACTTGAAATTTTTTTTTTGGTTGCCCCAGCTTGGGGGGTTGCCCAAGACTGAAGGCTT
This sequence comes from Rhododendron griersonianum, assembly GCA_018127125.1. NCBI lineage: Eukaryota > Viridiplantae > Streptophyta > Magnoliopsida > Ericales > Ericaceae > Rhododendron > Rhododendron griersonianum. The sequence continues at coordinate 1,252,288 of CM030793.1, forward strand.
GCGGGGCTTACACCGGGGCCGGCCTTGGGTTCATTGGCGACTGGACAAGCATCCGAAGGGAAAGAAGTAATGTAATAATAATGCATAAAACATGTAAACCAATCCAGTTAGAACCAACAGCTCCTCCTTCTTCTTCCCCCAGTCAGAACCGGCAGCTCCAGAGACTCAAGATCCCCTTCCCTCGTGGTTGAAACAATCATTACTATATCATTTCTCGAGTGCACAGTAAGACTCCCTTCCTCTTCTGTTCATAAAAATACCAAACGACGAACCCCCTAAGCACGACCAGACTGACCCCAATAGCAATTGCCCAACCGAGTTTATCCGGCCCACCCGCAGTGGGTGGGTATCCGGTAGGACCGGAGACCTGCGTGTCTCCGATTGGGCTGTATACCAGGGGGTCTCCAGTATACGGCGCGTCTTTGGTTAGGCCGTACACCGGCGGGTATACCGGAGACGCGCCGTATACCGGAGACCCCTGGTATACAGCCCAATCGGAGACACGCAGGTCTCCGGTCCTACCGGATACCCACCCACTGCGGGTGGGCCGGATAAACTCGGTTGGGCAATTGCTATTGGGGTCAGTCTGGTCGTACTTGTTGGAAATTTTACGGAATTTCAGATGAATGAAATCGGGGCTACCGGAGGGTCTCTCGAGGCAACCGAGCATGAACCGGGTTCGTTGTATCTGGACGCTCCACAATCAATAGACGTATTGATGTGTGGATTCTGTAACCCCTCCATGATGGTGAATTCATTCCCGTAACCTCCCTCTTCAATGGCAGAATTCATTGACAGAATTCATTGGCAGATTAATGGCTGCATTACTCCTTTCCTGGTTCCTTTCCCTATAAAAGGAGGCTCACGTCCTTGGAGAAAGTACAAGCAAATTCACAACCTTCTAGCTTATTCTGATTTTCGTTCTTGAGAGAGAGAGGCAGGCGGTAGTCAGTTCGCCAAGGCGGTCATCGGTGGTGTTCCGACGGCTAGCGGTCCAACCGAGCTAACCCTGGGAGAAAGTCGCCGAAGCAACCTACAACACCCACGGTAGGGGCGAATCTTTCTTAAGGAGACTGTGGTTCAACACAGGACTCGGTTTCAATCCAAGATTCAGTTTGTATCTCGTTTTTCCGTATTCTGTTTCAATCTGTTTTGTTCTTGTATTTCGATTATGTAATTGCTGATTATCAATGGAAATTGTTCACTGGATTTCGTGTATATGCCGAGATTTTCCCAACAAGCTTAAGAAAGATTTTTTGATCTCTGATCGGCATCGGATTCCAGAAAACAATTTCTGTTTTGGACTAACGTTTGAGTTGCAAGAACAGATTCTAAACAGATTAGTTTTCATGATGGAGAATCATTGGTGTAAGACGAGTTATCAATCTGTTCAGCAGATTGTTTGGAGATTGTTACGAGAATAATCAGACCCGTTCGGCTTCGGCCAAGATCAGTCATGCGTGACTCGATCATGTTGCAAACAGAAAGGCTACGGCCTAAGGCAATCGTGCGCGGCTTGGCCTTGGATCAATTTTGTTGGCCTCTGGGGTGATCTACTTGGCTTCTGCCTTGACATCACCTGGCCTTGATCCAGTGTTTATGATCTGCCCGGTGTGCAGTTCATGTGCTTGACGCCTGGGTTGCTCTCGGCCTGAAGTACTCAACCAGTGGACGGTGTGAGTGCTCAGCCCTTGTGCACGGCAAGTGGGATACATCAGTACATGGATTGGACTCTAAAAACAGAAGGGGAAGGTGGATGGCCACATTTTTGCAAGTAGCAGATTGTGTATACCGTTTACCTTTCGGGGGCGCTGCCCCCGAGCCCCCGCCAGGGGGCTCGGCCCCCTAAGACCCCCGCCAGGGGGCGCGCCCCCTGGGACCCCCAGGTTACATGGTATTGTGGGGGTGTCAGACTTAGCTTGTTTGATAGATTGTTAATCTATGCATTTATAGCTTGTCATTTTGATATTGAGATTTGTTCTCTTATGTGTGGTTGTTCCTAATTTCAGGAAAACATGACTACTGTGCAAGAGAAAACTACCGTCACTGGCAAAGACAAAGAGGCTGGTGGTGTCAGTGGCAATGGAAATGGCCGTGGTGCTACTCCAACTCATGCTCCTATTCCTGGGATTCCCTCGGTTCCAATATCTCACGTGGAGAGGCCGAGCAAATTTGTTGGTGTGGACTTCAAGAGGTGGCAACAGAAGATGCTGTTCTATCTCACCACCTTGAACTTAGCAAAGTGGCTTGTCGAGGAAGCACCTGTTATAGCTGAGGATGATCCTGACACTCAGAAGCGGATTGATGTGGCTAGATGGAAAGAGCATGACTATATGTGCAAGAATTACATTCTGAATGCTCTAGATGATTCGCTGTATTCTGTGTATGGCGAGACTCCATCGGCTAAGGAATTATGGGAATCCTTAGACAGGAAATACAAGATTGAGGGTGCCGGGTCCAAGAAATTCGTTGTGGGCCGGTTCCTTGATTACATGATGGTGGACTCCAAGTCTGTGGCAGTCCAAGTCCAAGAGCTGCAGCTCCTGCTCAATGAGATCAGGACTGAGGGGATGATTCTGAGTGAAGCATTCCAGGTGGCTGCAGTCATCCACAAGCTACCACCATAATGGAAAGAGTTCAAGAGCTATCTCATGTTCAAGAATAAGGAGATGACCTTGGAGGCTCTTTTCATCAAACTCCGTATTGAAGAGGAGAATCGGGGTATGGATAGGAGTGCGAAGACCTCCTACATGGCCAAGGCAAACATGATGGAGCATGGTCAATCTTCCGGTGTGAGGAAAAACCAAAATGACAGGCGTTCTGACTAGCGATCTGACAAGCAAGCTGGCAAACAGAAGGACAGAAGTGTCAATCTGGGACCGAGAGGTGGGGTTGCCAAGAAACAGAAAGAGAAGTTTCAGGGTGCATGCTTCAACTGCAACAAGTTTGGGCATAAAGCTTCGGAGTGTAAGAAGCCACTTAACCCTCGCGCTCAGGCACATTTGGCTCAGGTGGAGGCAGCTGTGTCTGATATCAACCTCTCGGCTATGGTATCTGAAGTGAACATGGTGGGTTCAAACCCGCAGGAATGGTGGGTAGACACTGGGGCTACACGTCATATCTGTTGTGACAGGCAATTGTTCACTACTTTCGAGCCGGTTGCTAACGGTGAGAAACTGTTTATGGGGAACTCAGCTACCTCGGATGTTGCGGGGCAGGGGAAAGTGGTCCTGAAGATGACTTCGGGAAAAGAGTTGACTCTGAATAATGTGCTGTTCGTGCCAGATATTCGCAAGAATTTGGTTTCTGGTTCGCTGTTGAGCAAGCACGGCTTCCGCCTGGTTTTCGAGGCTGATAGGGTCACTCTGACTAAAGCTGGAATGTATGTAGGGAAAGGTTACATGACCGATGGTCTTTTTAAGATGAATGTAATGACTGTTATCCCTACTATCAATAAAAAGAAATCCCCTATTGCTTATGTGCTTGAGTCTTCCTTTTTGTGGCATGGTAGACTAGGTCATGTTAATTATGATTCTATGCGTAGATTAATTAACTTGGACCATATTCCAGCTTTCCAAATTGATAAAAAACACAAGTGTGAGACCTGTGTAGAGGCTAAAATGCCCAGAGCATCTTTCAAAACAATAGAAAGAAGCACAGAACCTTTGGGTTTAATCCACACTGATGTCTGTGATCTGAAATATGTCCAAACTCGGGCCGGTAACAAGTATCTCATTACTTTTATCGATGATAGCACTCGATTTTGCTATGTGTATTTGCTGAAAAGCAAGGATGAAGCCCTGGATAAGTTTGTTCACTATAAGACTCAGGTTGAGAATCAACTGAGCAGAAAGATTAAGGTGGTCAGAAGTGATCGTGGTGGTGAATTTCAGTCACCGTTTGGAGAATTCTGTGCCCAACACGGAATAATCTATGAAACCACAGCACCTTATTCGCCTCAGACTAACGGAATTGCTGAGCGCAAGAATCGTACATTGAAGGATATGATGAACGCTATGTTGATCAGTTCTGGGTTGCCTCAGAACATATGGGGAGATGTTGTTCTCACTGCTAATTACATCCTCAATAAAATACCTCGCAAAGACGTTGGTAAAACCCCGTATGAATTGTTTAAAGGTAGGAAGCCTAATTATGCATTCTTACGAACATGGGGATGCCTAGCGAAGGTGGCTGTACCTCCTCCTAAGAAGGAGAAGATAGGCCCTAAAACCGTTGATTGTGTATTCATCGGTTATGCAGACGATAGTAGTGCCTATCGTTTTCTTGTGTATGAGTCAGATATACAAGATATTCACAAGAATACTCTCATGGAGTCTAGGAATGCAGTGTTCTTTGAACACATATTTCCTTATAGATCCATTGGAGAGTCAAGTTCTGCTAAACGGACTTTGCATCCGGCTAATGAAAGCAGACAAGGCCAAGAAGAGGAAGTTGATGTTGAACCACGACGTAGCAAGCGAGCTAGAACATCAACATCTTTTGGTCCAGATTTTCTGACTTATCTTGTAGAAAATGAGCCTCGGACATACCAGGAAGCTGTAAGCTGCCCTGAAGGTCCTTTGTGGAAAGAGGCCATTAAGAGTGAGATTGACTCCATACTGCAAAACCATACGTGGGAACTGGTGGATTTGCCACCAGGCAATAAGCCTCTCGGCTACAAATGGATCTTCAAAAGGAAGATGAAAGCAGATGGATCAATTGATAAGTACAAAGCTAGGCTTGTTATCAAAGGATACAGACAAAAAGAAGGCCTAGATTACTTTGATACTTACTCACCAGTCTCAAGGATTACTTCCATTCGGATGATCATCGCGATCGCAGCTTTGCGAAACCTTGAGATACATCAAATGGATGTCAAAACAGCTTTCCTGAACGGCGATTTAGATGAAGAGATCTATATGGAACAACCCGAGGGTTTTTCCGCGCCGGGCCAAGAAAGGAAAGTATGTAGGCTTGTTAGGTCTTTGTATGGGCTCAAGCAAGCACCAAAACAATGGCATGAGAAATTTGACAATGCTGTGTTGTCAAGTGGTTTCAAGATCAACGAATGTGACAAGTGTGTTTATGTCAAAGACACAGACGAAGGGTATGTCGTTTTGTGTCTTTACGTTGATGACATGCTCATTGTTGGTAGCAATGACAGGGTCATTCAGTCTACCAAGAATATGTTAAACTCGAAGTTTGACATGAAGGATATGGGCCTTGCAGATGTCATTCTGGGTGTCAAGATCACCAGAACATCTGTCGGTTTTGCGTTGTCTCAGACACACTATGTTGACAAGATTCTTGAGAAGTTCAACTCGTCTGATTCAAGTATCGCAAGAACCCCTGTGGATTTAAGCCTGCATTTATCCAAGAATGGGGGGGAAGGCATATCTCAATTAGAGTATTCTCGGATAATTGGGAGCCTAATGTACTTAATGAGTTGTACAAGGCCCGATATAGCTTACTCAGTCAGCAGACTGAGCAGATACACAAGTAATCCAGGTCGTGATCACTGGAAAGCGATAGTCAGGGTTCTGCACTATTTAAGGTATACTCGTGATTTGGGGTTGCACTACACCAGATATCCAGCAGTACTAGAAGGGTATTGTGATGCGAACTGGATATCAGATATGAAGGACTCTAAATCCACAAGTGGATATGTCTTTATACTTGGTGGGGCAGCTGTTTCTTGGAAATCCTCCAAACAGACGTGTATAGTGTGGGCACACGCCCCAAAAATCCCGTGTTTTAGTGCATGAAATCCTGGGTGCGCCCTTATCTTGCGGAAAGCGCGGCGAAGTGCTTCGCAGATCAGAGAGTCGCCACTCGGGTTTTGCGGTTAGTACCCAAGAAACCGTTCTTTTGAAAATGTTTGGACCACGTCCGTTTGGTTTTGAAAAAGGCTTTTGTAGACTGGGCCGTCGTCACCTTCGATCTTGAGGTTCGGGAACCAGATTACGAGAAGGGAAGGGTTTTATGGCACCCCCCTCGCCCAGTCCGGAGACCGGTCTCTACTCAGGCGTTTTGTAAAACATTTGCATTTCTCTCTTTATTTGATCATTCTTTTAACCAGTTAGGGCGGGGGAACAGTTAATAGGGATTAAAACTGTAAACAAGTTGCATTTATATACAAAAGATGTAACAAAATGTTTATGGATGATGATGTTTGATCTAAGCAAATATAATAGATTGAGAACAAGCTTCTGTGGTTGTTTTAGACAAGCTAGTGCACGCTGTTTGTGCAGTAGTGCACACAGAAGCAAGCCTGCTTGCACTGGCTAAGCCACTGCATGTAGCCATGATATGCGTGCGCCACCCCACAACTGGCGTGCGCCGGTGAGCCTAAGACCACAGCTTCTGTTCTCGACCCTCTGGGCTCTGGAAAGGACCAGTGCACACCCAGGACAAACCACGCAGTTAAATATGGATTACTAAGCTATTACAGACAATGTAAAGGGCTTAAAAGCCACCAAATAGACAGAAAATCCCTTAAACAGTGAGGGGAGGATGATCAGAGGCCTGGAGCCTAGTTGCCATGCAAGGGCCAGCCACTGGCCAAGGGGCGACTGGCGCACGCAGGTATATGGTACCGTACGCCAGTTGACTCTGCTCAGTCAGTGCTTGGCTTTGCACCATCTGGGCTCTGGAACATGACCAGAAGACCCCCAGAGGCATTCCAAAGAAACAGAAAGGAAAAACTAAGTACAATGCTTAAACAGTTCTACAATACAGAAAGCTGTAAACTTGTTTTAGCATGCATCATGGTGATCAGAATGTAAATAAGACAAAATAAGGATGATCGGTGATCCCCACACCAGTTTCACCATACAGCCATGACTGGCGTACGGTACAAGTAACTGGCGTGCGCCACCTGATCATACCAAACGGCTGAAGCCTTGCCGGCTTTAGGGCCAGGACTGGTATAGATTACCGGCCTTGACCCTGCCAGCCCCCCTGTTAGAACAGAAAACAGGAGCAAAAGATGTTATACCTTTGCTTGTGAGTTTGATGGATGGTTTGAACTTTGAGCTTGAAAGGAGATGGATGAAGGATGGATGTAGTGAGGTTTGAGGACTGTGGAGAGTATTCCTTTGCTTACTCTTTCTATGGAAGAGAAAGGAAGCAAAGGAGAGTAATGGAGAAAAAGACAAAGGGCTTGAAGTCTTAATGGAGCTAAACCCTTTCTTGATGATGCCAACCTTTTTGCAAATGAATGCAAAGGGGGTATTTATGGAGGAGGGAGAGGCTGGTCAGTTTTAGGCCTTAGGGGCTGTTTGGATGATCAAGTATTGGAGGAAGCTCCCATGCATTAAATGCATGGGACTTGGCTGATGGAAGGAAAGGAACGATTGGCCGGAGTAATGATCGTGGGTGACGTCGCCGCCCATCTGGCTGAAAAAGTTTGATTTGATTGGCACTGACTGGCGTGCGCCACTTGTTGAGTGGCGTGCGCCAGAGAGCGGTAATGACTGACACGTGGCAGTGGTTCCTGCGCACGCTAATCCATCTCCTGCGTACTCCAGCAGGGTTTTGTTGAGGCCATTTGGTTCTGGCTTGAGGGTTCGACAAGGGTTTGAAATGGGTTTGGACGAGGTTCGGGACGCTCAAAGCTCAAACTCATCAAACAACTCGGTATGTTCTCGACCTTAATCATCATTGGGGAATCAAAGACCGTAAGTAAACTAATCTGGATCGTCCAAAATAGGGTGTCTACAGTAGCCCCCCTTTGACGGCACTTAAAGCACCATCGACTTGGCGTAAGTAACGTCAAAGGTTTCTAGACACCCTCTCAAGGCTATCCAGAAGAAATAGAAAATGCGGACATGTATTTAAATGTACCGTCCATTGAGAGATCGAAGATGGGCGGACCATCTGAAGATCGTTGGAAAAGAGTTTGAACTCTGTTGGAAGATAGGGATGGGTGGACCATCATTGAATGTTGAGGCGGACTCTCCTGGGGAATAAACAGTTGAGGCGGACTCTGTTGGAAGATAGATTAATGCGGCTAGGGGCCGAACCTTCTTTGGCATAAGTAACTCCAACAATCACGGGTAGGTCGCGTCGGGTAGGTTAAATTCCATCTGCTGGGAATCAGAGCCAATCTCCTTATCATGGACCATCCGAGACAGAGCAATAAGACTGCTGGAAGATGTGCTAACGGTTGAGTCGGACGGACAGACCGTCATTGATTTGATTTCGGACGGACAGACCGTCGTTGATTTGAGGTTGGACGGACAGACCGTCGTTGATTTGAGGTTGGACGGACAGACCGTCGTTGATTTGGACAGGACGGGCTGTCATTGCTGGGGATCGAACTATCTTTGGTACAAAGAATCCCAACAATCACGGGTAGGTCGCGTCAGGTAGGTTAAATTCCATCCGTTGGGAATCAGAGCCAATCTCCTTATCATGGACCATCCGAGGCAGAGCAATAAGACTGCTGGAAGATGTGTTACTTGTAGACCAATGTGGACTAGGATAGGCGAACGGTGTTGTAGACTGATTGGACGGGCAGACCGTCGTCGTGGATCGATCGGACGATATTCTGATCGCCGTTGAGAGGGTGAACGCGGGCAATATTCTGATCGCCGTTGATCGGAGTGAACGCGGGCAATATTCTGATCGCCGTTGATCGGGGTGAACGCGGGCAATATTCTGATCGCCGTTGGTCGGTGGTGAACGCGGGCAATATTCTGATCACCGTTGCTCGGGGTGAACGCGGGCAATATTCTGATCGCCGTTGGTCGGGGGTGAACGCGGGCAATATTCTGATCGCCGTTGGTCGGGGTGAACGCGGGCAATATTCTGATCGCCGTTGGTCGGGGTGAACGCGGGCAATATTCTGATCGCCGTTGGTCGGGGGTGAACGCGGGCAATATTCTGATCGCCGTTGGTAGGTGGTGAACGCGGGCAATATTCTGATCGCCGTTGGTCGGGGTGAACGCGGGCAATATTCTGATCGCCGTTGGTCGGGGTGAACGCGGGCAACATTCTGATCGCCGTTGGTCGGTGGTGAACGCGGGCAATATTCTGATCGCCGTTGGTCGGGGTGAACGCGGGCAATATTCTGATCGCCGTTGATCGGTGGTGAACGCGGGCAATATTCTGATCGCCGTTGGTCGGGGGTGAACGCGGGCAACATTCTCGATCGCCGTTGGTCGGTGGTGAACGCGGGCAATATTCGATCGCCGTTGGTCGGGTGAACGCGGGCAATATTCTGATCGCCGTTGGTCGGGGTGAACGCGGGCAATATTCTGATCGCCGTTGGTCGGGGTTTAAGGGGGGAATTTTTTTTTTGGCGTTTGTTGGGGGTGAACGCGGGCAATATTCTGATCGCCGTTGGTCGGGGTGAACGCGGGCAATATTCTGATCGCCGTTGGTCGGGGTGAACGCGGGCAATATTCTGATCGCCGTTGGTCGGGGGTGAACGCGGGCAATATTCTGATCGCCGTTGGTCGGTGGTGAACGCGGGCAATATTCTGATCGCCGTTGGTCGGTGGTGAACGCGGGCAATATTCTGATCGCCGTTGGTCGGTGGTGAACGCGGGCAATATTCTGATCGCCGTTGATCGGGGTGATGACATGGCTGATCATCGTTGAAAGGACAACATGGCTAATCGTCGGTGATGACATGGCTGATCATCGTTGAGTGGACGACATGGCTGATCGTCGGTGATGACATGGCTGATCATCGTTGAGAGGACGACATGGCTGATTGTCGGTGATGACATGGCTGATCATCGTTGAATGGACGACATGGCTGATCGTCGGTGATGACATGGCTGATCATCGTTGAATGGACGACATGGCTGATCGTCGGTGATGACATGGCTGATCATCGTTGAGAGGACGACATGGCTGATCGTCGGTGATGACATGGCTGATCATCGTTGAATGGACGACATGGCTGATCGTCGGTGATGACATGGCTGATCATCGTTGAGAGGACGACATGGCTGATCGTCGGTGATGACATGGCTGATCATCGTTGAGAGGACGACATGGCTGATCGTCGGTGATGACATGGCTGATCATCGTTGAGAGGACGACATGGCTGATCGTCGGTGATGACATGGCTGATCATCGTTGAATGGACGACATGGCTGATCGTCGGTGATGACATGGCTGATCATCGTTGAATGGACGACATGGCTGATCGTCGGTGATGACATGGCTGATCATCGTTGAGAGGACGACATGGCTGATCGTCGGTGATGACATGGCTGATCATCGTTGATTTTGAACAGGACTGGCTGTTGTTTTGAGGATAAAGCTGACCATGGCACGGATAGTTCCAACAAATCACGGGTAGGTCGCGTCAGGTAGGTTAAATTCCATCTGTTGGGAATCAGAGCCAATCTCCTTATCATGGACCATCCGAGACAGAGCAATAAGACTGCTGGAAGATACGCTAACGGTTTGAATTGGAAGTTGGACGGACAGACCGTCGTTGATTTGAAGTAGGACGGATGGATCGTCGTTGATTGGAATAGGACGGATAGATCGTCGTTGATTTGAAAACGGGACGGATGGATCGTCGTTGATTTGAAAATAGGACGGATGGATCGTCGTTGATTTGAAATTGGACGGATAGATCGTCGTTGATTGGAATTGGACGGATAGATCGTCGTTGATTTGGAATTGGACGGATAGATCGTCGTTGATTTGGAATTGGACGGATAGATCGTCGTTGATTGAGAATAGGACGGATAGATCGTCGTTGATGTTCGGACAGGCTCTGCTTGGGGAAATAGCGAACCGGGATGGAAGCATGGATCAGGGCAACATGGGCTACCTGCCGGGAATGGGCCTCAATGCTGATTTGATTTGATTTGCCAATGCCACAACACTGATGATAGAAATGCCTCAACGCTGGTTTGATTTGACTTGCCAATGCCACAACATTGACTGTAGAAAATGCCTCACTGCAGGTTTGGCTTGATTTGATTTGAAGCGATCTCCTGCTTTTGACATTTGATATACAATATGCAACGATAATATATGCTAAACACATATGTACAAATTGAAAATGCAAGGGCAGACTAGGGCGGCTTCTAGAGAACGGGACGACACAAACGACGACCAGGACAATTTTGACGATCGAGGGCTACCACTGAGCCACCCTTTCGCTTTACTGCTTTGATTTGAGTTGCGGGCCTGCAGGTCCAGTAGGTAACTTTCGAGTGGGTTAGAGGTTTGCTGCTTTGATTTGAGGTGCGGGCCTGCGTGCCCAAGTAGATAACTTTTGAGCGGGTTAGAGGTTTGCTGCTTTGATTTGATTTTGCGCTGGGCCAATGTATCCCTCTGTTCTTGACGATTTGCCGCTTGCTTGGACCATGGACGCCGTAGTGGCGTTGTAAAAGTTGCATCATTCTTGGTTCATTGGAGGTAGAGTATAAACCAATTGCTAATATCCAACTTGCATTTGACGAGCGAAACGAGTTGACACACAGACATACGCGCACGTATAGACTGCCTAGCTCGGAAGAATGAGGAAGAAGAGTCCTAGGATACAATGCAGACTCTCCGACGCATGGGCAATAATGAAATTTTGGGCATTAACAGGCCAAAATCCAAAATATCCCTAGATAGGTGAAACTGACACTCACACACAGTCAAATATGTACAAAGGCCTGTGTGAATAACAAAACAGAGAAGAAAGCCCCGGAATGGGCAAAAGACCGGAAAACTAGAAAAACGTCGCAAAGATGGACAAAGTACGCAAATGGAACGACTCATATAGGCCCGGACTGAAACCGACACCTCCGCACAGTCACATTAGGCACATATGACCTGCACGGCATAGAAAACTTGGCAAGAGCCCTTAAAACCAATTTCGAGGCACCGAAACCTTGGTTTTAACTTGAAATTCCCACCGGGGGTTCAAAATCGTTGTTAGGCGTGATGGCTGCCGACTGCTGTCTGCGGCAAGAATTGAAGAAGCGCGCGCAGGTTTGAGACCAACGCGTGTCACTTTGAGAAAACGTGCGTGAGTCTCAAACTAGCGGCGTGATGAAAAGCCGCGCAAATTAGACTTCGCTGAACTTAGAATAAACCGTGAGCCTGTTAAGGCCTCGCAACATTTCGTTCTGTTTCTGATGCTTTAAATATATTTTTTTAGGGCTTTTGCTCAGCTTTGAAATTGAAGTAGTAGTTTGCAATAAGATTGAAAGACAAAGGGTTCCCCCTTCTGTTTCTGGTGAAGCTTGTTCTGTTCTTGAAACTCCTCGACCCTTGATGTGTACCAAAACGTCAACCATGGATCCAATTGATAGAATATGACCGAGTCTTAAAGAGAGACTGCCTACGTATCCCACATTTGGGGAATCAGGTCAAAACGTAGTTCAGGCCAAGGTTCACTCGTGTGTTTTACCTCTCCTTTTACGCTCTAACTTTTGCCTAGTGCCGCCTTCTCAGGTTTTCGGCCTAGCGAGCTTTCGACTTTTTGCCTATTTATCTTTGCCTAGACCGCCTCCTTAGGTTTTCGGTCTAGCAGGCTGCTCTAACTTTTGCTTGGCACCGCCCACCCTCGTGGTTTTCGGCCCAACGAGCTTCTCTCAGGGAAAAGTGGCTCTCCAGGTTGACTAGAGTGTTGAATTTGTTGTCGTCGAGATCGACGATCTTTGGCTGCAGCCCCAGATAAGACGGCTTTTGATAATGCAGGGTCCTGACTGCTTCAGTTGAAAACGCCTCGCTCCAGGCCACTTTTGTACCTTTTTAATGTGCGCTTGATGGGATGCCGCTGACGCTGTTTTGAACATGGTACGAGGCCTGGAGCCTTCTGAGCTTCCGCTTTCTAGCTTGACATCCGGTGGCAGGAGATTTGATACTTTGTCATCTCATGATCGATGTCAGGCGTGTCTTTTTGTGAAACCATGCCAAAATGTCGAAGGTTCTTCGAGCCTGTCTGACTAGGTGCAATGTTCCTTTGGGGACAGCGTTGAGCCAATTTTGAGTCATCCGGGGGTCTACCTCATCTTTCAAGTTTATTGGAACTACTTCTTCTTTTAATAGGCCGAGCACGCCTTTCGTCTTCCCTTTCGGCGAGGGAACACATTTCCTTGGGGATGACCCCATCGAAATCTATCCCTTCGTCGTCAAGGTCGACACAGTTTATTCAAAAACCAGCAAAGTACTTATAAGCAAGATAGTGCATATCATAAAGAAAGCCCCACGGGGTTGCCAAGTATAGCAAAAGACTCGAATTGAGAATAGAAGCTACGACATGGAGGGCCAAGAGGCACGAACTCCGACTCTGAGCTAGACTAAGACGACCAGATAGACATTGTGTCAGACTTAGACTTAAAAGTGTGCAATGCAAGCTAAACGCGATTTGAAAATGCAACTTTTATTGTTACCCTTTGCTTCCTCACAGAGAGGTAGGACTTGGAGGACATGGGGCCCAAGCAACAGCACTTCGGCTTCCTCAGCTTCTTTGACCAAACCTACTCAGTGCTCCCATGAACAAGGATCCCCAAATTGTCAGTCCGCTCATTTGCTTGATCGATCCGGTCCTCAACCAGTGCTTTCCAGTTTTCAGCCCCGTCTTCTATTCCGCACCCTGCAGCCTCGGATTCAGAAGGGATAAACACAGTTGGTTTGGGTTGAGTTTCTGGGACAATGCAGAGGGTTGGGTTGAGTATGGTGGAGCTCGGGTTGATTTGAGTGGAGATGGGGTTGATTTGAGTGGAGATGGGGTTGATTTGAGTGGAGGTGATAGATATCTGACCAACCAGAGGGCCAGACTCGAGTTGGAGCGAGGAGATGGAACTGTCGTCGGGTTTTGATGGGAGTGGGGGTGGAATAGTGCCATTATCGATGAGATTCTGAATGGCATGTCGGAGGCGGTAGCAAGCATCGGTGGGATGGCCAGGCGCTTGATGGAAAGCACAATAGGCATTTGGATTGTGAGACGCCGGGAGTGCCCGAGGTGGAGGGGTCGGACGGAGTGGCCTGAGGATACTAGCTTCAAGGAGCTTCTCATAGACTGAGGACAAAGGTGCAGAGAAGCACGAGAAGACCCTTGGTGGGTTTCGGCGACTGGATTGAGGGTTGGCAGAACTTTTACTCACTCCGCCGCTGTATAGCATTGTGCTGTCAAGGGAATGCACTCTTTCGGCACTGGGGATGGCTTCTTTGTCGCGCATATCCTCCTTTTCGGCACTGGCTTTGAACAAGGAACCAGCGGTTTTCGGGCGGGTTCTAGCTTCATGACACTCAGCTAGGTCTTTGAACATGTCTTTTGAGCACGGCTTGAATTCGACCGCAGGGGTGTGACAGGCCTGAAGAGGTTCTTTGACTAGCCCCGGGTCTGGCTTTGATATGATGGAGGTGAAAAGGTTAAACAGCCCCTGGACCATAACCATTTGTCTGTCCATTTTGAGACCCAGTTCCTCTACAGCTTTCTTCAACTCAGCTAGCTCTGTTTGTGCTGCCATTTTGGATTGATGATCGAGAAAGGTGATATGGCAGTGAAATACCCCCGGTAGATGCTCCCAAGCAGGTTTGGCTCTTCTTTTTGGTACTTTCTTTGACGGTGCAGCGCCCAAAGCTAGACAGTAAAGCAATCGAAGGCTCAGGAAGTGTTCCTGCAATAGTTTTATTTGAAAGGATGCAATGTACATGTTGTCGTTGGTGTCCTCCTAGACTCTAGAACTAGCAGGCAAAACCGTTTTATGACAGCCGGACGCTGCCAAGATCCTCGGATTTCTTTTCGACAGTGTACCTTGAAGGGATCGACTAATACTAAGAGATGTCGAAACAGCCTAAGCCTTTGACTATCCCGCTTTCGAAGTTTCAATGTTTGAAATGGAACAACTCGGTGTTGACGACATGATATTGTAACCAAGAGGGTGTAAGCAGAACTGTGCCGGAGCCTTGAATGGTGTAAGTGTTTAGCACCTTTAACCTGGGTGGTATGAGCATCATGTCATGTCTCCCGTCGTTCCTAGTTTTCTGCTTGAAACCTCGAATGGGTTTTAGACAATGACTTAGAAAGTCTCGATTTCCCAAAGTCTCGTTGACCCAAGGAATTGGAAAGCTAATAACGTGCACCATCACGATGCACGACTCGTCATCGGTCCAGGCAGCGCCTTAGCAGGCATAAAACGGGTTTGAAAGATAGACAACCCTAAAAGCCACCCTAGCATGCTCCTACGCAAAACGGTATGAATGTATGTACAGGCATGCGATATGGAAAGCAGTAACACATAGACAGTTTATGGGGGTTAGATGCAAGTAATCCTACCCTGTGGGTTCCTGTCTTAGTTTGAAAGGTTCTATTGCTTTGTACGCATGGCGAGGCTGGTTTTGGCTTAGAGGGGTTCCTCAGACTAGAGATGTTTTATACCTCCCATCGCAATGCGTGCAGCAGAGCAATGGTCAAACGGTAATACGTCTCATCATCGTCCAAGGTTGTTGGGCATTCGAGGACCCCGGGCTCCAGTAAACTGTGCCGGTTACCCAAAACACCTCAACGGGGCTGATAGAACACCGATGCAAATGAACGCGCGTCGAAAGAATGATCGAGAGAGAGAAACGAAATGCTTTTCAAAAATGCCTTTTGAAGCTTGGCTCACTTCATTAATCGACACTTGGAGGAAACTACATAAGCGAACAATAATAAAAGCCCCAGTGCGGAGTGGTCGGATGTAGAATCCTGTTACGTTACCATTCCGTTCTTCAGCAGCGCGGAGCGTACTGTTTTGCCAGACTTTTTGAAAATTGTTCATTCATGTATTAATTTCCAAATGTTGATTAATGTAATGTCCCCAGCAGAGTCGCCACTGTGGGCACACGCCCCAAAAATCCCGTGTTTTAGTGCATGAAATTTCGGGTGCGCCCTTATCTTGCGGAAAGCGCGGCGAAGTGCTTCGCAGATCAGAGAGTCGCCACTCGGGTTTTGCGGTTAGTACCCAAGAAACCGTTCTTTTGAAAATGTTTGGACCACGTCCGTTTGGTTTTGAAAAAGGCTTTTGTAGACTGGGCCGTCGTCACCTTCGATCTTGAGGTTCGGGAACCAGATTACGAGAAGGGAAGGGTTTTATGGCACCCCCTATAGTCAGGAGACCGGTCTCTACTCGGGCGTTTTGTAAAACATTTGCATTTCTCTCTTTATTTGATCATTCTTTTAACTAAATTAGGGCGGGGAACAGTTAATAGGGATTAAAATTGGCTGTAAACAAGTTGCATTTATATACAAAAGATGTAACAAAATGTTTATGGATGATGATGTTTGATCTAAGCAAATATAATAGATTGAGAACAAGCTTCTGTGGTTGTTTTAGACAAGCTAGTGCACGCTGTTTGTGCAGTAGTGCACACAGAAGCAAGCCTGCTTGCACTGGCTAAGCCACTGCATGTAGCCATGATATGCGTGCGCCACCCCACAACTGGCGTGCGCCGGTGAGCCTAAGACCACAGCTTCTGTTCTCGACCCTCTGGGCTCTGGAAAGGACCAGTGCACACCCAGGACAAACCACGCAGTTAAATATGGATTACTAAGCTATTACAGACAATGTAAAGGGCTTAAAAGCCACCAAATAGACAGAAAATCCCTTAAACAGTGAGGGGAGGATGATCAGAGGCCTGGAGCCTAGTTGCCATGCAAGGGCCAGCCACTGGCCAAGGGGCGACTGGCGCACGCAGGTATATGGTACCGTACGCCAGTTGACTCTGCTCAGTCAGTGCTTGGCTTTGCACCATCTGGGCTCTGGAACATGACCAGAAGACCCCCAGAGGCATTCCAAAGAAACAGAAAGGAAAAACTAAGTACAATGCTTAAACAGTTCTACAATACAGAAAGCTGTAAACTTGTTTTAGCATGCATCAGGGTGATCAGAATGTAAATAAGACAAAATAAGGATGATCGGTGATCCCCACACCAGTTTCACCATACAGCCATGACTGGCGTGCGGTACAAGTAACTGGCGTGCGCCACCTGATCATACCAAACGGCTTTGAAGCCTTGCCAGCTTTAGGGCCAGGACTGGTATAGATTACCAGCCTTGACCCTGCCAGCCCCCATAAAACAGGAGCAAAAGATGTTATACCTTTGCTTGTGAGTTTGATGGATGGTTTGAACTTTGAGCTTGAAAGGAGATGGATGAAGGATGGATGTAGTGAGGTTTGAGGACTGTGGAGAGTATTCCTTTGCTTACTCTTTCTATGGAAGAGAAAGGAAGCAAAGGAGAGTAATGGAGAAAAAGACAAAGGGCTTGAAGTCTTAATGGAGCTAAACCCTTTCTTGATGATGCCAACCTTTTTGCAAATGAATGCAAAGGGGGTATTTATGGAGGAGGGAGAGGCTGGTCAGTTTTAGGCCTTAGGGGCTGTTTGGATGATCAAGTATTGGAGGAAGCTCCCATGCATTAAATGCATGGGACTTGGCTTGATGGAAGGGAAAGGAACAGTTCTGGCCGGAGTACTGATCAGGGGGGCTGCCAGCTGACGTCAGGCGGCTGCAGAGGCTCCCGCCCAGCTGGCTGAAAAGGTTGATTTGACTGGTGCTGACTGGCGTGCGCCACTTGTTGAGTGGCGTGCGCCATAGAGTGGTAGTGACTGACACGTGTCAGTGGTTCCTGCGCACGCTAGTCCACCACCAGCGTACTCCAGCAGGGTTTTGTTGAGGCCATTTGGTTCTGGCTTGAGGGTTCGACAAGGGTTTGAAATGGGTTTGGACGAGGTTCGGGACGCTCAAAGCTCAAACTCATCAAACAACTCGGTATGTTCTCGACCTTAATCATCATTGGGGAATCAAAGACCGTAAGTAAACTAATCTGGATCGTCCAAAATAGGGTGTCTACATATAGCACGTTCAACGATGGAATCAGAGTTCATCGCTCTGGATAAAGCGGCGGAGGAGGCCGAGTGGCTCCGTCAGTTTTTGGAGGATATTCCAAGATGGCCGAAACCTGTGCCACCAATTAGTATCCATTGTGATAGTCAATCTGCAATTGGTAGGGCACAGAGTAATATGTATAATGGTAAGTCTAGACATATACGACGTAGACATAATACCATTAGACAACTACTCTCTAGTGGGGTTGTCGCTATTGACTATGTGAGGTCAAAGGACAATATTGCGGATCCGTTAACCAAAGGGTTAAACCGAGAGTTAGTTGAGCTAGCATCGAAAGGAATGGGGCTAAAGCCACTACGCTCATAGTTACCGTGGAGGTAGCCAACCTAGTTGACTGGAGATCCCAAGATCTAGGTTCAATGAGACTATCTTTCGCGAGTAGCCGAGAACGATCACTGAGGAGATTCGGTCTCCTGCCCATTCCTATGGTGTAGAACAGTGATACCTGCGAATGGAAAGAGGTTAAGCATTGCTTTTAATGACTCCTATGCGCTGGGTTGCCAAGCAGGGTATAGCAGGATACCCTTACAGGAAGGTCACCTATGTTAGTATGAAGTGGGGCCGCTTCTTTGAGAATTGTGGCAAAATTCTCGAGAAAATACTCGCAGAACCAGGAAGGGGGTGTCATGGCCAAAATGAACCCAACAGTGAGAACTGAACTACGTCAGGAGAAGTCCTGTGTGACGTCTGTTGTCTCGGTTTACATCGGCGGCGGAATAGTTCAAAGCGGGACCGCACACTAGTCTGCCAGTAAACCCGATAGGCTATCACAAGGGAAGGTTCCAGGCCAAAAGCCACCTATCCTATGCAGGAATTATCCGTTGCCGCTCTCTCGGATCAGCTTTGTACTCCGCATCAGTATGCCTGCCAATTCCATTCATGGGGGGGATTGTTGGAAATTTTACGGAATTTCAGATGAATGAAATCGGGGCTACCGGAGGGTCTCTCGAGGCAACCGAGCATGAACCGGGTTCGTTGTATCTGGACGCTCCACAATCAATAGACGTATTGATGTGTGGATTCTGTAACCCCTCCATGATGGTGAATTCATTCCCGTAACCTCCCTCTTCAATGGCAGAATTCATTGACAGAATTCATTGGCAGATTAATGGCTGCATTACTCCTTTCCTGGTTCCTTTCCCTATAAAAGGAGGCTCACGTCCTTGGAGAAAGTACAAGCAAATTCACAACCTTCTAGCTTATTCTGATTTTCGTTCTTGAGAGAGAGAGGCAGGCGGTAGTCAGTTCGCCAAGGCGGTCATCGGTGGTGTTCCGACGGCTAGCGGTCCAACCGAGCTAACCCTGGGAGAAAGTCGCCGAAGCAACCTACAACACCCACGGTAGGGGCGAATCTTTCTTAAGGAGACTGTGGTTCAACACAGGACTCGGTTTCAATCCAAGATTCAGTTTGTATCTCGTTTTTCCGTATTCTGTTTCAATCTGTTTTGTTCTTGTATTTCGATTATGTAATTGCTGATTATCAATGGAAATTGTTCACTGGATTTCGTGTATATGCCGAGATTTTCCCAACAATACTTAGGAGGTTCGTCGTTTGGTATTTTTATGAACAGAAGAGGAAGGGAATTCTTACTGTGCATGCGAGAAAAGATATAGAAATGATTGTTTCAACCACGAGGGAAGGGGATCTTGATTCTTCGGAGCCGCCGGTTCTGGCTGGGGGAAGGAGGAGGAGGAGCTGCTCGGCCACCCCGTTTCAATCACCACCCCGTTTCAATCACCACCACAGGTATGCCGACGTGCCCCGCCACTATCAACGCGATCACCACCGAATCGATCATTGCGTCGAACAAATTCGTGTATTGGTTTCCACGGTCTTCAACAATATGATTTTCCCTGAAAACGGCGAATTCCAAACCGAATTGGTGGTTTCCCACGTAAAGGTCGTACAGTCTGAATTTTAGTTGGTTTCATTTAAAAATTGAAGGAGGGGATGGATGAGGGTGGCGGCAGCAGCCGTTTGAAACTCGGTGAAGGAAGGGGATGGTGATAATATCGAGGAAGGATAAGGTTGTTGAGACGGCGACGTGGGAAACGCCGAAACTACGGAGGGCCATGTGTACGTTATGAATGGCGGGGAGAATCAGGGTGGAGATGTCCTCGTGGTGGAGGAGGGGGTCGAAGGAGCCGACGGAGATGGCGCGAGAATAAGGGATCATGTTGGAGCCCATAAACTTCCGGGCGTTGGTAAAGTTCTTTGCGAGGAAATGAATCCAAAAAAAACAATAGCCTAGAAGTAGACAGGAGCAGCAGCCTCAGGCTCAACCTCTATCCATCTGCCCCTTATATATACATGGGTAACTCTGTTTGGTCCATGTAAAAAAAAAAAAAAAAAACCTCTGTTTGGAAGTCAAAGAAAGTGGGAGAAAGGAAGGAAAAGAAAAATGAGATGAAAATGAAAAAAAATGTACTGTAAATAATTGATAATTCTAGAAGAGATAAACTTCTTTACCGCTGGGGTGCAAAACGTGTGGTTTGCACCCCCGCAATGTGTGGGCCCCATCAATAGTTTATCGCAGTAATCTAAAGCGTTCATCTTGTAAGGCCCGCAGAAATAGTGTACGTATGTAAAAAATTAACTTGACCCGACATCGATAGGCATATCAAAAATTAAATTTTGGTTTATAAAATCGATTGTCTAGATCATTTTAACTTAAAAACTATTGACAAAATCTAGGTCGTCGATTCTATAAATCAAAATTCAATTTTTGATATGCCTATTGATGTCTGGTCAAACTAACTTTTTGCCATAGGCACGGGCATTTTTGTAATGTATTTTTATTTTTTTATGCCAACGCCAGAATTCGAGCAATGGGTAAATTGAACCGATGGCATTTTTGTAATATATTTGTAAGAGTGTGAGTGTTTTTTTAAGAGAGTTGGAGAGCACACATTAGCCCTTGGATCAAATGAATTTCAGCATTTCTTTCAACTTGTGTTTGTGTGGTCCCCACACCCTTGTGTTTTATTAGGTAGATTATGTGGGTCCTACAAGATGAACGGTTTAGATTACTGTAATAAATTGTTGATAGGCCCAACTTTTTGCATATATACACTATTATGCGAGTCCTACAAGATGGTTCAGATTACTGCAATAAACTGTCGATAGGCCCACAAATGGCAGTGCAAACCCCACGTTTGCACCCCAACCGTAAAGAAGTTAATCTCATTCTAGAATTTTATATTTTCTCTCATCTTTTCTCCAAACCAAACAATGAGAGAGGAATTTTTTAATTTTCCCTTCCTTTCTTTTCTTTTCCGCAAGTTCTAAACAAAGCATAAATCTCAACGATCACAAAGCATAAATCTCAACGATCTCTCTGATGTTTTCAATAACTGCAGACACCTCACTCAAGTTTCTGGAATGTCTCCCTTGCCTTTTTCGCTAATTATTCGAAATCTCTTGGATGCTATCGGGGAAAATGGGAAAATCTCAACAATCTCCTTGATGTTTTCAATAACTGCAAACACCTCCCTCAAGTTTTTGGAATTTTCCTCTTGCTTCCCCTCCCTCCTCCTTCAAGTTTTTTTTGAAGTATTGGACTCTTGTTGTGCCTTGAATAAACCCATCCATGAAAACAAGTCAAGTGATTCAATCATTCTTAATGCCATAAAAGAGACTTCCTAGAAACAAATTAATTTTCACTAGCATATGTGGACATGGTTCATGATCGAACAAAATCAACACGTACAAGTGCGGAAACAAGGTTGAATTTATTTTTTACCTGAAGTCTCGCAGCTTCTGCTTTTTGTCCAGGCTTAAGTTTTTTCAATTCTTTTTCCCTCCCTTACAACAGTAAACCAGAGATACAAAACATATAAAATACTAAGGAAAACCATTTATCTTCATCACCATGAAAGAAAGATGGTTTCAGCCACCAACCTTATTACACTTGCAAAACCCCATAATCAGAATAGATTATTTTTTCCATCGGCCACAAATTGCACAGTGGGCCTACGTTTCCATCAGCCACAAAGAAACTCGTACGTAGACCCAATATTGTTCTTAGTAAGGCCCCGTTCTGCTAAGGTCACTATTTTTCAAGTGCTTATTTTTTATTTTACGAGATAGATCATTCTTTCACAACACATACCTTTAATTCAAAAAAATAAGTAATTTTCTGATCGAATACTATATTCCATGGCCCTATTCCTTTACTAGTTATTGGCATTCTACTCTTACTCAGTTGGTTGATGTTAGTGGGCGGTGATTTTTATATAACCTGTTTTAATATAATTTTTTGTTTAACTTAACCATGCAATTTTAAGTGCTTTAAGTAATTTATGGAGTTGGTACCGTGGTTCAAAATCAAAACCGAACCGCGTTTTAATGATTTTGATTGTTTGGTTATATGAATTTTATGGGTTGCTTAATTTGGTTCTCCAAATTTATAATTCGTGAATAATGATTTGGTTCTTGGTTTACTATAAAACCGGATTAATTAGTTCCGTACTCACCCCTGTGCGGAAAGAAAGTACTTGTTGGAATTTTGGAACCAGAGAAAAATATATATTTCAAGTGTGAGGGCAAGTGAAAACCAAACCATAGGAAAATGCAAGATATATATTCACACATGGAACAATGTAAAAAAAAAAACAAAAAGATAAAACTTTACTAGTAAGAAAAGAGGAGCTAATTTCAGTTTTCTAATGTGTGCAGTAGCCCTCATTTTGGGAAACACATTGAAACCCATATTTGAAAATACAATAATGTAAAACCCTTCAACAAATGAAGAACACTCCTCATACTATAGTTTTTACACTCCAATATGTTTATTACTCATATATTGACCTTCGATATTTTTCTTTTTGTGAACTTAATACCGTTGGAAAGGTATTCATCACACTATTAAAATTAGACCCTATTTCAACATATCGATGCACAATCCATAAATAAAATACAAGAGTTTTAAAAGAGAAAACAACATTTTGAAAGAAATGATTGAGTCTTTAATAATTACACATAGAAATGAAAATTCGTGGTTGGAGAATGGGTGAATAGTGATATACTTCGACGTAGACATTTCGCAAGGGGAAAAAAAAATCAACTGACACAGTCTTTCTAGCTAGTTGTAATATATATTATACTGAGCGTAAATAACGGTATATTGACAATTAGCAAAATGTGTCCTAACTTGTCACATGCTCTTATAGTTCTCGGGGTGTTTGCGAAATTTACCATTTTCAAAATAGTTTTACTATCTCGGATTGCAAGAAAAACATTTTGGACTTGAACTGAAGAAAGCCCACTTTCAAAACTCAAAATCTGAAACAAAAAGTAAAAGTTTGCGGTCACTCTTTCCAAGTACGCCACCATCCTGTTATTGTTTGCGTCCAGTGTGACAAAGATCGCGGCCATGCTGTTAAAGTTTGCGGTCTTCGTGTGGTTTTTCGCCTAACTACCCATGTTTCCCATTTGGGTCCTCGTATGTGTTTCATGATTTTGACTGCTCGAAAATAGGCGTGCGATGAGTCGAGAACCATACTAGTATTGAAATGGAAAGTAAGAGAGAGAGAGAGAGAGAGAGAGAGAGAGAGAGAACAACAGACGATTAATCTCTCACTGTAGTTGCTGAACCAGATGGGCAGTCGCCGTGTCCTCTCTCTCTCCTCGACTCCATCACTCCTCGTCATACTCTTCTGTTTTGGTCCTTTCTCGCACATCAATGCCAAAGTTAATCTCACCGGACCTTCTTCCACACCGATCAATCGCGATCTCTACCATACCAGGTAAAGTAAACCACCCAGGAAAACCTTATACGAGCACATCCATGTATGATAGACGTATGTACATGTATGTATATGCTTTCTCATGCTTATCACAATGAAAGGGGAGTTCTTTCTCATCGAATCTCTCCATTTGAGAAATGAGAAGGAGCCAATCGAAATTTTTCCATTTTTTGTACTTTTCTGTTCATTTCTTACCAAGTTAGTAAGTTACTCAATCCAACTGAGAGTGATTTGGCAAGAAATTCTAATTCTAATTCTTTCTTTTCTTTTCTTATCGTATTCCTCAATCCCAAGAACCCCAGTTCAATTAACGGGGAAGAGAGTCGGGGTGTTGGGATTAAAAATCTTTCCTTTAGCATTTGTCATCACAAATTGCTTGGATCTTCGAAGTAGAGGTGAAAATTGTTGCTCAGATTGGGACTGATTTTGTTTGTGTTTGAATTGGGAGATCAAATCTAGTAGTTTCTTTGATAATGACAACATTAGGTTGCTGGTGTGGTGGCTTGATAATTATCGGGAAAGAACGGAAATTGTTGCTAGTGTCACATCTTGGATGATATTGCCTTAATTTTTTTTTAGCTCTTCTTAACTGATTTTCCATTTAAACTCCTCTTACTTATTATTTTCGTTTGTCAAAAACGAAAAAAAGGATAGCGCGAGTCTTATGTTTTTGGGTAACACAATCTCTGAAATGAAAAACATGCCTGATAAGTTTTTGGGAAAGGATGGAAATTGTGGTTTATGCCGTATCTCGACAGCTCGACTCATATTGCCTTCAAA
Source organism: Rhododendron griersonianum (assembly GCA_018127125.1). NCBI lineage: Eukaryota > Viridiplantae > Streptophyta > Magnoliopsida > Ericales > Ericaceae > Rhododendron > Rhododendron griersonianum. Next base: position 1,276,682 of record CM030793.1, read on the forward strand.
TTTTTAGCTCCGGTTACTTGCGTTTTTCATTTGTCAAAAGACAAACAAGGAATATCTTGGGTTCCTATCTTTTTTGCTATATTTTGTGATGATCTCTGTGACAGTATGTCTAACCTTTAGTAAATGAATTGCCTTTCTTGGTTTGGTTGTATTTCATTTTGCAGCCACGCTTTGATGGAACAAATAAAAGCTCTGGTCCATCGTCACCCAGACAAACTCTATGTAGGTGTATTTTCTTCTGCTCTGCACCGGTCAATCATTTTATTTTGTGTACTTTTTAGTTCTGATTGTTCGTACACTAAACAGATGGAGACCTTTAGAAGTAAAAATAAGGGCTACCATGCAGAGATGACTGTGGTTACTTATTGCCGGAATCGGAAACAGATTGATGACAAGTCAAAGTATCGGATACTTCTCGTAAGTTTTTTTTCTTTAGCTGTAGTCAGATTGCGTTTGAATTCCTATTGCCTTTTGCTACCAATTTTTTCAACTCCAACTAAAATAGCTATATATTTTCATACATCATTCAAAATTGACCTCTAGTATGTAGATTATCTCAGATTGGTAATTGCTGGTGTTTTTGACAGATAATTACTTGTCTTCCAGAGTTTTGGGCAGCACGGGAGGGAGCTCATTACATCTGAGCTTGCATTAAGGATCCTGTCCATCTTAAGCAAAGAGCAATCTCTACCCAACGTAGATCCACTTTCTTTACACAACTTATTTGAGAGGCTTGTGATAAAGGTATGGCTAGAATCTTGCCCATTGCACCAACCTCTTTTTGAAACAAATTGGTATAGATGTTAATATATATGTATATAGGTTTCAGCATCAATTAAGTGTAACAGATGTAAGTTATGGCTTAGTCAGGAGTTTGGAGCTCCATTAGGCTTACTAACGAGCATGTGAAAACTTAAATAGGCTTGTGGTTGAAAAATGTTCTTGTATAATCATGGTTTTCAGTTATCAAACTATTTAGATCGCATTGTTACGACATCTACGATCATGTTTCACCATGGCTTTAAAGTTTGAAAAATGCAATCCTACTTAGGACTGTGAACCATTTATAAACAGACCGTAAACCAAAGGATTTGAAGATGTTCCAGTACATAAATGTCATTTTCAATGAAGAAGTTTACATATGTGATATACGGTACAGCAGCAACATGTCGAGTACGCTATTGTCGTAATTGAGGAACAAGCTTAGGTTTTGACGAATGAGGTATATTTGGAATGCTAATTTGCACACTTTTCTGCCAGGTGGTGCCAATGGAAAATATGAATGGTCGCGAACTTGTTGAAGCAGGAGATCTTTGTGAGAGAAGAAATGGTCTTACAGTCTATCCCATTGACTTTTAAGTATGGTACACGACTACTTGCAAAGATGTTTGAATACTTATGCTTCTGTTTTATGGCAGGAAGAGGAGTCGATCTCAATCGAAATTGGAGTGTAGATTGGGGCAAGAAAGAGAAGGTTCGTTCGTAATGTTAATTTTGATACATAGTAATAGATTGAACTATTTACTCTTCCTTTGAGACCAATTTTTTTTCTCATTGTGCTTTTGGTTTCATCACTTGTTGATTGGGGCCTATCTGTTTGGGTAACGATGCATTAAGATAATTTCTCTTTGGTGGATGTGGTAATTACATTGCAGTTTCCTCGATATGTGAATATTATGCTGCATGTGTTGCTATTTATTTTCTTAGGCTACTATATGTTGCGACTCTTTGGATGGTTTTAATTAATTCCCTTTTATGTGTGTACTTCAATATGCAGGATTATGATCCATATGAAGAAAATCCGGGAACAGCTCCTTTTAGTGAGCCTGAGACTCAAATAATGAGGAAACTCTGTCTATCATTTGAACCGCATATATGGATTAATGTGCACTCAGGGATGGAAGTAAGTCATTCTTTTTTCTTCTTCATTCAAGTACTCATCTTCTTCTATATTCTTTTCCAAATATTTTCTGCTGCTGTTTTTTCATTCTAAGTTTTGGCTGCAAACCTCTTCTATTAGCACCTGCAAAAAACAAATCAATGAGATAACACACGTTATGCATAGGACTTGGTTCCTCTTTCCCTTTAGAGTCAAGTGTTGAGTTTTTCATTGGTTCTTCGTCATTGTCAACAATTTTTGCCCCTCGATGCCATTAGTGAATATGAGTGAGAATTAATTCAAAGGAACTCTCTCAGTAGCCAACATTTTCCTATTCTCTGTTTCTTTTATATCTTTCAGTAGTATCCGTTAGATGCTACTTGATCTTATCTTTCTCCTCTTATGTTTTGTTTCTAGGCGTTATTTATGCCCTATGATCACAAAAACACGACACCTGATGGATTACCTTCTTATAGAATGAAATTGATGCTTCAAAGGTTGAACCATCTTCATTGCAAAGGCCGTTGCTTGGTTGGATCAGGAGGTGGCTCTGTTGGGTTAGTATTACTTGCGTGTATAGCCAGTAATTTCTATGTGGAAAATATCCAATAGTAAGATAATTGACTACTATGTATAGTGTAATGGAAAATAAAGATACAAGGTAAAGAAGCTTGTTAGGGTTCCAAATCCAGATGAAGTGTGTGGCTCACTTGCAGATTGGATGGTAACAATTGCGTTCATTATGTATTTTAGGGCTGGGATGAGCTTTGGTTTGATTTGACATAAGCAATCATGAAACTGTATTGGTGTCGCTGAAAAATATCGTGACCGTGTTCTCATGGCTTGGTGTTTTGATCCTTTTGAGAATTTTTTTTTTTTGCATATTTTACTTCTGTCAAATATTTCTGTGGGTTTAACGGAGAGCTGGAATTCGGTGCGTGCAGAGTTAGCAACTTAAGATTGCATTAGAAGAGAGCATTTTTTCAAGTAGATTTGTTAGTTTTGGTATTAATAGCAAAATTACAAGTGTGACACTTGCATTCGTAGGTATCTGGCCCATGGGACAGCTACAGATTACATGTTCGACGTCGCAAGAGTGCCCATGGCTTTCACTTTTGAGGTTTGGGATATTTCCTCTCTTATCCAATCAAATATCATTCCCTCATTAGCAAAGTTTGCTCCTTAGGTTTGTTATTGACTGGCAGATCTATGGAGATGGAACAGCTTCCGCGAAAGACTGCTTTAAAATGTTCAATCCCATTGACCAGACTACCTTCAATGTAAGACATGTCACGTAAACAATGCTACTTGGATATTTCTATTCACGTCGGATTCAATTCAAACTGCTTTTAGAGGAAGAGCGTTGAAAGTTATTACTATGAAACCCCATCTTAAACAGGTAGCGCAATACTCTATATTGATTCATTTGTTTCCATTGGGTTTCAGAGAGTTCTGAATGATTGGTCTGCTGCATTCATTGCAATGTTCAATATGAGCACACACCAGCTTGATGAACTTCGTTCAAATACCACGGGTTCAAATCTGGACAAGTTTGTATCTATCGATGACTATCGAAATGGGTATTTAATGGATAGGAGAAGTAGTTATGGGAAGAAGATGGAGGTGCTTGATCTTGGAATGCAGGAAATAAGGACATATTTCAGGCTTTTCTTTTTATCCTCGGTTCTGTTATTGTTGATGTTTTGTTGTAGAATCTCTAAGAGGATTAGACCTATCATTTCTGGTATGACATTCTGAAATTTTACCCGTTTTGTTCTACAGACGTTCATTTTTAACTTTATACCCATTATCAGTTTACTTAGCCTTATCAACATTTTCTTCTTTCCATATTGTGTATGTGTGTCATTGCAACGAGACACGTTAAATAACACAGTACAACAGAACAGATGCAATGTTTATAGGTCATGATTACCTAATTTTTTGCTTGTCACTGCTTTCGGTACCTTGCTAGGTTTTGCCATGTCTATTTATAGCATTTGCTAGGTTTTGGCATGCCTACTTATGGTATTTGCAAAAAGTGATGAGAAAGCTAAACCATGAACTGACTTGCCTACTCCCATGAAAATTTGATGATGTCAACAAGCGTAGACGAAAATTATTTCCAATATAAAATATTCTTGAAAAAAACACGAAAACAAAGCACAGAAGATATAGGACTGAGATGAAAGAAAATTTGCTCACTTAATAGGTTCATCTGATTTACAATGCAGCCATATTTGTTTGTCACTTCTCTGTTAAGTAGAACACAAATGAATACAACAGGATTAATGGACTTGGGAGTCTGTGACATTTACACCCACCATTAAAATAGGTAGTTACAATTTGTGCAACTATAATACAGATACTGGCACTTTTGTACGAGCAGTGTTCGAGTCTTCAGCTATGGTGTTTCTCTTCATTCTTGATCTGTAACATCACCCCAGTAAGAGTCAGTAAGAGTTGCCGATCAAAAAAAAAAAAGATTCTGGTAGACAAAATGACCTATCATAAAAGAACCAACCTTCCTAAATAATCAAAATAGGAAAAGTTATAGAAAGAGAGAACTATTTCACGATGCCACTCAATACAAATTACAAGGTGATTTTTATGGTACTCACAAGTATTCGCAAATCATTGACCTGTTTTTCCAAAGCATCGAGTACTTCAACAAAGCTCAACTGCCAATCTATTTTTTATGGAACAGGGTCTTCTCCAGTTCCTCAAAAGGGACTGAAGGGTCTTGTTAGGGAAAAATTAATCAGGCCTCTTCACCGCACATTGATATGAGGTCCAAGACAAAGTATTTGGACCCCACATCAATATGTGGTCTCACTGAAAAATCTCTCCCGTTCAAGGCATTTGTGGGTCTTTCCCGGCCCACTTCGACAACCAAAATTGTCAACTTTATAGAACTTGCTGAGAACATCTACCACGTCATTGATATATTCTTGGAACATAACAGCACCTCGCATGACTTGGTATCCAATCATAAACGAGTTCAGGATTGGAGTTGCTTACCTTGGGTCAATAATCAACTGCTCAAAAAGCATGGAAGTATAATCATTCATGAAGTTTGGTCAGCTGGTTGACTTGATGCTGTAAACTACGACCTTAGTGTCTGCTTCATGTACTGCAGTGCAGAGCGTAACATTGCTCTAGCTTTCCTGTCTGGAGTGCACCCAGACAAAATCATTTCTTCATAAACAGAAGGGACCTGATATCAAATAGTCTTTAGTACATGTCCAAAGTGAGAATCATGCAACTTAACCAGAGCAACTCAACATGCAGTTGATTCATGGACATTAGATTTCTTTTTGTTACAAGCTTGCCCATTTTATGTTCTGAGGCAGTCTGGTATAGCATTAATTGAGTGCAATTTTGTTCACCCTCCTTAAAAAGAGGGTGAACATTACCCTCCTTCCTATTGGTTGAAATGGTGTGGATCCCACCACAAAGTGATGTCATGCTTACCATGCAATAAACTTTTTGGTAAGCATGACATCACTTTGTGGTGGGATCCACACCATTTCAACCAATAGGAAGGAGGGTAATGTTCACCCTCTTAAGTGGAGTGGAGGGTGAACAAAACTCAACTCGCATTAAGTTGGCCTGAGCACACGGGATTGAAAATGCAGTTTGTGTGTATCTCATCAAATATTTGCTATATCAGATTGCCTCTATTAGCGGGTATACAATACACGAAACTTTCCTGCACTCAATCCAATGCGTGATGTGGGTTGAATTTCAACATAAGTTGATGCTCATTAGGCAGAAGTCCCTATACATTGATTCAGGAGTTGGATTACCTACTGAAGCTCCATAGTAGTAAACTTCATGTTCAAAACCACTACAGAGCCCAAACATTTGCCAAACAAACTTGCACTTGTCAGTCTGGTTCATTGTATACTAAGCTCTATTAGCCCCCTGTTTGGAATACCAAAAAAAGTGCCTTCTCAACAGTACCAAATTCCAGTTTTTTCTTAAAATAATATATGGATGTTTTATTCTTCTGTGTGGTAAATTTCACGAAGTTGACATAAAACCTATCAAAGAACCATTTTACCTTTGAATTCTCTTCAAGTAAAAATGACAATTATCTAACATCAAATAGTAAGGCTACAGAAAAATGCTGTCAATGTTTGGCAAGCTTAATGAGGTTCCAAAATGTCGAGAAAAAGGAAAGGTTGGACTTTAATTGTCACATAAGTTGGCATGTGATCCAATTCTCATTAATGCCCAAATATGGTTCCGGAACAGTTGATACTGTCTTCAAAGATGAATATCATGACTGAAAGATCTAATTAGGGACTTATCCATGCTCCGGTTAACAAACAAGAGCAATGATACGTACCTTTCAGATAAAACCACATAAGGTTTACTCACTTTTCAAAGTAAATAGAACTAGGGCAAATGAGCATATACCTGATCAAACTTTTCCACGCGAATTAGAGCTTTCATAAGTGTAGTATAGGTAACTACATCCGGCTTCAAGTCCTGAAGTTAAATCAATTGCATGGAGACGTAATGACCAATGAGATAGGACCATCAACTAAAAATGCACAAAATCAACAAGAAACTGAAGTGTAGAAGAATATTATCCAAGAGCTTACAGTTTCTTTCATGAATTGCAAAACGGAGAAGGCGTCAGCAACCCTAGAATCCTCACCAAATGCATTAATCAGTGAATTGAGAACTAAAATACTGGGTTTTAGACCATCAGCTCTCATGACTCTAAATGCATGAACTGCTTTGTCAGACATACCCTGTCAAAATATAAGAGGTTATCAGATATGTTTTCAACAACCAATGCAAATCACCGAACGAAATAAAAACCAATGTTAATCACCGGAATTTTCATGTGTCCAAAATCTTGAACATACAAGTCAAGGCTTGAAGGATCATGGCCTTTTGTAGAAATATAATGCCTCGTTGTTTTCACATGGAGAAATTGAAGGATTTCTACAATCATGTGTCATGAATGCATTTCAATTCATGATACTACCAAGCTTAAAAAACAATAAGTGACAGAATAGGTGATTGTAGACCAGACAAGTTTATCATGAAAATGGCTGATATAAGATCGTGCATAGAAGGTGAATTTTCAGGCAACAACATACCCTTTGTGCATAAGCATTGATCAAGGCATTATACATGGTTGAGGATGGTTTTAACCCCTTTGACTTCATATCCTCCAAGCACTCAATCGCCTCACCAAATCTCCCTGATTGCCCATAGATGTCCACAAGTGTGGTGTAAGTAACAACATTAGGCAGCAATCCTTGACTCTGCATCTTGCCAAACAAGTCCTTCACTTCCTCCCATCTTGCCTGCTCCCCAAAAGAATGAATCATTATATTGTATGTCATGGTGCATGGCAAGCATCCACTTTCCCGCATTTCCTCAAACAGTTCCTCTGCTTTCATATGGTGTCCCAACTTACTATGACAATCTATAAGTGTATTCCATGTGACATTATCAGGTTGAATCCCCTCTGATCTCATCCTTTCAAATGTTGCCATTGCATGATCAAGACAGTTATACTTTCCCAAAGCATCAATCATCACATTATAAAAATGCCTATCGGGCTGGACCCCGCATTCCTTCATTTCCTTCAAAACTTGAAATGATCTTTGCCACTCACCTCTATCGCGATAACCTGCTAAAATCCTGCTGAAAACATACGAATTAGGCTGCACTTTATTATCTTGCATTTCCTTCAACACAATTCTCGCGCTCTCCCACCGACCCTCATTTGCATAAGCATCGATAAGAAGACTATAAGTTTGCTCATCCGGAGATAAACCGCATCTTTCCATGTCAGACACAATTGACTCTGCATCCCTCAAAGAACCTAATGTAGAACAAATACAGAAGGGTTATTCCGACAGTTGGGTGTCTGAAGTCAAAGAAACACCAAATCTTTAAGGGTCTGTTTGGATAGACATGAAATTTAATCAAGGGTTTTGACATCCTTCAATAAGAAAGCTCAAATATGAGTTTGATTCTTTACATAGGGATTTAAATATCGAGTTCGAGAGCTCAATGTCGACTATCGATTTGAATTAAAAATTACAGTGAAATCCTTCGTGATGAGGATTGTAGTTTTAAATAAATATAGTTTTTTATATACTTTTAATGCATCTTCCACTTCTATATTTCACAAGCATTTTGTCAAAATTGCAAATCATATCCCTTTGATCAGAAATCCAATCTAATACTAACCGACTGTAATAGTGATGTTTTGGAAACTCTAACCCACCTTAACGTATGCCACCTGAGGTAAAAGAAAAACCAAATCTTTAAGGGTCCCTTTGGATAGCCATGGAATTCAAATCAAGCATTTCGACATTGTTCAATAAGAAAACTCAAACTCAGGGTTGATTGTTCCATAAGAATTTTGATATCAAGTTTTAGGTTCAATTAGGATGGGCTATAGACTGACGTTAACTATTACATTTGAAATCCTGTGTGCTTAAGGATTGTAGTTGTACAACGACCCCAACAGATTTCAACTTTTCTACCTTTAATATATCTTCCACTTCAACTTCACAAGACTTTTTTTTATTAACATTGAACATCATATCCCTCAATTTAAAATCCATTGCAATCCAAACGGACCCTATAATAGTGTTGTTTTGGAAACTCTAACCAGCCTTATCATATGCCTTAAGAAGTGCATCTTTTCCACTTTTAACACATCTTCCAAATCTCTTTTCATAAGGGTTTTTGTCAGAATTGCCAATCAAACGGATGGGAACTCTAACCTGCCTTAACATAAGCCTTAAGAAGTGCATTATAAGCTCGTGCCCTAGGCTTCAATCCACCGTCCTTCAACTCCTCGAAAACCGCCTCTGCCTCGTGCGTCCTCCCAGTATCCCCCAACACAGATATAACAGCAACAGTAGTAGCCGTTTTCGCACTCAACCCATTCCCCTGTATCACAGCCAAGAAGTACATAGCCTTATCCGCGTCCCCAGCCTTTGCAAACCCAACAATAATATCATTCAACAGCTGCGCATCTAGCTCGATATTATCCGACTCAATATCCTCATACAGCTTCTCCAACATCCCCGAGTCAATCTCTTTGCGCCGCGTTAGCGACTGAATTACCTATTGGGGATGTATTACACAATTATCACAAAACACTAAATTTATCACACAATTATCACAAAAAACTAAATTTATCACACAATTATCACAAAACACTAAATAATTAAAATACATCATGAAACACAAAAATCTCGAACACAATCAATGCAAGACATAATGGACAATTAGAGTAAGAAAAATAGCATGCGAGATAGCATCTTCCATGGCAACACTCTTATGAGTCAATAAACAACAAAAATAAGTGCCTATTTAAACAAAATTGAACAAAGACACGACAAGTGACTGTCAAGACAGAACCCTTGAAAAAACATCTTCATTTAAATTTACAAAACTTATACTAAATTCCAACATTACCAAGCTATAATTGACAAAATCCGATTGGTACCCGTCGCGACGCATCCTCTGCATTAAATTCAGGGCTTTTTCGAGGTCGTCGTTGCGAGCGCAGGCCCCAATCAGGGCGTTATAAGTGAACGGCGTCAAAGCTTGTTTTTGAGAGAGTAAAAAGGCTTCGTAGAGCTTCTCGGAGCGGCCTAGGGCGTGGATGAGGATCGAGTAGAGCAATTCGAACGAGAAACAGAGATTGTGTCTCTGGAGCCACGTGACGAGGGAGTAAGCGGTTTGGATGGAGGAGTTGTTTGATGAGGAGAGATTTTTAAGGAGGGAGTGCCAGAGTGGGGCCGGGACGGACCGGTAGGACTCAACGAGGCTGAGCTCGGTGGGGTCCAGTGAGGACGGGGGAGACGGTGAGGTGGAGTCTGACGGGGCGGCGGCGGTGGAGAGGAAGTCGAGGAGGGGAGTGAAGTCGTAGCGGCGGTTCTTGAGGGACGCGATGTCGTTTTCGTCTTCGTCGGTGGTGAGGTGGAGGTGGGTGGAGTAGAGGGAGGTTCTAGTGGAGGCAGCGGTAGTTATGGCGGGGGAAAGTGGGCGGTGGGAGATTGGGTGGTGGTGGTGGTGGTGGAGAAAGGGATTGGTTGAGTGAAGAGGGGGGAAGCGAGTAGGTAATGGCTGAGGGAGAAGCATGTTCGTGCTCCTGTTCTTGTTCTTGAGAGAGAGAGAGAGAGAGAGATGGTTTGTTGGTGGTCTGATATTTTTTCAGTGGTTTTCTTGAGAGAGAGAGAGGGGGGGGGAGGAAGATGATGATATGTTATGGATTTTTTTTAAAAATAATTGAGATGTTTTAAGAGATTATTCTTTCAATTGGCGGTGGAAAACTCACTTTTTTATTATCGTCTTTTTCAATCCTATCGTGTACTTATTGTTGATTTGAACCGTTCATCTTGTAGACTCCACGTAATAGTATATCCATACAAAAAATAAACTTGATTGAAAATCGATAGGAGTATCAAAAATTATATTTTTCTTTATAAAATGGACAGTTTATCTTTATTATTATTGACAAAAACCAGATCGTCCATTTTATAAACCAAAATTCAAATTTTGATACATCTAGTGACTTTCGATGAAGCTGGTTTTTTTGCATGGCAATATTATATTGCGGGTCTTATAATATGAACGGTTCAGATTACAATAATAGATGCTCGGTGAGGCCCATAATAGACAGTGGTAAAAAAAAGAGATTTTATACCTGCGGTGGATAGAATTTATTCTCCTTGCTCAAATATTTCATAAATGTATGGAAATATAATTGAATTTGGAGGGGAAAAAAAAGATAATCAAATGGCTTTTTGAAAAAAGAACTATCCCAAAGTAGTTTTTAAAAGATAAAAATTATTCTTTATTAAATTACTCTTATCGAGCTGAATTAAAAATCTTACATAAAAAATGAGGCATCCTTTTTTGTCTATCTGTTATTTATGGAGTCACAAGCGTCGTGTCGGTGCATAGCAATAGGCAAGGAAAAAAAAAATCCTATCAGGCTTAATGTTAGTGTAATTTCTTCTAACATTTAGCCCAAAAAAAATGCTTTTGACATTATATGTAAAAAATTATAATGATATAATGTTTTTTTAATTAATGAATGAGATAATATTTGACCATGAAAGAAAGTTTGAAAGCTTTCTCTAAATTTTTTATTTAACTTTTGGTATATACAAAGTGTATAAAAAAATAAATACGGAGTATTATTATGAGAAAGTCACATTGAAAAGACAATTAAGGGGAGAGATTGATTTTATTTCTAAAAACTACATTTATTTAGGAGTATTTAGGAGTAGTATAGATTTCAGGATGAAAAATCAGCTATTCACACATTGCACAATTTTTGTCTTTATTACACAAATTAAAACATGAGAATAAAATCTTACTTTTCCACCACGGTTTATTATGGGTTTTACCGAGGGTCTATTATTGTAATATGAACCATTCATATTATAAGACCTGCAGTATAGTATTACTATGCAAAAAATCAGTTTCGTCGAAAGTCGCTAGATATATCAAAATTTGAATTTTGATTTATAAAATGGACGATCTGATTTCTGTCAATAATAATAAAGATAAACTGTCCATTTTACAAAGAAAAATTCAATTTTTGATACTTTTATCGATGTCCGATTAAGTTTATTTTTGCATGGATATACTATTATATGGAATTTACGAAATGAATGGTTCAGAGCAACAATAAGTACACGATAGAACCAAAAAATACAATGGTAAAAAAGTGAAATTTTCTACCGCTAGTGGAAAAAATTTAATTTCTTGACGAAGACATGAGTACGTAGCTACCCAATTCCTATTTTCATACTAGTATATTTTTACCAGGATTAAATAACAATATCCGAGAAGAAACCTTATTTCCTCCAGAAAGTCCACAAAACACCCTTCGTATTTTTCAATATTACCACGCTGCCCCATCCAATAAGTAGCTGAACTAGGGTTTTAACGCGATTTTGGAGTCCATAGCCATGGCGGGTTTTCACTAGGGTTTTCAATATTAGGTGCCACTGTAATGCTTCACTAGGGTTTTCGATTCTCGCTGTCTTCCATGGCGGGTTCTCGTGTTCAGGTGAACAAGGCGCACAAGACAAGGTTCGCCTCGAAATCATCTCGTAACATTCACAAAACTTCTCTTCAGGATAAGAGCAAGATCTCTAAAACCGATCGGAATGTCGCCAAGGGAGCTCGTAATGCACGTATTCAGCGCAATAAGATGGTAATCTTCTCTTGTTTCTCTTATCTATTTATATGCCCGTTTATAGATGGGAAAAAAAAATCATTTTTCCATCCAGATGAATATTATGTATGTTTATCATTATACTTACATAATTTGAGCAGGCACTTTGATTATCCACAACCCACCAAGCTTAAAATATTTTTCATCAATAAAGGAGGAAGATTTAGAAAGAAGAAATAAGATATACCTTTGAAATTTTTGTGTTATTAACAAGAAAAGCCGACCAACGTGTGTCAGTTCTTTTTCATAAGTTTAGTATTTTTTGCTAAATAAAAGTAGTTGTATTGTGGTTGGCTAAAGGAAAGACTGAATTTTTGTAGATAAGGGAGCAGAAACGGGCTGCCCTCTTGAAAGAAAAAAGGGCCTCCAGCGCATCAACAAGCCCTCCCCGTGTCATTGTGAGTATCCTGGATGTGTTTTTTTAGTGGTTTCCATACTCTGTGTTGTTTTCTTTCGACGCAAATGAACTAGTGTAGTGATTACGTTTGTGACGGTTTTGTTTGCTCGTGAATAGTTTGACAGTTTGGACTCTTGTTTCGAAATCACCAGGAGTAAGTTCTTGATAAATTAAAAAGAAGATGCATTTAAAAGGTAGATACACTACTGTATTTGTAATGTGAAGAAGTGTGACGGACTGTTTTCACGACTACTTACGGATCAGTTCGTAAATGTGCTCCTGATTGGCATGATCAGCTTTTTATTCATACCATTTTAGATTATTTTTCTTGACATGCTTCAGTGTGACAATGGTGGTACTTTTGAAATTTAACTGCTTCATGATGAACATGGGGTTTTACTTGTAGAATTCCACTCTCTTCGTCATTGTAAAGGTGATACTAGCATAGATATGCTGGTGAACAGCATTTCCAATGAGTTATGTCACCCACAAAAGAGTGCTATTTTCAATGGAGTAATCTGTTTAAATGATTTTGAAGGTTTAAATCTTTGACTTTGTTCTGTTTACTACTTACACTCTATCTTCTCTTAATAACAGGTTCTGTTCGGCCTCTCTGCTTCTGTGAATTTAAATTCACTTTCAGAAGATATTTTCTCGTTATTATCTGCTGAAACTGTGTTTCCGGCAGTAGCTTCTCCTGAGTACAAGCTGAGAACTACGGTAAGCTTCATACTAGTATAATTTTGGTAGTTATTAGTCCAGATGCCGCTCAACTGTTCTTTATTGGCATCATTTATGCAGCGTTGATAAAGATTGTGGATTCCTTTTATGTTCTTTGTTGGTATCACTAGGAATCGAGATTCGATGCATTTTTTCCCCCAAATATGTGATCTTAGCTTTTCATGTATACATTTGTCCAATGTAATCTCAAATGTCATTCCAGTCAAAGGAGAATGCATTATCGTTCATGCGTAATAAATTCTATTATCCAAATTAGGTCTTGAAAGCACCTCATGGAGATCTATTATCCTGTATGGAAATGGCCAAGGTACCTGTCTTTCTTGTTGCCGTTTATATTTTTCAACTTTTTGAATTGGAGGTTGCTCATGTCATTGTTACTCTTTTCTTACTGTTTGTGACACTTGGGTATTGAATTTATAGGTTGCAGATTTGATTGCTTTTGTGGCATCTGCAAGCTCTTCATGTGAAGAAAGCAACTCTAGCTATTACATTGACTCCTTTGGAAAGCAATGCCTTTCTGTGTTTAGAGTTCTTGGTTTACCAAGTACTGTTGTATTGATTCGTGTAAGTTCGTTGTTGATGTGTTTTACTTGCTTTGGTTTTTCCGTGGACAAATTTTTAGTCGTTTTGAGTTGGAGACTCAAAATTTTCTGCTCTGCCTATAGGATCTACCTAATGATTTGAAAAGAAGACATGATACGAAGAAGACTTGCACTTCTAGCCTTGTTTCTGAATTTCCCGAGGATTGTAAGTTCTATCCTGCAGATATGAAAGATGAGTTACACAAGGTAATTGCATATAGATCATACCCCTAGGGGGTTTAGAGCGGTGCTTTAATGGCACCATTGTTCAGAAGTCTACCGCTCATCATGCTTCGTTGTGTCGTCCGGGGCTACACTTTCTTATACTTATCCTTTTTACGTGATGATTGCAGTTCATGTGGCTTTTTAAGGAGCAAAGGCTGACAGTTCCTCATTGGCGGGACAAGCATCCTTACCTCATGGCCCAAAAGGTGGCAGTTTTGTTTACTAGATTCTATTTACTGTGCTGGTTCTAGTGGAGTTGAGGATCTTGTTTAAGCAGTAGTTTATTTATGATTTTAAGTAATATATGGTGTTAACTACAACTATCCTTTCAAACAGCCTTTGCTCTTCAATGTTATGAAAGATCTTAGTGAACATAACGCATAGTTAATCCATTGTCCTCTTCTTTTGCCTCTTTCTTTTTGGATTTTAGCTATTTGTCCTTTTGTCTTTTATTTTTCCCCACAAATTATATATTTCTTTTAGAGAGATGCTTGTGTTTGTTGGCTCGGTGCTTGCTACATTGATTAGTTCCCCATTTATGTTGGCTTGAAATACCTGTCTGCATTTTAATCTTAAAGTTTTATGCCCGTTGTTTATTTACATCACTTGGGCCATGGCAGGTTGATTTAGTCACTGATGGAGGGAAAAGTACACTTCTTCTTACTGGTTATCTGCGCACCCGTAATCTCTCAGTCAATCAGCTGGTATGTTTTTCAGGCTTTGGTAATTGCCTCATTTGGTTACTCAGCTGCGTCATGGTTCACTTTTTTCTCCTTTGTTTTTGTTGGATCAGGTTCATGTCTCTGGTGCAGGGGATTTTCAGTTGTGCAAAGTTGAACTTCTCAAGGATCCATGTCCACTGAATGCAAGAAAAGATGGGGATCTTATGGATGCAGATGAACATGATGTGCAGGTTCGTTTGTTACCTTAAAAAATAAGCACAATGACAGTGTCTTCTTACCACGAGTTATTTCTCCACATAGATGGATGCCTTTTGTTTCTTTATTTTGAGGTTCTATGTTCCATTGTTTTATGATATATGAACTGAACTGGTCTTGTTGTCTTGGTCCGCCAGGGCAGTGGTCTTCCCTACCTTATTCACTTTTATTTGTCTACGAAGTCCTATTCTCCATGTCCCCCTCCATCCTCCTGTAATGTGTTCTCCTTCTTGATTGTTGTAGGTTATAAGGTCTTTGGTCCCTGATCCTATGAAACAAGAGCCTTTACTTGTTGAGAATGTTCCAGACCCTCTTGCAGGAGAGCAGGTAGCTTGGATTAATGTCAAACACTTCTTCAGCCGCATGCAAGATCAAAATTTTACTTTGGTTTTTCTTTTTTCCATGGCAAGCATAAGCAAACAAATTGAAATTTTGATCCTTGGCTGCGTGGCCATAAAATAAGAACCTCTTACCAGATATTGTTTTAATATCTCATTAGTTCTCACCTGATGCTATGAAAAATTTGCTTCATGATTGCCGCCTCGCACTTGTGGACAGCACTCATTTATGGATGATGAAATACTTTTCTTTCACCTGAAAAGGTTTCTGTAAAACAACCCTGCAAGTACATTTTAAAGTAAATCGTTTGTGTTTGACCAACTAAGGAAAGAAACCATATGGGTTGTTTTTATTATTCTTAAAAAATTGTTTTGGAGATTTTTTTTGGCCCAAAAAAACAAAATTAAAATAATTAGAGGTTGTATTTTGTTTTCATAACATTATTTTTCTTTCTGTTTTCTTTTATTTCTTTTTCTTTTCTCTCATTTTTCTCTTCATTCTTCTTTTGCCAATTAGACGTGGCCAACGGAAGCAGAAATGGCTGACGCTGATAGAAATCGTGAGAAAAAGCTGAGAAAAAGGACCTTGCCTCGGGGCACTTCTGAGTATCAGGTCCATGCTTCTTATTATTCTGCATAGTTTCCAATCGTCCATCCTTGTATCCTTCCAAGGTCTCTATATGACCATGATGACAGGCTAAATAGTAGATATGCGTAACATTAATTTTGCAGGCTGCTTGGATTGTTGATGATTCAGACGTGGATGACTCAGATAGCAATGATGATACAGATGATGGTATGGTGTTGGACAGAAATGTTAGTGGCTTTGTAGATCAAGAATGCAATGATAAATTGGACCTTGACGATGATCAGGCTTCTCTTCAACTAGAGTCAGATGAAGAAACTGAAGTTGGTTCAGTGGTAATGGTGAGTGTTAAAGACTTAGGAAACATGTGCATAAAGTAGACCCTTCCATCGGAGGTGTAGACGCTTTTTTCATGGGAACTTTTGCACACAAAGCTGTTGGTGTGCTCTCTAGCAATTATCTGTTTATATTGTGGAGTAGTTAAAAAGATTTGTCATCAGTATTTGTGGGGTGATGTCTCTCAATAGACTCGAACCCAACCAGATGGGCTAAGAGCCACATCTGTGCTGCTTTCTTGAAGAGCCAATTTTTTCATGGTTTCACAATGCCAGGTATAGCTTGTCAAGAATGGCCGTATCACACAAGGTGGAAACCGTGGAATACCCAGGTACCAGAGTTACCGGCCACCACTTTGAACACAGTGCTTAAAAACTGCCCAAAACACTGATCCAAGGCTATTTGTTTGATTTGCAATTGTGTGATGGGAGAAGTTTCCACTGGCAAATCACGAGTTTCACCATGTTAGTTGTCAGCTGCTCCATTAGTACCCTTAAGGTTTACAGTTTTCTGCTTTGGAAAGTCGGGCCTTTTCTTCCAACTATATATTTGAAGTAGTTAAGCCTAGAACTGTAGCTGCTGGGAGTGCATGATGAAAGTAAAAGCATCAGGCCCTACCAAATAATGTAACGTGGTGCTATTAACTTAGCAATTAATGGCCACATTTCCTTGTCCTTATTCTCTTCTTGATCTTGTCCTTGCATTCCTAGCGGTAGGTTGCCATGTGAAGGGAGTTGGTGATTCAATGTTGGTCAAGAATTAGGATGCATGACACTTGATGTAATTTTGCGGAGCATACAAATGATAAAGTTCATTTGTCAAATTTGAAGGAATTACTAGAAAATATTTATGGTGTTTTAGTTTGAAAGCCAGATCCTGTTTTTATTTTACTGTCTGTCAAAAGCACACTCTTGGATGCACGCTATCATGTCGTTGTCTGCTGGACATCCTAGAGATGTAAGATGCTTTACTTTGCTTGCAGGAAGGTGAAAACTTTACAAAAGAGCAAATAGAGGATGAGATTCGCAAAATTAAAGAAGCACATGCTGAAGATGAGGGTACTTATCTTTCTTCCAAATTAAATGCCATTATTTGTGAGCAGTCATTTGTAGCACTTGGTGTTTTCTCTAGAGCATTAGAAATTACAATAACTGAACTGCAAATTTTGATGGGATCCTACTAGGAAGTAAAGTAGCTAGTGTTTTTGTTGCTTTTTCTGTTTTGTTGGATTTTTCAATGCTCCACTGGGGTCACTATTCTCCATATGATCTAACTATTGTGAATTTGTGTTTTTGCGTGTAAATACATAAAGGGTAGTACAATCAAGAATTTTTTTGATGTCACTAGGGTTATGTTGGAAGTGACAATTACTCATAATAATGGACTCTTACATGATTAGTGCCCAATCCAGTGCTCTATACGATGGGAATGGTTATCATGTCTGTTGTAGTCCACAATGCCAATTGCTTCTCGAATTTGAGTATATATCATAGGAGAGGATCTTGTGATATCGCTTAAATGAACACCTATAAATGATAATTGTTCAGTATTGAATCAGTCACACAACTCCCCCTTCTCTGCTGAGTTTATAGCTGTCTTGTTCCCATTACTCTGTTGCACGTGTATTTCTGGCACAAGACATACTCAATGTCTTTATGATCCAAGCTTATTTTTTACCTAATGATTTTTTGTTCTACTTCCTGCACTGAGGACTTCGTCTAATCATAGCTCACTGTATGTCTCCAATATCTGAAAAGGACTGGATTGAAATCGCCTGAAATAACTTAATCTTATTGCTCTATTTGTATAAACCTGAATGCAACTTGATTTGAAGATCATGTGATATCCCTTTTAGTTGAATCTCCTATATTTGAGTTTCTGCATTCTCTCCTTTATTTTCCCCCAATTTCTGGGAGATGGTTGGGTTAGTATTGTCTGCGATATGCATATTTCTCGGTATTATTTAGCTATTATTGGCATTAGATTCATGCGCTTATATGTTAGCTTAGTCATTTCCTAAAGCTTAATTTTCTGTGTCTCAGAATTCCCTGATGAAGTGGATACCCCAATAGATGTTCCTGCTCGAAGGCGTTTTGCTAAGTTTAGAGGTCTGAAGTCCTTCAGGACGTCTTCGTGGGACCCCAAAGTAATTTTTCTCATTTGTGGATAGTGGTCCATGTTAGTGTTTTCTGCCTCTCAATTTGAGAGTTTATTAACCATTCTGTTTATCAATTCAGGAATCTCTACCCCCAGAATATGCAAAGATATTTGCTTTCGATAATTTCACAAGAACACAAAAACATGTCCTTGCAAAAGCTCTGGACACAGAGCAAGGGGACATTGATGACTGCATACCAGCAAGTTCTTACGCAAGACTTCATATCAAGGAAGTGCCAACAGGTGTTGCTTCTAAACTATGTAGGCTTGCAAACACAATGCCTATTATAGCATGTGGCCTCTTGCAACACGAGTCTAAAGTTTCAGTTCTTCACTTCAGGTATCTTTTGTTCTACTGTTTGCGATTTCTTTTAATTTTCTCGGTGGTGATTTATTGCATGTTTTTGATCGTTTTATTTTCTCCAGTGTAAAGAAGCATGACACTTACACTGCCCCCATCAAATCTAAAGAAGAACTAATATTTCATGTGGGGTTTCGCCAATTCATTTGTAGGTAATATCTTGATTTCATGGATGAAACTCTTTTTATGTTCACTATTTACAAATTGCTTCATTTTCCTTTTATTTTCTGATTAACAAGATTGTTGAATTTACAGGCCAATATTTTCTACGGACAATTCAAATTCAGACAAGCACAAGATGGAGAGGTTTCTTCATGCAGGACAGTTTTCAGTAGCTTCGATATATGCTCCAATTTCTTTTCCTCCTCTTCCTTTGGTTGTACTGAAGAGGGAGCCAACTTCTGCATCACCTTCAGTTGCTGCTGTTGGTTCATTGAGGAGTATTGATCCTGATAGGATTATCTTGAAGAGAATCATTTTAACTGGGTATGAAAGCCATATCTGCTGCAATTTTAAGCGCTGTCTTTCTCCCCTCCCTCTCTCACCCCAAAGATGTATATGCCAGTGATGGAATTAGATCAAGAAAAATAGGGAAACAGACACCACACTGATTGCAATTTTAAATGTATTGGTTTCCATCAAACACTTGATGTCACCTAATTTGTTGACGGATGACAAGGTCCAGAGTTCTTTGATTATCTGTAATTCTGAATTTGATGTGTTGGTACGATTTTTGCTCATTAAAGCATATCTGACGCAGTTATCCTCAGCGAGTATCGAAGAAAAAAGCTACAGTAAAATACATGTTCCATAAACCAGAGGATGTGAGATGGTTCAAGGTGAGAAATTCTCCTAGCTGATTAGTCTCTTTGACTTGGATATACCTACGTATATATCATGATTGATCTGCTGGGCCTTCAATTTTGTTGCAGCCAGTCGAAGTATGGACGAAATGTGGTCGACGTGGACGCATCACGGAACCTCTTGGTACACATGGTATGATGCTCACTTGGACCAATATAGTTACAGTCAGGAAAAAGGATGCTTTATCATCACCAACGATGTGTTTTGAATATGCCATTTCACCACACTTGGGAATTTTTTACTTGTAGACTGTAGTTATCTTGGTTTTGCTGGGTCAGAAGTTCATGATAGTTCTCAATCATTTCATTGTGAGGAGGCATTCAATATTTTTTTTCTTGTTTCTCTTTTTTCTCAGGGGCAATGAAGTGTATTTTGAATGGGGTCCTTCAGCAGCACGACACTCTATGCATGAGT
The DNA here is from genome assembly GCA_018127125.1 of Rhododendron griersonianum. Taxonomy (NCBI): domain Eukaryota; kingdom Viridiplantae; phylum Streptophyta; class Magnoliopsida; order Ericales; family Ericaceae; genus Rhododendron; species Rhododendron griersonianum. The sequence continues at coordinate 1,296,742 of CM030793.1, forward strand.
TTGTACAAACGCATGTATCCTAAGTGGCCACAACATTGGTTCCCACTCGACGCTTGATTAGATGACGCCTGGCGCGGATTCTGGTTTCGATTCTCTGGAAAAAAAAAAGCAGAGAGAATTTATGTTATACACCAAGGGGAATGAAGCTCTGGTTCCGATTCACAGTTCAAGTTTTGTGTTTGCCTTTTGAGTTATGTGCTCAGTGAGATGCGAGTTCGGTGTTTCCCCATTACAATTGGAGAAGCAAAAAGTTTTGCCGGTGTGTTGCTGTAGTCATTGTGCTATGTTATTCTTTTGGTTGCAAAACATATTTATGCGGAAACTTTCGAATGTAATTTATACGGATTTTTTTCTTTTCTTTTTTTCTGTACTTTAAAACTTGTTAGATCTCTGCCTATCTGTAGAGACTGCATTTTGAACTTGCAAGTTCTTACTGAGCAAATTATATATATCCCTACGCCTACCTGTGGACTAGTCATTATCTATTTTGGGGACTTCTACATTTTCTCTGTGGTTTTCATTTATTCTTATGCTAATAGAGTGGAAATATTTGGAGACGGGCACGTAAAGTTGGTCTATTTATAATCTTCAAATTCCTCCGGCCGCGGGGAAACCCTGGCTATATAGACATGTTATTCATTTCCTGGTGAAGTTGATCTTCGAGTTGTCGTTTTGGTTTTCTGAAGTTGATTTTCCCTTGTGAGACTGGTAATACGTGTTTTTTGGATTTGGGAGAGCTTTGTAGAAGGGGCTGAATCCTTTCCAGTTTGTGAACTGGACGGCCTAGTTTTGGCCATTTGTGGGTCATACGGGCTCGCTACCAAGAATGTTAGTTTTTTTAAAGCTCGTCGAGAACATTGTCTGTCAGAAATTATACTAGTTGATTTTGATATGATCTTCAACATATTTATCTTGATATAAATGGTTCCGATTCAATGGCTGCTACCACAATATTTGGTTATCTTCTTCGCCGCCACAATCTTCTTCTTCAATTGCACAACTCCGCCGTCATTCACCACTGTGATTCCTACTTGTTTCCTCTCAGATTCTCTTACTGAAGGGTGGTCCGTCACAACGATTCTGTGAAAGCGTGCAATTTGAAATCAACAAATATTGGCTAGTGTGGTTGTATTAAAGCGTTTTCACAAATAACCCATTCACAGAGCATTCGTTGTAATCTTTAGTTACATAATCTTTAACATGTTATCCGCTCCTGCTTTCAATCTTCGCACTATGCTCACTTTTTCAATCATCGCTCTCGTGGATTTTAGTAATTTAGGAGTGTTTTAAAGATTTTTTTCAAGCCCGCACTCCCGCATTTGCACCCGCACCCGCACGCGAAATATGTGATTATGCTTTTACGATGTGTTTGGATCTTAAGAAAACTGGAAGAAAATAAAAGAAAGTGAAGGAAAAGTTTGATGTCCACGAAATTTGAATTTGCTATTTTCTCCCCACTTTCTCCAAGCCAAAGAATGAAGATGATTTTTTTTTTAAATTTTTCTATAGTGTTCTTTTCTTGAGAAATTTTTTTTTTTACTGGGGATACCAACACCATTGGTATCCCCTCCGGTCCATTTTCAAATTTTTGGACTTTTTTTGATCACATTTGAATGATTGGCTCCGTTCATTTTGTAGAGTTCGCCGAGAACCTTAATAATACCAAAAATCGTCTTCATCGGACTTTAATAGATACATGATCAACACATGTGAAAATTGCAAAAGAAATAAAACTGGGTTTTGATTCAGTGTGGTTTTGGATCCAGTTTTGATTGTCTTAAATTTTCACGTGTCAATCATGTATCTAAAAAAAATCCGATGGACATGATTTTCGGTTTGTTTAAGGTTCTCGCTGAATTCTGCAAAATGAACGGAACCGATCATTCAAATGTGTTCAGAAAATGGCTGAAAAATTAGAAATAGACCGTATTGGTATCCCAGTATACCAAAAAGTTTCTCTCTTTTTTCTTTTTCTACAGGTTATAGGTTCAAACAAACCCTCAACATAATACTCCACTTGGCCTTTTTCCTCAGGGCTCAGGCTCTATTTGGAACCCATGATAAGAAAAGAAAAAGGAAGGAAAATTTTCCCTTCCATTATTTGGTTAGAAGAAAAAGAATAAGAAAAATAAAAATTTCTAGCGTAAAGAATAGTAAATTTTCCCCATCTTTTATTTTTCTTTCTTTTCCTTTTCTTTCCTTGGTTCCAATTTCCATACACAACTTAAAAAATGGTTCTAAAACCAACGCCACCGGTAAATCCAGATTGATCCCTCGCCTCCCCAAAACCGAACCTTGCCGCCGCAGCCGTTGTCTGGATCCACGGTGAATACCCAGAGCCCATTCCTCCGTCGTCTTTGCCGTCGTAATCTTCTTCCTCAAGTGCACGACCTCGCCGCCGTGAAGTCATGCTAGCTCACTCCTAACGATAGCATCCCTTCCGCCGCTCAAAATGGGCCTAAGGGTTTCCACATCAGGTCGAAACATTCGTTGTGCTTACTGAGAGAGTTACCAAGTCCCAAAGGATGCGCAGGTCCCTGTTAGTGGATTTTTTCTTATGCTTATCACGAAGAATAGGTCACGAGCACTGACATGATAATCTTTCTTTTTGTTGCACAGACTGAAAATCTCTCTGCGGTTAATTGGAAGCTCGTGTCGGAAATCGAAGGCACCTCAATGTGTAATTAATTATTCCTTTCGTTTTCTGTTGTTAGACTTTCTTTCGAATATGAAAAAGCAAAGAAAAAAAATTATCCTTTTGTGAGGATTTCATTTCCACTATGTTTGGAACATGTGGAACGGAAGGGAAAAGAAGAGAAAATTGTTGAGAAATAAAAATGTGGGGAAAATAGAGAGAGAGTTTTACTATGCTTGATACTTTATGTTGGCATTTTCTCTTGTTGTTTCTCTTAAACCGAACAATGGGAGGGGAAATATTTGGACTTTCTCTTCTTCTTCCGTTTCTTTCCCGTGTCCCAAACGAAGCCCGTTTTTGTTCTTTTGTCTTCTTCAAGAACTAAACAAAGCCAAATATATTGATGGTATTGTGCAGGGAATTGGTGGCCGATTGGAATCGTTGCAAACTTTCTCAGCGTTAAGTGGTATTATTCATTTCATAAAGCATGATCACTTCTCATCTGTGGAACAGGATATTTATTGAAGGGAGTTGAATCCACATCGCTACCAATACTCCTTGGATACTCGCGGATACGTGTCTATTTAATTATCTTTGTTAAAGAAGTATCATATAACATTCGGATACTCTGGGTTGTGAATGGAGTCTGTGAGTCTGACATTTCTTGTATGGCATTGGATTTTAAGTAGTTGAATTGACGAATCCTTATTACAGTATCGCAAGTGGGTCGCATGTCAGCATGTGCATAGCTGTAGTTCAAACTTCATACGCTATCTGGTGGCTCTTGAATTGATACCTAATTGCCGAATTGGTTTCTCACTGTTCTTGAACTAATGGTGTGATACAATTTAAAGAATCATACAGAGACCTCTTTTACAGATGGACCTTGGCCGTGTTATATTGTATTCTTAGAGGTTTATTGGTGGAGTCATATTTGTGTCCTGTTTCTGTATCTGTATTCCATAGTTTCTTAGGTTTCTGCATGAATTGGTGAAGTTCTGTTAGGGTACATAAGTTTGTCTACCATACACAAATGAGAAATGGTTAAAATAGCCTCTTATGTTTCGAGGAATCTCTAGATTGTTTGGCCTTCATTTCAGGTCATCGTTCATCGGGGTATGGGAAGGAACCAGTAAGCTCTGTGCAGATGCAGATTGTCAATGCACTTTGCTTAGGCGAGAGAAGCAGAGCATCCAGTCTACTATCCGATATTGGCCGCAGAAACATTGAATTGACAGCCAATGATTTTGTTTATATTCTTGAGTACTGTGCACGTTCAACTGATCCACTGGTAGGCTCAAGAATGAATATTTGTTTCCCTTGGGCTATTCTGCAGTCTATGGTTTCTGTGCTTGGGGCATGCAGAGTTTGGAATATAAGATAATGAATTTCATTTTCACTCTTTGCTCATGCATTTTAATAGTACGCTCTTGAGAGTCTGGCCTATATCTTCAGTTTTGCCTCACTTTCAAGTGAAACTGAGTCCTCCTACATTATCTAAATTGAAACAGAGCTTTCAGTCACTCGTGTGGAGTTTGACTATCTCAAACTATGTATACTCTGTGGGTGGAATTGTGGAATAAAGGTTGAAGTTATTTCTTTTCCCTGCAGTTTGTGATGGAAACTTGGAGAACTATGGGTGAAAAAGATGTTGATTTGGACGATAAGTGCTACCTTCTTATTATTCGAGCACTCTGTAAGGGGGGTTACCTAGAGGAGGTATGACAACCTTCTAAATATATTTTGCATATTTTCATTGTCACTTTACAGCTATTTTGCTTTCATTAAGTTTAAAAGTTTACATTATCCCTCATACCTCAGTGTATATGGTCTCTTAATGTTAGAATTTTTTCATACTGGATATTTTGTTGATCGGATTCACCTTCAAAAGAATGCAATAAGTTCGTCATCAAGATGATGCAATATTAGGCTTGTTTGGTAGACACATTTGAGATTTTTTCCCTGATGAAGTAATATTCAATTATCATGGGCATTCGTGCTTTGAAGTTCAAAATATGTCAGTTTATTTTAGCTTCAGTCCTTTTTATATTCTTTTTCCTTTTTCTATTTGTTTATTGGAATGTACTTATCGTATTTCTGTGTTTTGCGATCCTTTAATCAGGCATTAAATATGATGGATATGCTTCGGAAAGACCATGACTTGTATCCTATTTTGTCTATGTACAATAACTTATTGGGAGGCTGCGCTCGAATTCAAAGTGTAAGTCGTGCCAATGAATGTTTGGATTTGATGGAGCGTCGAATGGTGGGGAAGAATGAAATAACATACACAGAGCTTCTCAAGGTTAGAAATAGTTAAGATTAATTTTTACTTTGTGATGGTGGTGACTATTTGTCTCCAGGAGCAGTTTCAGTTTGAAAAGTCTATATTGGTTATTATCTGTTTGAAATTTCTGCCTTCAACTGTTTCATCTAAACTTTCAGTTGATTTGGTTTGGTTTCGTACTTGTTTGTTACTCAAGCACATTTTTTAGAAGAGATAAAAACATTCAAAATCGGGGGGGGAATCATTGTTTCTCCTGACAGGAAATGATACAAATAAGTAGTGCCTATTGCCGTATTCAGGGAAGGTAGAAAGCACCCTATGTACCTAGTAGAGCCCCCTTCTAATCAAAAAATAAAAACACACTACCTACGAAACCCATTACAAATAAAGAGGAAATATAGTAATAATAGAGAAGTTTAATAATACACCACATCATGTTGATTACAATTCTAAATTAAATTCTTTCAGCTTGCAGTTTTGCAGGAAAATCTCCCTGTTGTCCATGAAATTTGGAAGGAGTACATAAAATATTATAGTCCTAGCATTACTTCTCTTCGAAAGTTTGTATGGGCCTTCTCAAGGTTGAGAGATCTGGAAGCTGCTTATATTGCCTTACAACACATGGTGTCTATGGTTCTGCGGGGAGGCTTTATTGTCGGGAAAACAGCTGAGGGAAAGTTGTTCACTCTAAGACTGGACATTCCTATACCTTCGAGCTTTGAGCTGGACCTGAAGAGATGTAGCGAGGAGAATGAAGATCCTGAACTTTATGGTTTTATAAACACCAAGGAAAAGGAGGCTTGTGCCAGTAACAATAAGCAAGGCTTTACTTTCTTCACAAAAAAGAGTGAAGCTGAGAATGATGGGCAAAGTATGATGAGGAAATGTCATGGCTCATCTGTTATGAAGGTCTTGAGGTGGTCTTTTAATGATGTGATACATGCTTGTGCACTGTCTCCAAATTGCAGGTTGGCAGAGCAATTAATTTTACAGGTATCACAATTTTCTTGCTGAAGTTGTTTTAAGTTGTTGTGTTTGTTAATATTTTACTTTCCAATTAGTAAATGCAGATTTTTGAACTTAGTCATGTTCCCCTAATTGACTTTTTTGAGGTCCATTTTGTTTAGATGCAGAATATGGGTTTGGAACCATCAAGCAGTACATATGATGGCCTCATAAGAGCAGTTGTTTCCGAAAGAGGTTTCCATGATGGCATTGAAGTTGTAAGATATACCAGTCCATAAAGGCTGTGCTGTTCATTGTTCATGAATAAAATGTTATGGCGTTTGAGTTAGCAAACATTATCCGATTTATTCAGTTTCACCCTTCCTCTCTCTGCAGCTAAAGTCAATGCAATGCAAGAATTTGAAGCCACACGATTCTACTCTTGCAACCATTGCAGTTGGTTGCAGCGAAGGGTTGGAACTCGATTTAGCTGAGGCTCTGCTGGATCAAATTTCCAAAAGTTGTTCTGTACATCCTTATAATGCTTTTCTCAAAGCATGTGACACTCTAGTGAGTTGTTACTCCCTCTCCCTCTAATTCAGCAAGAATATGTGGTACATATGTATAGAAACGAGAGAATAGGTGGTGCCAACCGCAGTCCCCTTTGACTAGCCAATAAAGAGGTCACCGTGGTTGGTAGGTAAACATTTTTCAAATGTCAGCCCTTTTTCTTTATTAAATTATAAGTGGGTAGCAGTTTTCTCGAAAGAACTCCAATGCCTTGACCACTCTTTTGTGTACTGGAACAGCTACCACTTCCTTAGAGGAGCTCTAACTTTTCACTCTGTACTATAAAAAAATTAAGAAAGAGAATAACTCCGGAGTAAAACTAAAAATAAAAGTCAAATGGGTAATGGTTCCTAATGCAAAATCACACTGTTATCTTGTAGGACCGACCTGAACGTGCCGTTCATGCATTGGTTAAAATGAAAGAAATGAAACTCCAGCCAAATATCAGGACATATGAGCTGCTTTTTTCATTGTTTGGTAACGTGAATGCACCCTATGAAGAAGGCAATATGTTATCACAAGTTGATGTTGCCAAAAGGATACATGCAATAGAAATGGATATGGTGAAAAATGGCATTCAGCATAGCCATTGGTCAATGAGGAACTTGGTAAGTTCCTTCCGTGCCAGCTACTACTTAGGTGTCCTCAAAGAGCTTTGAATTCTTGGAATTTGAAACTTGTGATAGCATGGGTTTTTTGTCTACTGATTTTCTTTTTCAGCTCAGCTTGTTTGGGGGAATTTTTTTCAATGTTATGGTTCTTCTTTCATGTTATCAGGACCATGATTGTGCTTTAAGTACTTTGTCTTTTTACGCCAGAATCTTACTGCTAAGTAGTTGAAAATCCGGGTCTACTTTTTAACATCCTATGATCCACGTCAGTTTGGTAAAAGTTCTGGGCAAAGTGAGGTCACATACTTTCTCAGTACGAATGTGTTTTTATAGTCATAAATTGTGGGCAAAGAAACCATAATCGTTATGGTCCACATGGGATGGGAGTGTAATATTACTAATATGGTATCGTAGCCTGAACTGCCTTGTGGTATGTGTGTTTGTGAGAATCCTCCTTCACATAAAAGTGATACAGCTAGTTGATTTGATCCTGTATGCATTCTATTGCAGATAATAATCTGAAAATAAGTATCTCTCCGGGAAAAAAAATCCTCTGAATCTTTGGTGCCTAGAGTAAGATTTAGGGATTGTCAGTTTGAATAAGATTTAGAAATTTTCCTGAATCGTGTTCCTTATTCAATTCCCGATTTATGAGGACAATGAATCATAATCTGTTATATGTGAGGGCCATGAGGCAGATTATGCTTTGAGTTTTATACTTGCCATATATGAGGTCAAAACAGTGGGCATGGCGCTAATTTCTTTTCGGTTCTTCAGCTAAAAGCGCTTGGAGCAGAGGGGATGGTGGGGGAGCTCATCCAGTACTTACGTGTGGCAGAGAATCAGTTTTCTCGTGGTTACTCTTGTCTCGGAACCGCTTCCTATAATATAGTGTTGCATTCTCTTGTTGAGGCTAACGAAGTAGGTTTCGCTATCAGATGCAAATATTCTCAAGCATCCTCTCCAAATGATATTTATTGTTAAGTTTGGTTACTAACCATATTATTTTCCTTTGAATCCAGAGTCATATGGCGGTTGATATATTCAAATCTATGAAATCATGTGGTTTTCTGCCAGATGCTGCAACTTATAACATAATGATTGATTGCTGCAGCATTGTAAGATGTTTCAAATCTGCTAGTGTACTAGTTTCTCTGATGTTGCGTGATGGGTTCTATCCACAAGCAGTAACATACACCGCCCTTATAAAGGTATTCTTCATTTTTCCAACCACTTGGGTTTTAACTTTGTCGGCATCCCACAAAAATGGTGCAGTCATATGCATCTAACTTTGACAAGAGTAAAGAATTTATTATTACTTTTGTTGGATTTACTCCGGAACCTTTAAATTGACCTAGAAATTGTCAGTTTTCATATATTAGACTTGCATGTGTCAGATTCTGTTGGGGAATGGTGATTTTGATAAAGCATTAAGTCTTCTGGACCAAGGAAGCTTGGAAGGGATCCAATATGATGTATTGTTATTCAACACTGTACTTCGGGAAGCATGTGAAAAGGTATTGGTTCTTCTGAAAAGATGTTGATGTTACCTATGCCTTCACTAGTAAGTAGAAGCTCTCAACCTCTATAAGTTCACCTACTGCTGCATACCATACCATCGGTTGTCTATAAATGAAACCATGCATATAGATGCAATGGTCCATTACTCCATCTGTATTCTGTAGCTTCATTTGCCATGTTAGTTTCGATGGAGCTACATTGTTTTGATCTCACGTCCAAATGTCACACCCTACGTCGGTGTAAAATGCAATGTATATGGTCCTGTTTGTGTTGACCGTAGTCAAGGAACAAAATTTCATTTTGTTTCCATTGCAACGGCCGGAACTTTTCTTTTTCCTAGTAGACCAGACAAGATGTTGGTGGAATCCTAAGTTCCAATGACACATGCCAAAAAGCACTGAAACATTTCGGAATTCTGCAAAAAAGTGAGTTTTTTCAACACCTATTATAAATATCATCACATGTTCATATGTTCCCAAGTTCTCTTGACATTTTCATTATGCTTTGGCTGAACAAATAACTTATAGGGGGAAGTTCCAAATAGTTCAGGGTAAGTTAGACGCATCCACTCGTGGCCTATGTGCGTGTTATGCTCAGATGTACGGTTCCTCAATCTGCCTCTCTTTTTCTTTTTCTTTTTTGCTGTCAGGGAAGAATTGATGTAATTGAGCTTATTGCCGAGCGGATGCACCAAAAAAAGGTTCAGCCAGACCCATCAACGTGTTATTACGTGTTTTCAGCATATGTAAACCATGATTACATCAGCACAGCTATAGAAGCATTGCAAGTTCTGAGTATGCGGATGATTTCTGAGGAAGATAGCATCCTTGAAGAGAGGAGAACTGAATATGAGGAAAACTTCATCTTTTCTGAAGACATGGAAGCTGAGTCACGCATTCTAGAGCTTTTCAAGGATTGTAATGAGAATCTTGCCGTTGCCCTCTTGTACCTAAGATGGTGTGCTACGCTGGGGTACGAGATATCATGGCTTCCTAACCGAAGTCTATGGGCCAGGAGACTGTCAAGTAATTATGCCAATACTGAAGGTGTCGCCGGATGAATTTAAAGGTGACGTGATTTTGTGGCTTAAACTTGGTTTGGAGTTCCCAAATGATTTTGTTGCCGGGTAAGGGCCCTTTTTCAGAAAAGGGCATGGGGCCTAACTCCTTCCAATTTTGGTTAATCAGATAGTAACACAGGTCCTATAATAGACATAAAAGAACCATGCTAAATCCTAGGTTCTGTAAACCTCGTGCCAACAAAGCTAATTTTCCAGGAAATGAGAAGGTTAAATGCTTATTGGACAATTTCAATTATTCCTAGATTTTGTTAGTCTTGGATCTTACAGTATGGTGCAGGGAGACTAGCCTATCGACTTGGTAAAGATGGTGCTTTTGTAGGCTGTGGAGTGGTTCTTGTGGTCTATGTTGTAATTTTCCAGATTACATCTGAAGAGAGAACAGCTTCGTTGTAAAATGTTGTAGTTAGAATGTGAGGCCATGTTAGTTCAGTTTTGGTTTCTTTGCTTTCTCGTGTATGGTAATGAGAGGGAGGCAATAACTTTGTCAATTGAGCAATAACATGATTTGGTTTTTAATTTACTCTCCAACTCTTTCTGCAGCCCTTTGGGAGGAAGACTAGCCTCTTTTTTTTTTGATCTGCCAGGAAGACTAGCCATGAATAACGTATTTTGTGGGAGGCCCTCCTAAGCGAGCAATGAATCTCCTGAGGATATATTGTTTAATTCAACACATTCCTTCACTTTAGCAGTCTCTTGTTCATAAAGAACATTATACCGTCGTCCTTTTTGGAGTTTCGATTTTGTTCACCCCAAGTCAAAGGCTTCTTGTACAACTCTCTGAATATGACTTATCAGCGGTTGCTGGTATCTGTGATATACTTTACAGTTTTGAATTCAAAGTTGGCAGACCTTCAAGGGGGTCCTTCTGCACTCACAAAGAGTAACAAAATTACCCATGATGATGATGGCTAATTGAAGTTTTCAGCCTCCAATTCTTGATAAGCATACGGGAGTCTATGAGATTCACAATGCATAACCAACATCAAATAATCCCCAGAAATGAGGAAAAAAACATATTGCAACACTAGTATGTTACGAATTTAGATTTCCAATATGAATGTCCTCAACAAGTATAGATGGTTAAATCCACAAACCACCCATCCACTGGTCTTTCCTATTTTCTATTTTGCTCGCTGGAACACAGAAGGAAGAGAAATAACAAAAAAAATGTATTTCCTTCAGTAATTTTTTCAACCAAGATAGGCTCCCCTGATGACCGTTGTCAGTGCTCCAATTTGTTAATCCACTCATTTTCAGTTTAAAAAGATGCCTAAACATTCTCGGCTGGAGGCAACTCCGCAAGCTTTGGTGAAGTGCCAAGTACTCGTTCCATATCAAAACGAACCTCAATGTTGCGAATGCTGTATCCGACCACCATCAGCCAATAAAGGAGCTTTGCAAGTTCTGGCGCACTAGTTTCCGTCACGCTTGTCTGTAAATAACAGATACCAGGAAAAAAATCTGCATGTTAAGTATGTGACATGTATGGTTTGAGTTGATTGACAAGAAAATAAACATAATTTGATTAGCGCTTTCTATAGGTTGGTCTGACATTCACTCTACTACTTGGAAGCCTTTGGTTGGGAGCACATGAAGCATGGATGGAAAATGGAAGTCAAAACTCGGTATAAGAAGGCATCAGATAAAGGCAGAGAAGAGCAAGACGATAACATAAATTAAACCTTCATTTGTCCAGGATCTTTAACAGCCAAAAGACGTTTTATAAATGTGTTCATTGCCAGCACAACATCATCACCAGCAGTATTCGTTAATTCCTGCATAACATCGGTCAAGAAATTAAAATGCATATTAGACAATAATGGCTGACAAATAGTTCAGGTATGTGGCGGCCTAACATGGGGAACTGGGACGTACTTATGGCAGCATATAAATTAATTAGAACATCATACAGGCATATCCATAAACAATGCCAGAGGCTTAATGCTAGAACTCACACTCCAGAGAAGGTAACAAGGTCTCACCTTCAGATTTTGGGGCTCAAGCGACTTGAGATAGTCCAGTAATTCATTTGGCCCATTTGCAGATTTTCTTCCTACTTGACGATTGAGTTCCTCAATTTCTGCTTCAAGTAACTCAATATATTTCACTGCATCTATTCTCTCAGCACCGGAAACGTTATTCCACCTTATAACTTCACCTGAGACCTTTTTTTGCGTACCCGGTGCATAATCTGGCACATCCTGTAGTCATAAGAGCCCGTTAAAAACCTCATCAGATAAGATTTGGACAAGATATTGGATGGGTGAGATTCGTGAGAATGTAGATAGCACCAACATGACACATAGGGGAAAAGTTAAAGGATATATAACCGCCTTTCATTTTATACTGGATAATTCAACAAGACAATGGTTAGATACGAAATTAAAACCACTCCAATTTTTCATTAGATCCTTCACAAAAGTACTCCAACAAAAATGAAATGCTCCTCCAAGTGGTGGAATATCAGTCTATAAGATCAAGCAAAGGAACATAGTGTTTAAACGTCAATATCATAGGCCTATAGTAACAAAGGAAATTACTATCCTCAAGGGGCTGAATGGTTTGGCTAGCTGAGGGAGGGAAGCGAAGCTAGCAATTGAATAGATTTACTATAGTACCTCAACCAGAGTTCTTCTAATTCTTAAGACAGAAACAAGTACAATTTTAAAACTAAGTAGAGGACAATGAAGACTAACCTTCATGAAAATTAAACTCCAAAATGATAAACAAAAAGAAATGTGTAAATGAATGGCACACCTTCTTCTCTTCAACCTCGGGAAGAGCAACTTGATCCAAACTCTGTTGCAATTCTAACCGATATTGTGCATTACTGAACATATATCCAGTCATCAAAACACTGTACATGAGCTGCGCAAGATTTTCTGCAACCTGAATGAATGCCAAAAATCCCACTTATAGCAAACCAAAATACTTAGGTACCTAGAAAAACAATTCATGCCAACTAAAATTCAATCAGCTAGAATGCCTAACTTTGGGGGAAAAATGCCAGTCTTGGGAGATTGTATATACTTACAGTGGTCACTGTCACCGCGAAGAATTGAGGAGGCAGTGTTCCAATCATATTCGTTACTGTTTGCCGCATAGCATCAACTACCTAAAAAAATTTTAAAAAAAAAAACTCACTACTAGGTCCTTCCATAAGGTTGCTAAATTAGTCCAGTGCAGCACTGTAAGGTATGAGACAGCCACAAGAAAGGTATAGTTTTGAAACCTGCTGGGGTGCCCTTTTCACAAACAACTCCATGAACTCTGGCTGCACATTTTTCACATACTCCAACAGAATATCCTTCCTGCTCTTCTGCTATTTTCACAATTTGTAAAACAATGTCAAACTTCCAACCAAGTACAACTCTAGCAATTAACCCACAGAATTACATGAGGAAATATCTTCTACTAGAATTGAGTGAACCCACAGAAGTAGGAACCCATAAAAGAATATTTTAAGAATAAGGAGAGGTTTTGATTCATCTGAAATGGGATCTGAAATGGGCCCCACCAAAATTCAATAAATCATTAATATGAAATTGAGTGTTTCGTCCTCGAATTCTGAAGAAACCCTTGCCGGTATCAGATTGAGCTAACTTAAAACCTACACTTCTTTAGTGTATTGTTTGGTGGTACTTATGCCAGAAGCAACGCACAAAAAAGGGATTGAAGCTCCAGAGATTAGCTCCATCCGATATCAGTAAGAGTTTGTTCAGAATTTGTAGGACAAAACACCCAACTTCGTATTAATGATTCATTGAATTTTAGTAGGGACCACTTCAGATCATCTTGATTCAAACCGCTCCTTATTCTTAAAATATTTTTTTATGGGTTCAAGAGAAAAGCAATGAGCAAATTTACTGCACAACTGAATTGAGTGAATTTTACTGCAGCCACTGTCCACAATAGCTCCTAGAAACAAGAAAGAAAGCTCGCTAGATGAACACGTAAACACAAATGAGTCTTCATGATTCCAAAGCAAGGGAGTCAACTACTGTTACAAGGGAATGCCTTTTGGTGTGAACGTCAGTCAAGTGACTCGCACTTTAGGGTTTGTTTGGAACTCAGGCAAAAGAAAAGAAAAAATTGGGAAAATCAAAAAAAAAAATCACCTCCATTGTTCGGTTCGTTTTTCTTATCCTATTCTTCCATTTTCCTTCTTTATTATTTTCTCTTCTCTTTCTTTAAGGTCCAAACACAGTGTTAATTTCCTAAATACCCCTCTAACTGCCTAAAGAACCTGCCAAGTGCCAAGAAAGAAAAAATTACTGTAGATTCCATTACGGATTAATCTCAATTAAAGATTTTCACTTTTCCTCGTGTGTGCCCGGGCATCTAGTAGTACACACGTATAGAGAGGGGAAAGTACCAGACTGCCGTTTGGGGGTTTAGAATCGCCGCCGTTAGGAGTGCTGTTTCCATTGCTGTTTGCGTTGTTGTACTGAGGAGAATCGGAAGAAGCAGCTCTCAAAGTGAATCTTCCTCTACTGTTTATCTTCCTTGGAAATCTGGTTGAAGAAGAACACAACCGATTACTTCGACATGAAACGAGAACGAGCGAAGAAGAAGAAGGAGACTGTGAAAGTAATGACAGTTTCAATGTCAGAGACGACATTTTGAAACCCACTCTGAATGGAAAGAGAGAATTCGTCCCTAAAACCCTATCATCTTCTCTCCCGGCGCTACCTCAGCTAGAGAGAGAGAGAGAGAGAAGAGGTTCGGAGAGGGCGTGAGCTTATATATGTAAGGTGAGAGAAGAGTGGCCCGCTGAAGAAAGAGAGTCGAGAGATGAACGGCTGTGATTGATCGTATGGGAATTTATCTTTGCTTATTAGAGAAAAATACACTTTGAATCCTTTACTTTACAATAGGTCTCGTTTTAGATCCTTCAGTTCCACCATTTAAGAAGTACATCGTAAAAATCATACCCAAAATCCAAAAGAACAAAGAAAGAAAACTTATCTTCCCATGTAGATGAATTACAAAATGAGGAAAGCAATAAATAGGTTTGCCATGCTTCGGTTGTTTTTATTTATCATGAAAAAGATGCTAATATACGCGTGGTGGACAGTAATTGATTTGAAAAATATGTATCTTAGTTTAAACGTTGATAAAAATAAACAATGACTATCCTTATAGTATAAAAATTGACTAGGCAAGATACAATATTTCATAAAAGTGTAGAGTTGTTGATAAGGAGTATTGACTGACGATGTAAGTGCATTGATAGTCTATTTTCTTCCTTCATTATTGGTCTATTATCCACCACCTCATTGATTGGAAAATTTTATTTATCATATAAATGGAATCATTCATTTGTAGTCTATATAATAATAACCAAGCTCAATATCTTGAGAGAATATTCCTCGTATATGAATCTCCACCTTTTATTTTTACATGTTTGTTTATGTTTTAAATGAACATAAATTTCAACTACTCATATTTGGGCTATTTGATCGGATGAACCTCATCTAATGGCTAAAAAGGGATTCCTGTAATAGTAAGGAAGGTCAATCATAATGCCACCAATCACACAATCACCTCTCTCTCTCTCCTCCTTTATACTTACAATTTAAAAGTTAAATTCATTTGACTATCATAACAGTCGCTCACATTCACACACTTATATTCTATGACTGTCAAACCATCTCTCTCATATTGCCCACCGTTCCGGTTCATTCACCATCAATGTCGTGGAGTGGTAGGCTAACACCATGAGAAAAAAAAATTTGATCAACAATCACATTTTGTTTTTTGGCTAGTGATTAACGTTCTGATATCATTTGGTTATAAAAACGTTTCAATCTCATTATAGAAATTTAACAATTTTTGTTCTGATTTCATTATTTGCCGTATGCTATTGTATTTTTCTTTTGTAAATTCACTTAATGAAAATGGGGGCGACTATTCGCAGCTGCATATTTTCTCCCATAGCCCGTTAAAAATTTTTGAAAATTATATTTCGGTAACTATATGTCGAAAATATGTTCAACCTTCGGTAAACAACTGTCGAACATACATTTCGGTAAATAGCTGTTGAAAATAAGATTATATTTCGGTAACTACATGTCGGAAATGCACAAAAAACATATATTTCGGTAATTGGATGCTGAAAATGTATCTCAATTTCAGTAACTAACTATCGAAATGTATTTTAATTTCGGTAACTAACTGTCGAAAAATATTTCGGTAATTGAAAATTTTTAATGAGCTAAGGGAGAAAATACGGGGCTGCAAATAGTCGCACCCATGAAAATTGACTAGATTGACATATCACAACTTACATGAAAAAAATTACTGTATTTCTCTAAGTAGTCGGGTTTGTTGGTGGGGTGGTTAATAGTAACACAGAATAGTTTATTTTAGTTTTATTCAAAATGTATTGGGTCATGTCTAAGGCACGGACAATTTATGGTATCGTAAAGTAGTATAAATACAAAATGAAACTCAAGCAAGTACAATTGATTTATCACTGGATTAGAAAAAGAAAGTCAAACATTTTGATTATCTGTGGGCAAAGTAAAACTTGATAAAAGCATTGGGGCAAAATGCAATTGATTGCTTCGACGACAGTACTCGTCAAGTTCACTCGGAAACTCTCAAAATTTCCAGAGTCAGCCGAGCGACGACGACGACGGAGCGATAAGCGACGAAACCACCGATTGAGGCGCAATTTAGCAAGACAAAAATGCTCCAAGAGCTCGAGCATCTCGACGAGCATTGAATAGATTCCTGCGTCTCAAATCGGCATTCAGTGTGCACAACAATGCAAGGAGGATCAACGGGCATCGGATATGGTCTCAAATACCAGGTCAATAACCTCTCTCCGAATCCTTCACGATCTGTCGCAGAAAAACCCTAATTTTTGGTTTCTAATTATTCTTCACAGGCTAGATGCATCGCAGACGTCAAAGCAGACACGGATCACACCAGTTTCATCGCTGGCACTCTCAGTCTCAAAGAAGAAAATGAGGTTTTGTCTTTGATTTGAATTTATGCTTCGTAACTTCGACTGTTTAATTTAAAGTGAATCTAAAACAGGACGTATGTGATGTATCTCAGGTGCATTTGATTAGGCTTTCGTCTGGAGGAACTGAGCTCGTGTGCGAGGGTCTGTTTTCGCATCCGAATGAGATCTGGGACCTCTCTTCTTGCCCCTTTGATCAACGCATTTTCTCCACCGTATTCTCTTCCGGTAATTAGTCGTTTATATTAAGAAAATTTGTTTGCGGTTTCTGGTTTCGTTTTTGTGTGAAGGTGACATATGAATGATTAGTCCAAAGATCATTGTGCATTGCTTTAGGTTCACTGGAATGCATTGTTTTTCTCTTATGTTTTTTGGCTTTGTACGCATTTGAATGAAACAGGCTAGTGATCAATCATGAGCTATTTTTTGGTATTGGACAGTAGAAAAAATTGTTGGCTACTATTTAGGAGCATACAACCGTGGTGAATAATAATGTTATGTGAACTCTGTTTTTGATTGCTTTGAATGACCTTCGTAGCCTTCTGAAGACAACTGAAAAAGAAAATTATGGAGCCCATATGATCTTCTTTGCAACTGTTTTAAATAAATGGCAAAGCCACTATCATAAATATAGATAGTGGTGTGACTGTGTTCCTTGTTATTGAAGGTGAATCATATGGAGCAGCAATATGGCAGATCCCTGAGCTATATGGCCAGTTGAATTCACCACAGTTGGAACGGATTGGTTCCCTTGATGCCCACAAGTCTAAGATCAAATGGTGAGTTCTACTTCCCTGGGTGCATATTTCATCAATGTAACTTGGGTGCACCTCATGGACATCTGCATAATGTAACTTTTTTATGCTTCATGGAGACCTGCATATGGCCTTCTCTTTTATTTCTATCGCTTGAATTTCACGTGCATTGTTTTTAATTTTATGCATAAGGCTCCAGAGGATCTACAAAATCTGCTTCCGTGAGGAGGCAAGCTACGAAACCAATTTATATCAGCCACTACGATAATCCATTCTGTATGGATTTTTTGAGAGTTTATCAGAAGTTACACTTCTAGGTTGATTGCTTTAAGAACAATTGCGATACCGTAGTTTTTGGACTAAGGCTGCTTGGTTAGTGTATAAGTTTCCACAAGAGTCGGTTACAAACTCAGAATATTATTGATGCAAACTAGTTGCTATTGTGGTTAGGACAATCAATCATATTTCTTTAAGTTTTTGGAAGGATGACAATTTTGCTAGATTGTTGGATGGATTCTTCTTGTAATGTCCTTTTATGAGTCACTACTATGGAGAACTTTTAGTGAGAACGTGTGAATAAATGGAGTATGCTAATGCTTGAGGTTTCTATGCTTGGTTATGGGGTAGACGGAGGTTGGACATGCCGAAGAAACACGTCTACAGTTCAAGTCCACTGTATAAAATATACTAATGAGCCCGTTATTATGTTGGGACTTGGGTTGAAATGTGTTTGCTTTTAAATTAACTGAAAGATGAAGCTCTATCTTTTATGATGTAAAGTCTTTTGGTTTTTCACTATATGCTCGCCAGCACGCTATGGTGGCCATCTGGAAGGCATGACAAATTGATCAGCATTGATGAGCAGAGTCTCTATTTGTGGAGCTTAGATTCGTCCAAAAAGACAGCACAGGTACGCTATGAAGGAATGGTCGGACTAAACTTGTGCAGTTAGATATGATCATGCTAAAGGATACAGAGGAATGGGTTGCAGCTTTGTGTTGTTAAGTTTCCGTTTGACTTAGCTTCGCCATGTCACATTATTTCTAGTAATAAAGTGCCATTTATTGGCCTTCCCTTTCTTCTTGGTGTACATAATTTGCTCTCATTGGGTGGCTACCTGAGAACTTCATTTTACCTTGTCTATTTTATTTGCTGGAAGCTACATGATTTGTCCTCCTCATAAAACTTCACTATCTGCATGCTTAACACTCATTTTTGGAGTACTTAACCATGTGATGTCATGTGAGGACTTTTTCAGAAATCTGATTAACAAAAAATCAAGAATCTACCGAAAATTTGAAAAACCTAATTCAGAAATTCTTGTTCATAACTGGACAAACTTCAAGACCTGAAAATTGCATGAGTGCCCTTGGGAGTATATTGCTTCAACCTAAATAGTATATCAGAAAATTATTATCTATTTGCAAATATAGTAGGCTTGTGCTACGGGAAGAGTAAGAGTAATGATATTTCAGCAGAGAGGAATTGTTTGTCATAGGATGAGAAAATAGAGTTTCCTTGTCAATTTTCAAAATTCAAAACTGTCAGATTAGTGATTCGTGGAAAGGGATTTGCCGTTCCCTTTTGAAAAGAACTGCTAACTATGGTCATAGCGAAGATAGTGGGTTTAGTTCTTTCCAGCTTACATCTCATGCTGTTGATTATTTTCAAGCTTTCTGGTATTTATGGCTTTCATGCAATTTAGAGATGCTGCCATCAGGGTTACAACTGCATTTTGAAATACTTCCTTGCCAAAATGCTTTTAAGCTATCGGCTAAACTCTTTTAATGTCTAATAATTTCTTGATAATTCCTTGATTTAGATCCATAAATCATTGCTGTTTTATTGTGTGTTCGTCTCACCATGTTTAAGGCGCCATGTCATTGGGACTAGTTGCTACAGGTCCTCTCATCATAGTTATAGGACGTTACTTTTCTATTCTTGAGTTGATTTGTACTTAGGTTTTGAGCTGAAATCCAGGTACAATCCCAGGAATCAGCTGGATTGCTTCATTATTTATCTGGTGGAGCATGGGACCCGCATGATGTAAATTCTGTTGCCTCAACCTGTGACTCATTGGTACAATTTTGGGATCTACGGACAATGAAGTATGTGGTTTTACGCTTTTAAAATAGATCCCATTGCTTTACATAATCTTAAAGAACGTTTTGCCAATCCCTCCTCATTAGGCAAGCATCTTGGCACATCTTACTCTTTCTGTCAAATAAAATAACGTTAACCCTGGTGACCGTTGATCTTGCCATGCCTAGTTATAGGAAGTCAGAAAATTACTTGGTGCTATTTCATAGGTAACATCCTATGCACGCCTTGCATTCCGTGTCTTACATGTGATTTTCAATCATCTGCTTACCATCGATAATTTAAATATGGAATGTACTATACATTCTTTTCCCCTCAGTGAAAAACCGTAATACGCCCCTAGGAATTCCTACCTGCAGACTTCCCTGCACTCCCCCTTCCTTGGCATTTTTTTGTATAAATAAATGAAGAGTCGTTTTATTGGGTGTGCTTTTGACTTTTTAAAGTAATTTCAACTTAGAAATTTTAACATTTTATTCAAACATGTTGTGCTTGTTTGCACATATTGCGTTTGGGTACCATGCATTGACTCTTTGATGTCACTTTCTCTGTGGAACTGGAACTCCTACTTGAGCCTTTGCCTTGATGGGATATTGAATTCTACTTATGGCTGATAAAGTTTTCATGTGCTTGCAGGAAAACAAATTCAATTGAGCAAGCCCATATACGTAATGTTGATTATGACACCAAAAGGAAGTATATTCTTGTAAGTATGTAACTGAGGTCGTCACGTGAAAAAAAAAAAAAAACTGAGGTCGTCCAATAATGAATATGACATCAAATTGCAGACATTTGTAACTTTTCACAGCATTGATGAGCTTGTCTTCACTCAAGACTGTGGTCATGTCTACTGATCTCCACTATCTTCTGAAAGAACTGGACTAAGTCCATGGGTCACTTGAACTCTCAGTTCAATTATTTGAACTGTTACATTGTAAAAGCATCTATGTATCCATATGAAGAATAAAAGAATAAAGGTTTTTAAGAAGATTGGCATCAATGCCCTCATTCACCCAACATACAGACAGCCTTGAGCTTTAATTAAGCTGAGGTAAAATTATGTCTTAAACGTAGACTAAGTTTTTGTAATTAGGGTGAGATGAGGCATGGATACTGGAAAATATTTTCTCCAGGACCAGCACTATGACTCTTCGAGTCTACAATATTCCATAGTTATGTGGACTAGTGGCTGATCTCCTCATTTTCATTCTGAAGGTCTTAGGTGATATGGCATGTTTACTGCATTTAAGTTAGAATTTTGAAAGGCATACCATAAACAGCCACTTTATGTTTCATCTGGATTTCCATGGTTCCCTTCCTTTTCCACTCCTAAATCCTAATACGTAATCCGACTGGCATGTTCATTAATGCCCATTCTTCACCTCTGTACACATTTTTTGTTTTGTTTTCCTGCTTTGGATTATTACTCTTTATTTAGGTGATTTTGTTATTCTAGCACTGCATTACAATATCGGGGAAAATACTCCAGGTTACTGCAGAGGATGAGTCTGGGATACATATATGGGATCTCAGAATGCTGAAGTTTCCTATCCTAGAGCTTCCAGGACATTCACACTGGTATGATTGCACACGAATGCCGTGGACCAGTTCTCATTATATGTGATCATGAATCACACTTTTAAGCTCTAATAATGTGTTTAGGGATTTTTGTTATTAGGTTTATTGGAGTTTGATGAATTTAAATTGGTTATGTTTCTTGTTTGGACACTATTTTATCTAACCACGTGCGGGAAAGTATCCTACTGAGAAATTTGCAATATCTTTTGCAGGACATGGGCTGTTAGGTGCAATCCTGAGTATGATGGCATAATTCTGGTTCTCTCTCTCTCTCTCTCTCTCTCTCTCTCTCTCTCTCTCACGCACATGCACAAACCCACATGTGTGCGCACTTGGCCGCTTGCCCTCTTTTTCTTTAAAGAATACAGGGAGAGACGTAATAATATGGTCAAAGAAGAGATGTACACCTAGGCTTAAGTTGTAATAGATAAACACGGTCTCTATTTTGCCCAAATAACGAGGTAGATATGAGTGCAGGCTCCTCACATTCAGATCTATATTGTATATGTGCTATTTTGCCCAAATAACGACGTAGATATGAGTTGAGGCTCCTCACATTCAGATCAGTCTTGTATATTTGAGTTCATGGCAGAACATGTGATTTTTGCAATTGAGATGGCTGTCTTAGCCTCTATCTATATTATGGTAATACAGTGACTGAATCTACTCTTTTGTAGAGTGCCGGGACAGACTCAGCTGTCAATTTGTGGTTGGCTTCTCTTCCTACTAGTGATGATTTCTCATCTGAAAGGTCATTTCCTGTTTGCCTGCTCCTAAGTTAAAATTTGTGATGTAGTTAACCTTTTTTGATTCCGTCCAATAATCTAATTTCTGATGTTTGTTATCATTTTGCCAGCTTGGTGGAGTCACCTACAAGGCGGATAGATCCATTGCTCAATTCATTCAATGACTATGAAGATAGTGTCTATGGTGATTGTGGCAACCTTCATTCTACTCCTTCCTCTTTAAATACGTATATATCCATGTAGATTAAAAGTAAAAAAGCTTAATACCTGAAGTTAGTCTAACTAGTTGTACCAAAATGGCAGGCCTTGCTTGGAGTTCCCGGGAGCCATGGATTTTTGCATCATTATCCTATGACGGGAGGGTAAGAGCAGCATTTTTTTGTTGTATGGAGAAAAATTGGGTACAGGATCCTAAATTCTAGCTCTCAGCTATTATACTTTTTCGTCCCAAGAGGATATAGAGTGAGTTGCTCTGACTTAACATGCGTAAAGCCTCAACATAAACAACCACTTATAAAATTGTGATTGCCTGAATGATGGCTACACAACCTGATTATTTCAGAGTTTCTCATTTTGTTGAGTTTATGCTTTTTTGTTTTCTAAAGAAACAAGGAAACCCGTTGGTTCATCATATATAATGTGGTTTGTCATCTAGCTCTGTTTCGTGGAAATTAGATTCCAGACAAAAATCTATAAGACACACTCATTCTTATCTAAGTTAGTCTATTGCGATTTTAGAGTACGGTCTATAGTCGGTCATTTTTAAATTGGATGATCATACAAACTAAGGGATGAGTTTTCTGATCACTATTGTGGTTTGGCCATCGTATAGATAGCAGGAAACATGAGAAAGATATTACGGTGATTTTGGTGTGACTTAGGTCAATTTTATTTTTAAAACATGTCATTTAAGTTTGACCTCGTCCAAACCCAATCAAAAGTAGGGAACATCTAAGAACTATTTTGAGAACTAGAAATTTGAAGTCTGATTCTTCCACACATTTGTATATATTTAAGGTACTAGTTGGTTGACTGCTTCCTTTGTAAAACAGGTGGTCGTAGAATCAATAAAGCCTCATCTTCCCAAAAAATGAGCTTACACCATGAATTTGATGTGAGTTGTTATTCACTTGTAGTCCCTGCGATTCCTTTGTCTTGTGTGCGTACTCATGACGGATACTGCATGAAACAGGTGTATATACCCTTCTTCTCACAATTCCTCTCACAAGGGGATAAATGCACCTGTTTCATGCAATACTTTCACACGCACTCACTTATTTGCTTCAACCGCAGAATGTTTAGCTTACCGCGGAATATCTCAACACCTTGCGGGTATTGTATCTCTGCTTTGTCGACATGGCGTTTTCCACTTTCTGGTATGACATTTTTCACGCCGATATGGAAGATTCTCCCCCTCAATGACGATTTTTGTATTGTTTCCGGATGCAGTTGTGGTGTGCCATTCAGGATGAGGTGAGGTTACATGTAGTGCTTGTACTGTTGTATGGAATTTTCACTCAAATATTCTAATTTTTCTTGAGCCACACAGTTGCTAAAGGACATAATTCTTATTGAATTGATGTTTCTGTCGTAATCGTAGCAGTGCCAATCTTGAGCATTATGGAAATTTTGTTATTATTGGAGAACGAAGTGACATTATTTTAGCTTATCAATATATTAACAGGGACCTGGGACCAGAATTGTTTATTAATTCTCCATACCACGTCAATTCTTATTTTTTGTTTCTTTTCTAGGCTGTCGACAATGATCCAATAGCTCATATTTATAGATCTCAAAAAGAAACATGGTAATGATTGGAGATGGATAATGAGTGGAGAGAGATAGAGAAAGAAATGAGAGTAATAATTAGAGAAATAGGATAATGATTGGAGAGAAAAATATGGTAATGATAACAAACAAAAAAAACTAAAACTTTTTTAAACTTAGAAACGAACAAGGCTATTCTTGTGAAAATTAATTTAATCGGGCATCAAATAGTTACATTGACAAATCTTATTTTGTTTAAATAAGTGCATAAATAGTTACATTGACAAATCTTATTTTATTTAAATAAGTGCATCAACAAGTAATGGACGGCAAACATATTTTCCAACTAAAATCATGTGCTTTATGTAAGTTGTTCATATGTCTATTCAAGTCTTGTTGAGTTGAATTTTTTTTATTTTTAAAGGAATATTAAGGGATGTAAGTGTACAATTCGAATCATTGTTATGTGTCCAGAATAGAAGAAAAAACAAGGATGTGGATTTTGAAAGGATATAGAGGATTAGGCTATGCAAGAGAGTTGACCCCACTCAAATGGCGCCTTATTTTCCTCTTTTTCAGATATTTTTTTGTCCAATTTCCCCTGATGTTTACTTGTTTTTTTCAACAGACCTGGATGGTTCCAATTTCACAAAACCACATGAAAATAACTACAGTATATATGTATACATGTATACTATTTTCTAAGCAAGTGTACACACACACTCTCTCTCTCTCTCTAAATAAAGTTAATTTTTTTTCTACACTTTATTGAGCACCAATAGTTAAATACAAAAGGTTAGAAAAATATATTTGAACTTCCTCTCATGTCCGAATTTTGGCTGTTACGTAAATTTTTATATTTAATAATAAATCGTAAATTGATGAGGATAAATTCCATTAATTTTTTCTCTTGCGCTCGTGCATAGCATGGGTATTTAGGCTTGTGTTGTACTGAAGTGATTGCAATAATTGTAGATGAGTGTATTTGGGATCCCATCGCACAATGTAGCTCATTTCTTGTCTCCTAACCACCAAACAAAAATGAATGATAATAAAAGATCCCACCGGTAAGAGTATGTTCCTATCCCAAAATTTATCGCTACGTAAATGATTGAGAGCATTACTTTGCCATGGTACTCCGAGAGCGCCGAATTATTACTCCATGTATTGTTAAAGGTCGATGATTTTGCCACTTTTTTTTTTTTTTTTTTAACGCCACTTTCCAGATTTTTGTTTCCTTTGTTAAATCCCTTCGCAGCCATTTTGCCAGCACACTACACAGTACACTGATCGTGTACTGTAAATATCTCTCTCTCTCTCTCTCTCTTTCTCTCTCTCTCAAAATCTATCCAGTCGCCGGGAAAATGTCTCAACGCAAATGGCCGTCTTCTTCTGAACTCTCCATATCTCTTCCAGCCAATGCCGTTGGCTCCTAAACCCCCAATTATAAGCTTCGAGTCTTCCACTTCCGGACTTCTCAGCTAAAATTCGCAGCAGAGCTCGCATATACACAAGCTAGGGTTCGTACCGCACCCGCCGCCGATCCTCATGGCATTTTCGTGAGTAATGGCGGCGGGTTCTGGAGGCTTACCAACTCCAATCGGTCTGAAACTGGTAAGTAGCCTCCACTTGTCTCCTCTTCCTTGGTCTGGACTCGAGTCGAAGAAGAGGAGGAGGACCGAATGCGGTTGTTCGGTGGTCCCGATTCGGAGAACCACTGCGAAGAAGAGTGTGGAGAATGCCGAGGAACGGCGCTTCGATTCGAAAAAGAGCACTCGCAGGGCTCGAGTCCAAGCTACGACCGCATTGCCATTTGCTTCCCCTCAGTACGTGCCAATCTTCCGAATTACATATATTTATGTGTTTGTTGCACTTCGCAGGGGGCCCTGGCATTTGACCGGAAGAAAATTGAGTCTTTTTATGCATTTTACAAGCAAAATGATGAAAGAGACAAGACAACTTCAAAAAGCAAAATTACTGGTATTCACCAAGATAAAATTTTAAAATTATGCATATCGTAATCAATTAAAGATCACTCTCCTTGCATTTTTGGCGGTAGAGCTAATTATACTCGTATATCTTTATTGGCATGCTCATTATGAATAAATATAACTTGATAGACCTATATTTAGCGGATAGCGAATACTACACAGTTTTTTGGGCACTCATTTTAGTAAATTTTTGGGGCTCAAGGTGAACGCTTTGCTTGCCTTTGCTCAAGGCCGGCACTGTGACTGTTCAGATACATGTACTTGTATGGTCTTCACTTTCCTGAAGATTTTCGCTATTGGATAGCTTGAAGAGGCTACACTAATCCACCAATACCCCTCCTTCTATCCAAAGAAACTTTCCGGAATGCATGGTAGATGGAGAATACTTGTTAGTATCTCTAACTATATTCGGTTTGATTATGAAGAAAAGAGAGGATGTTGAAGGAAAATATCTTTACCCTGCTTCCATGCTTGTTTTCACTTTTCAGGCTAACTAAACAGCCGACGAATTCCTTCTGGGATTCCGGCAGTTTCTTTCTTTCCAACCGGATTCTGAAATCTCCTTACTCCCTCTGTGAAACACCGTTGCAGTGATTGAAAGTTGTTCTTGGAACCTTGTCACCCGGTTTCCTTGATGGAGCACTGAGAGGAGTGTGATGACTGATGATTATGTCGAGATTAAATATCTGATTGAATGGATAGAAGTCATCGTTATGGAAGTTACCTTTTCCTTTGAGTTTTTTTTTTCATTTGGTTGGTGTCAATGAGTGTGTATGAGTACACCCCGCGTATTCATCCACAATATTGATCTAACGTGCATTATTTTGTCTCTCTCCCCCTCTCCGTGAAAACCAATTGGAAGTATGAAAAGGCTTTTGGGTTGTCAACTCCAAGGATATAGTATTAGTAGTGTTCCCACATTGCTTAGTTTACTTATTTACTATGTGAGTCGTCTATATAAATAAGATTGTTATGTGCTAGGGTTATTAACACCCTACACACTCTTTCTTCCGAAACAACATGGTGTCAGAGCGGGTTCACCATCCACCTTAGATATACAAAACCCTAGCCGCCACTCTCTACTGCCATCATCATCTCACCACGAAACCCTAAATCTACTGCCAACATCATCTCTACTGTAGCGTCGTGAACAGTGTTTGTGCATATGTGAACAGTGCTTGCTAGTTTCTCTCTCTCGTGTGACCTCTGTTTTCTCTAGGCGATCATCGTACCCTCTGGCGACTGTTTTTCTGGCCCGTCAGCCCCAGAAACTCCAAATCGTGGCCGAAATCCCTCAAAATCAATTACCCAGTCCCTAAACTCTACTCGTTGGTGCCTAAACTGTACACGTCGGCCATAACCCAGTCACGGCGACCCTCGCCGGCAGTAGCCAAGTCTCCAAAATAGCTCTCCTTCACTTCAAAAATCCTTGATCTCCATCCCCAAGGTGACGACAACCTCTTAAATTCCCTAAGGAGCGTTCGAAATCATCACACCAACAGTCTACATGTATTAGTTGGTTGCCTCTTATTACAGGGTGATATATTTGCAATGAAATCTGATTCTGCTTCCGCTGTCTCTGTTGCTGTTGGTTCTTCATTCAGTCGTGGACATGGTCATAATTCTGGGTTTCCTAGTTGGGTTTTTGGCCATGTTTTTGGTGAGCGTGGTAACATATCTTGTTTTGTTGTCTATTTCGTTGAAGTTGGTGGTTGGTAATTGAAGTTGATTGTTATTGGTCGTTGAAGTTGGTAGTTGTTGGTCATTGAAATTATTCCGTTGGTCGTTGAATTCGTTGGTCGTTGAATTCGTTCGTCGGTCGTTGAATTCGTTCGTTGATTCGTTGGTCGTTGAAATCGTTCGTTGGTCGTTGGTCGTTGAAGTCGTTGAAGTTGAAGTTGAAGTTGGTTGGTCGTTGAAGTCATTGGAGTCGTTTCGTTCGTTAAAATTGTTGAAGTCGTTTCGTTGGTTGAAGTCGTTCGTTGGTTGAAGTCGTTCGTTGGTCGTTGCTATTGAAAGTTGTTCTATTGTTTTAACAAGTTGGTTGTTTTTCGTTATTGCTATCGTTGGTTGAAGTCGTTCGTTGGTTGTTGCTATTGAAAGTTGTTCCATAGTTCTAACAAGTTGGTTGTTTTTCGTTATTGCTATTAATAGTTGAGGTAATTGTTTCGTTGGTTGATATGTAACAAGCTGGAGAGTCTTCAGCTTGAGGGGGAGTGTTAGGATATAGTATTAGTAGTAGTCCCACATTGCTTAGTTTACTTATTTACTATGTGAGTCGTCTATATAAATAAGATTGTTATGTGCTAGGGTTATTAACACCCTACACACTCTTTCTTCCGAAACAACACTGTTCAGGTTGGGTAACAATTCATCATCAACCCCTTATAGCTGGCATCCCCAGGGGTATGGTAATTGTAAGGAAAATGATGGTTGGTTGAAATTTGTAATTTAACTTGCATTTCAATCTGCAGATCTCGGTTTGTTTCCAAACAAGAAAAATTCTATCCCCGATGTACCCCAAGAAGCTCTGGTCCACAGTCCCGTGATACTCCACCTAAACGAGGTAACCTGTTTTGATGTTTTTTTTTTCACAAATGGAATATTTCAGAGGATTAATCCCAAAAGGCATATGTCTTGGTAAATATTGACATTAATCACACATGCACATGATATAGTACTGTTAGATAGCATATTGTTAAATATTTATCTTGGCATCATATGGTGCTGACTAATGATTTTCACTGCTTTCCTTTTTGGTAGATACCGGTATTGCAAATGAAAAGGATTGGGGAATCCATCTGATAAATGAAAATATCACCGACTCTGGTACTAATGAAGATGGCAGCAAATGGTATCGAGAACGTGGAGAGGATCTTGGCGAAAATGGGTACAGATGTAGATGGACAAGGATGGGTGGTCAAAGCCATGATGGCTCCTCAGAATGGAAAGAAATGGTACATATTGGTTTCCTGACATACTGGTCTCTGATGTGGGTGTGGATACAATTTTGAAGCAATTCACAGAAAATAAACCATTTAATGACTTTCGTAGTACAGCTACTCTCACGTTAATGATATCCTTATCAATAACAATGATGACTAAAGGTTATCGAGCATACCACTGAGAACTATGTCCCATATCGTCTCAATGGCTTCCCAACAGAATGGTTAAGTTCTAATTAGTATTGGTTTGTTTTTCTTGTATGGGCTAGAGCTGCACTAGCCGCTTAAAGCTTTAGCCTGTAAGCAACTTCACTAAAACCAATCTTTGACCAAGTTTCAAGAAAATCACATGTGACCGCGACTCCGTTCCTTGCACTATTATTTCATAATGGAAGAAAGATTAAAAGGACAATATCCAGTGAGACAAACCGGCCTCAACCAATTATATTACACCTTCCAATCAGCAGGAAAGCTACCACTGAAGAACCTCCGTGGCATGTGCATAGCACATAAATAGAACTACACTATAAATTGCAAACTGGGGATTTTTTGCAGCTCAACAAAGGCCAAGCCTGAGATTTGAATCATCAAATACCTATCCTTATTCTTTTGCTATATTTCTAGGATTTAGGGGTTTTGAATTCCAAAGATGAAGTCTTTTACTACCATTTTGCTGAAGACTCGGTTGGAGGTGAAACTGCGACTCACATATGATCTTGCATCTCTCTTAATCTGAAAATCACCTGACAATATGCAACTTTTCATCTTTCTGTCATCAATTTCATTGTTATCCGCAGCACTTTAGCTTGCATACTAGCATAGGAATTTCGATGACATACAACATTATCTGAAATACATATGCTAGTTTGGTGTATATTGTCGAAACACTTGTGTTAACTTTTAAGATAGTTTAATTAGGTTGAAGGGACTGAGACACGGCCCAGACTCCTACAGGAATAGCTTCTCCATTTGTTTAACTGATACATGTATTTGTGTTCTTTCGGTTGGTGGTAGGTAGGTGTGCTTTGTATCGACCTTTTGGCATGTAAATGCACTGCTTTATCCTGGTGTGGTTGGACTCTATTCACTATATCTTGTTGGATGCTTGTTCTTCAAGATTGCTTGTATACTAAGCATCTTTAAGAAGTTTTTTAACAGGAAACGTTTCCTAGATCAAGTCTAAAACCTGAAAGCAGCAGTAAAACAGAGAATGCACTCTTATTTTTCAAAATGCGCCATGGGAATTGCTGTGTTCAAAAGTTATGATATTCTCATGACAGTGCTACATTAAAATTGTTTCCATAACCTCATCAAGTATCATCCCAGGTATATGCATTTAATTGGATTTGTTGATCATCTTGACAGTGGTGGGAGAAAAGTGACTGGACAGGATACAAAGAGCTTGGTATGTTTCTTTGTGTTTTTTTTTCCTCCGTAGATATGGTGGTTTGTAGCCTGCTCCTGTTAAAGAAAGTGTTTGATAGTTGTACTGTACACACCATATAGCTATCTTAAGAATTTTGAAATAACTATTTCTGCAGCTTAATGTAGTTGTTAATTGCAAACTACTTGTAGTAGTTTGGTGCCAGACAATGACTGTTTATGTTGTTTTTGCATTTTTAACCTTTGCGATAATAGTTAATCTTGCGTTTGAAAATTATAGGTGTGGAAAAATCAGGAAGGAATGCTGAAGGGGATTCATGGTGGGAAACATGGCAAGAAGTTCTTCACCAAGATGATTGGAGGTTTTGTCTTTCATTATTTCCGTTTCTAAGATGTAGCCTTTTGAGAAAAAAATATTAATTAATTGCTGCTGCCCAACTGTATAGGCAGACTAAAACTTCACCAAGGGTATATCTTTCGATTTGTTTTGATGATAATCATACTGCTTTCTGAAATTGCAGTAACCTTGCTAGGATAGAAAGGAGTGCCCAGAAACAAGCAAAATCAGGGGGAAATGCTGGATGGTATGAAAAATGGTAAGCTAATTTTCACTGCACAGCAGTTGTAATTTATTGACCTTGAGAATCAATTGAGCAACATTCATGTCACTTAGGGCACGTCATATATGACAGATGCCTTCATTTTCGGGCAGGTGGGAGAAATATGATGCTAAAGGATGGACTGAGAAAGGGGCACATAAGTATGGCAGACTGGATGAACAATCCTGGTGGGAGAAGTGGGGAGAGCATTATGATGGAAGAGGATCTGTTCTAAAATGGTATTTTGTAGTCTACCCTCTCTGCAGTTCGGCATGCTTAAGGTTACCTCGAATATTTATCCCGTAGATGGTAAAATGTTCACGTTCTAGAAGATTAAGAAATTTGTCTGCAACCGTTTCCACATGTTGAAGGACATGGTTAGAAAGAAAAGCCAGGGGAAAAATCTTTCTTCCTGTAGTTTGCATTGAAGTTTTCCCCATTTCATTTCCTCAGGACAGACAAGTGGGCTGAGACTGAACTTGGAACCAAATGGGGAGACAAGTGGGAAGATAAGTTTTTTGCTGGAATAGGTTCACGTCAAGGGGAGACATGGCATGTAATGCCCAGTGGTGATCGTATGTGTCGTTCTACTTTTCTTTTAAATAGAAATACTTAACTCTATCAACTGCATTCATTTGTTGCACGTATCTGAAATATTAACATGGCCGTCAACAACTACCAATGAAACTTAAGTACTCATACTATGGGTAACTTGCAGCAGTCGATGTTTCCGTTTGAGTATTATGATAAACTACTTTTATATTATGTAGTAGGTAATCTTTTGCGACACCACTTCCAAAAAAAAAAACAAACAAACCTGCACAAGGATATATTTGAGAAATTTCTTTTTGGGTGACATATATGTTTATCTGCTGTAGCATATTTGCATTTAAATACTAGAGTCAATGGATTGTAAGCACCTTAATTTTATGTATATTATTATGGAGTCAACTCAATAGATAAAGATACCATGGAGGTCTAAGCTACTAGTGCTGAGAGAGAATAAGCCAAAACCGAACGTTACTATTTGTGTCTGTAGGGAATGGCTCTTTTACTTGTGTACTGGAAGAACATGACTAACAAGGTCCTTGTAGTTGTGAAGCTCAACAAACAGTTTTTTGGTACTATGGAAATTAGAATGTCAACCAACAGTTGCGTATATTGCTCGTGATGAATGGGCACTCTTTTGTGTTGTCAACCATGTGTGTGGATGTGAGCAGATGTAGTATTTGCACTCTATCAAAACTTCCCCCTTCTTTGTCTTGGTTATAAGAACAATTGGATTGATACTTATGCATTTTGTGAGGCATTAATATTCTATCCCTCTGCTTCTAGGTTGGTCTAGGAACTGGGGAGAGGATCACTTGGGAAATGGGTATGCAACTAATCTTACAATTGCATTCACTCATGAGCAAGCTTTTGTCACGATTTAAAGCAAACTATAGTTGTTTTCGTGCTATATTGAGAACTTGTGTGAACTTGCATGCCTTCTCTCTCTGTACCAGTAAGGTGCACAAATATGGTAAGAGCACAACGGGTGAAAGCTGGGATATTGTTGCGGATGAAGAAACTTACTATGAGTAAGATATCTCTTCCTCTCTAATTGTTTTTGGTAAACTAATTCACTGAAAACAAATGCTCACAGGGGCATTCCCCTGAACAAAACAACCAAAAACACCTGAATCACAAGCCATTAGATGTGCAGCTACTACCAAGTACCAACACAAAACATACAAACAGAATTGCCTAGACTCTTTAAAGACGCGGTAGACACCCTTCAAGTACCGAAACAAGCAAAAGATAATCAAGATAGTGAAGACACCCCTATGAGTTATTAGCCAATCCATGCACACCATTGTGGTTGTATCCGTTCCCTACAAATTTGTCCAAGAACTGAGAGCAGTTTCAATCCTGGCACTAACAACATCAATTCCATTGCTTCTATGTGGAAATATTCTTGCATTTTCCCTTCTAAGTAATTTGCATAGATCATTATTGATTGCAACCTAGACCATTCAATCTCCTCATGTAAGGAGAATGGGGCCTCCGAATGCCATTTTTCCTAAGCAAATGATCCCAAACTTGGAGGAGTAAGGACACTCAAAAGATGGGTGATCATAAGACTCTAACCCAGTGTCCTGTCTGTGTAATTTGTCTCTAGTGGAAAGCCTCTCTAGAAACTTGAATTTGCGTAAAAACCAAGAAGTTTGTTTTAAAATGACGGTGAAGATTTGTAATTCACTGTGATCTTAAGTTTTTAATCAAATCGACTAATTTTTAACTATTGATGGAAGGGCTGAACCTCATTACGGATGGGCAGACGTGGTGGGCGATTCATGTCAGTTGCTATCCATTGAACCTCGGGAGAGGCCACCTAATGTCTACCGAAATATTGATTTTGGGTCATCTCCACCACCTCCAGACAACGTCCCACCATCACGGTGACAAGCTGGTATTTTACAAATCCTTTTTAGGAAGTTCTTAAAATCATTGTGATCAAATTTGGACCATCACGGTGACAAGCTGGTATTTTACAAATCCTTTTTAGGAAGTTCTTAAAATCATTGTGATCAAATTTTGCAGCTCATGAACTCTTGTTGGAACATTTGTGCCAAACCATCGTTCTTCAATTCCATCCGTTTTCTCCGGATTTTCCCCCCCAAGTCTCTACTGATGCATCATTGCATCTAAGGCCTGAAGGTTGTAAATTCAGTATTGGTTTTACGTTGTCTGAATATGTAGTTTCTGACCTTTTCATTATTGGTGAAGTTGCTTCCACCTTCTTTTCGCAGTGCCGATAGAACTGATACTTGAGTTGATAAAACAGAATACAATCACCATCGAAAAAGCTAAGGAAACCGACGAGGGGGGACCGACGGCCATGGGGGCCGGGCCCACTCCGGGGTCTATACAGATTATCCGAGCGGTACAATAATTTGTTTTTAAAAACGAGTGGGCTCCGCGTGTCCGTCGGTTCCCAGTCGGTTTCCGTAGTAGCTCTACAATCACTATACATAGATCAGAAAGGAAGGAGTACTATAATACTACGGAGTACTATTGTTTTAGCTATATTCAATTAACGTCATAGGACATTGCAGTACTATTAATTAATGGTGCGAACCCCCGTGTAAAGGTACAGCTGATAAATACTCCGTACTTCCTTCTCTTTGTTTATCGAGTCTTGATCTTGACTGCAATAAATGGGAGCAGAATTTTGAGGAAATATTAATTAGAATTTATGTTTTTATGTATGGGTAAATGGGAAAAGAAACAAATAAAGAAAATAATTAAAAATTAAAAAAAAAGATTCAAACCGGAAAGAAAGAAAAGGAAAAAAAAAGGAAAAAAAATCAAATTGGAAAGAAAGAAAACGAAATAAAGAAAAAAAAAATAGAAAGTGAAAAGAAAGAAGGGGGCGGGGGAAGAGGCTGAGCAGTAATTTTAATTTTTTTTGGACAGTTTATATATTAGAAAATATGGTTAAAAAAATTAAGTGGTCCAATTTTTAATCCGTTTGAATGGGTGTGAAGATCTTACTATTCTGATCATATTATTCTAAAGAGACATAATCACGTTTCTGCTCCGCAGGATTGCAAATTGGTGGTATGGAATTTTTATTTAATCAAAACGGTACCGTTTTCATCCCAGAAGAAAGAGAGAGAGAGGAGGGGGGGCCGGGGGTAGTTTGGGAAAAAGGCTGTGGGGCCGGCGGGGGGTGTGTCAGGGGGGTGGGAAAAGCAATTTCCGGGTGGGAAAAGCAATTTCCATGTTTTGCCCGGACACATCGGCACAACTGTATGGGATCCAACATGTAATCATGTCCCCCGGCATAACTATTCAACCTACTCCCCTTCAGTCGACAGATACCCCTGAGATTCAAGAGATCCATTTCCTTTAGTAGATGTAAATGTAGTGACTGTCAAATTGCGGAAAGGAAAAATGGCATCTCAAGTTGAGCAAAGAATTCAAGAAGAAGAAGATATCATGAAATTTAAGCTCAATAATGCGTATAGAATGTAAAATGGAGATATGGGTTTGCGTAGGTTTCATGTTGTTTTGATGGGTTTTTGGTCAAGAGCAAGAGAGGAGGACTGAGGTAGGGCTGGATCAGTTGGGTTAAGGAGAGGAGCCTCCCATGCATTAAATGCATGTGACTAGTTTAGAGAAAGATTGCTTAACCAAAAGAAAGCTGTATGGATAGATCCATGTGGCTTTTATGGTCCTAATTAGGATTACTTTAATTAAGAATAGTTTAATTAATTAAGAATTAGCTGACAACAGAACTAGGTGCCGTCTTTGACTCCTGATTCATTCTTTTGAGCGCGGATGAAAAAGTATTATCAAATAGAATAATACTTCGTCCGCGTTTGTTTGTTCATTTTTACTATTTCACACACCTTAAAAAATTGTACATGCCTTTGAATAAGAATTTTTAAAAATATGCAATATACTCTGTAGATTTTACGGGGCGGTTTTAGGGACACCTGAAAAGACACTCCAAAGTTTCCGATCGAATTTCGATGATCCGAGCAGTTCAATGTAATCAGACGGTACACGTACCCTTAAAATCACGTTTACATCGAGCTGCTCGGATCATTAAAATTTGATCGGGAACTATGAGATTGAGATTTGGGGTATTTTTTTTAGATATTTTGTAAGTGTTCCCGGAACCGCCCGGTAGATCTTGTATGATAGATTTCACTTAATTCTACTATACAGAATTTTCAAAATCAGGGAGTCCATTACAAATTAGTAAAAGTTATAGATCATTTAATACATGACAAGAATGTCGAAAATGAACTATAACAAATACTGACATAGGAAGTGAAGAATATTAGTACTGTAGTATTCTTTTCCTTGCTTACCTCACGTGGTTTTATATTTTATATGTTACTCCCCTAATCCCCAAATAAATTCTTCTCGGTTTTCAGTAGTAGTACTCCATAATATACTACTCCGCAAGTTAATTACGGCGCTAGTTAATCACAGAAGTCATAGTTAAAAATTCCTCCCCCAGTTGGGTCCAAAATTTATTTAGTTAAGTGTTTCAGGACCTCTTTGGACACCTGAACGTTTCTTCATTGAATACTCTCTCCATTGACAAGTTCTCGTTTAGTATTCTTTTCCTTGCTTACCTCACGTGGTTTTATATTTTATGTGTTACTCCCCTAATCCCCAAATAAATTCTTCTCGGTTTTCAGTATACTAATATACTACTCTGCAAGTTAATTACAGAAGTCATAACATGTGCCTCCCCCAATTGGGTCCAAAATTTATTTAGTTAAGTGTTTCAGGACCTCTTTGGACACCTGAACGTTTCTTCATTGAATACTCTCTCCATTGACAAGTTCTCGTTTAGAATTTCAGTTCCTGAAAAAAAATTGTATCCAATTTGACTAAGCATGTTTCCACTAAAGAATTTGAGGAAAAAACGTTGGTGGTGTTTTTACCATCTAATTCATACTAATTTAACAAATTTTGATATTTT
The DNA here is from genome assembly GCA_018127125.1 of Rhododendron griersonianum. Classification (NCBI taxonomy): domain Eukaryota; kingdom Viridiplantae; phylum Streptophyta; class Magnoliopsida; order Ericales; family Ericaceae; genus Rhododendron; species Rhododendron griersonianum. The sequence continues at coordinate 1,332,717 of CM030793.1, forward strand.
AGCATGTTGTTCATATTAACTAACAACTTCTTTTTTAACAAATTTTTTACACACATATCCATCTATAACTTATTCACTACCGAAAATACCTAACAACTTGATTACAACAAATTTTTTCTTAAATTTTATTTACTACCGGAAATACCCATTTATTTGCAGAGCCATTCAAAAGGGATGGTGCTATTGACACAGAGAAATGGGGTGATCGCGATGTGGAGCCTGCACAGGTCTCACAAAGGATTCAAGTCGTCTATTAAATTTAAAACACTTTCTCAAGAGTCATCGCGAAAAATCAGCTCAATCCGATACCTAAAAGTATTTGACTCTCATTTGGCTTCAAAAGTCAAATAGTAACTTTTTTTTTGTCTCTACTCAATTTTTTTTTTGTATTTGTTAGTTTTGCGTCAAACTTTTGTGACTTATTGATTCATCTCAGTTGGAGGAATTGGAAAAGTAAAAAAAAATTGGTCGAAACTCATAATTTATTTTAAAAAAAACAAGAATAAGTATAAAAAAAACTGTCTTATTGACTTATTTTTATCTTTATTCAAAAAATTATTAGTTTCGATCAAAATTTTACTTTTCCGATTCCTTTCGTCGAGCGGAATCAATAAGTCACAAAAATTTGACGCAAAACAAACAAATGCAAAAATAATTAAAATAAAGACAAAAAAATAATAATTCACCCTACTTTTCAATCCAAATCCACTTTTGATACCCCTAGCATTTTGGATTGATGAATTGGATTTTACTCCTAGTTACTACTACAGTAATAAAGTAGTACAGTAAAATGTAGTAACTTCTTTTAAGTCGTGGCTTTTTTTTCTTTTCTTTATTTTAATTAAAAAAAAACAAAACATCCTCTCCTCTTCCTCATTGATTACTCGGCAACCACACCATAAATATCACACCCTGAACGTTCCAAACCAAACCTACACCAAACCTAAAAGAAAGATCAAAAGGCAACAGCTTCTGAAAAGTTCGTCTCTCTCTCTCTCTCTCTCTCTCTCTCTCTCCTCTCCACTTCCCATTGTCTGTATCTCCGGATTTGTTTGTTTAATGGGTTTAGGGTGCGCCACCCAAGATCCTACTAATGATCAGTCCGTGAGGAGGGACGGCGGCGGCAGCTAACAAACATGAGCCCTCAGAGATCAATATCGATACAGCTTTCGAGATGGTCCTCGGATCTCCGCTGGCGGGTCATCCTCCTCCTCCTCCTCCCCCCTCTCTCTCTCCTCGTCTTCCTCTCTCTCTCGTCCTCCCCTCCCATAACCGCCTTCCGCTCCTCTTCTCCCTCTTTTGCCCCTCTCCAATCCTTCTTTTACACCCCTGCCCCTCCTCAACCAATTTACAGGGCTCGTAACAGCACGAGTGGTGGCCAGCCGGCGGCCGACCGGTCGGGGATAACCGAGTTGGGCCGGTCCAGGATGGCGGTGTGTTTGGTGGGTGGGGCCAGGAGGTTTGAACTCACCGGGCCCTCGATCGTCGAGAGGATTCTGAAAGTTTATCCGAATTCAGATCTCTTCTTGCACAGCCCCTTGGACACGAGTGCGTTTAAATTATCCCTCCTGAGGACTGCGCCGAGGATCGCCGCCGTGCGGATATTCGAGCCCAAGCCCATCCCCGAGACCGAGTCGGAGGCCCGAGTTCTCACCGCCAGGGGCTCACCCAATGGCATACAGGTAATTTTACTCCGCCATCACTAATTAATTCTCTGTGAAAAGGGTACGAAGTCCTTATTACATTATGTAATAGGTAATAAGTTAAATTGGAGGGCTTTCCTATAGAGCCAAAGTTGAAAGGCTAAGAAAAAGACATTTGCCATTGATTTTGCAATCCTTAACTTATTCGTGGCATAATTCCATGGACCCACCTTTAATACATTAGGCCAAGCTCCATCATATTGCCTAAATTCTACTACATTGAATTGCGTTCTTATTCTCCTTAATGAAAAGTTCCACAAAAAATGTATATCAGTTAAGACATTTACATTTGTAGCTGAAATGACATTGTTGTGACCTCTTTATGTGGAGGTTGCGTGTTCGAGTTGGGTCCCAATTTCTTGGTTGCTTTGGAAATTCAGGTTTTTTTTGTAACTTAAGGGACAAAAAAAGAAAGAAAATCCATGTCACTGTTTCTTGTTCTTGCTCTATAGTTTTGATGAAATATGGGTTTGATTTAGTAGTATAATTCTTGTGGTTCTCTATGTAATTTCTTCTGTATTTATGGCCCTGTTGTGTAGATTTCGATTCCATTCTACTATTTAATGACTAATGAGCATGGACTGTTAGGTTTTGGGGAACTTGAAGGGAGCATCTAATGAGGTCATATTGAATGCTACTACTTAATCTAGATTCATGCTCACTGTGCTCTGTTGGCCTTTTGTTGGCCTTTGCTTGTCGTCAGCGCTCTCATATCTATTGGCGATAGCACAGTTGTACTTTTCTCCATTAATGAAATTTCTTATGCTCCCACCCAAAAAAAAACTCCGCGTCGAATTATCTTAAACTTGGAAAAGAACTCACCTCTTAGAAACACAGGACTTCACTATTTTTGTACCCAAAAGAAATCCTAATGTAGTGAAAGCTTTTTCTGTTTTGTGTAATTCAACTTATCTCTGTATTTTCCCTACGCAGGGACTCTTGCAATATTTCCACCTCGTAGAAGAATGCCTGACGATGATCAAAACGTACCAGGCCCAAAACAACTTCACATACGACTGGATAGTGCGAACCCGAGTTGACGGATACTGGTCAGCTCCACTCGGGCCCGAAAACTTCGTCCCTGGCCAATATGTGGTCCCACCAGGCTCATCTTACGGCGGACTCAACGACCGGTTGGGAATCGGCGACTTCATAACTTCCACCGTGGCCCTCTCCCGCCTCTCCCTCATCCCCCTACTCGACTCAGCAGGGTTCCGTCTAGTCAACTCGGAAACCGCCTTCCGAGCCCAACTCACCACCAATAACGTCTCTTACATCACCAAACGTGTTCCTTTTTGCGTAGTGTCTGACCGGCGATACAAATTCCCACCTAGGCACCATGTTCCAGTGGTGGCATTGTCGAGCCCAGGTCCATTGAACGGGGCCAAGTGCAGGCCGTGCACGGCAGCGTGTTATGTCCCGTGCGTGGGGAGCGCGATGGATCGGTTAAACCGGGGGTGGAGCTGGACGGAAAGGGCCAACGGTGCCCTTCAGTTGTGCGATGCCCACGGGGAGTGGGAAAAGGGGTGGGAGGGGGTGTTTGATAAAACTTGTGGGAAGAAGCTCGCGGCGGCGAGGAAGCGGGTTAGGGGGTTGAAGTTGAAGCAGTGTGTGGATGATTTTGAGAAGATGAAGGGGAGGACGGGTAATTGGGACGCGCCGCCGGCGGTGGATATTTGTAGACTCGGATTGGGATCATAATATGTGTAAAGAGATTGAATAGAAGTTAGTTCATACATAGTTACACACGGTACTTTTAGGTTCTTTCAAATTATTTTAAAATTATTAAACGGTTCGATTAATTATTTGCAAACGTTTTTAAACTACTTGGATTGTTTGTAAACGACGCATGCAGTAATCCATTACAATTTGTTGTCCGAAAATGCTAATTTTGTAATCTGAATGTCAAATTGAAAGATTGGATTAAACACTTACAAGGGTTGATTTCTCATTGAGTCATTTGGAGAATTATTTTAAAATTATAAAACGGCTTGTACTATTCACGCGGGACCCGGAATGGACGCCGCGTACCTGTTTGTGTGTTTCCATTAAAGGATAAATTTTTCAGTGCCGAGCGGGTACCATGTGGTGCCCGCTCGGTGGATCCGGGCCGTCCATTTCAATTTTGGACGGCTCAAATTTAGAGAGAGAGAGGAGAGAGAGTGTGAGGGTGAGATGAGAGAAAATGTTTCAATCTGGGTCGTTCAATACATTTTTGGATAACTCGGATGTGTCCGTTCGGGCACTACGTCAACCGAGTGATGTGGTACCCACCCGGCTTGGAAAATTTCTCCCATTAAAGGGTTCTTTGCTGTCTTGACTTTTTTGTAATTCGATAATTTTTTTTGGCAAAAAGTATTCGGCCTATGAGTTATCATGACAAAAGAAGATGCCAAATGAGAATCTACAGTTTGATGGAATAGGGTTGGGAAAAATTTCCCAAGTGAATAGTCCTGACCAAAATCAACAAGATCGACCAGATGTAATCACTTTGTGGATTAATTGTCTGATCAAAAAACTTCGATGCAGTGTACATTTTACACGGCTTCGGCTATTCTTCGGATTTTGGGGGCTTAATTTTGCTTGCACCACAGCCACTTTACATATTCCAATCCAATACACACCCACACTCACATGAGTGATGGCTCCGGCACAATAATTTTAAATATCCATGATCAATATGACAGGGACATACATAACTCTGACTTTTACAGAATAATTCAACTGTCTTTTTCTATAGATTTTTAAACCTCTTTATTGCTCCCACTCTTATAATAAATTTAAGAAAGACACAGTCACCATATACCTATGAAACACGGATACTCTACTTTGGCCTCCGTATCACGTATCGTATCTGTTTAGCTCCGAAATGGCTCAAAGGACTGAGCGGGCGTGCCAGGACTTGTCGCGTCCAATGTGAAGGACTGGGCGTCCCTGTTCTGACTTCTAGATCTGAGAGAGCGATAGTGCTGCAAACCTAAGGGCTAGATTGCAGTGAAGATCCGTGATTTTGCCTCGACGAGTGAGGACTTAGTAATTTCTTAACCGTGTAGGAAAGAAAGTAACAACGTAGAATTACTTTACTATATCGTAATAATAAAGTAGGGGATAGAGAGAGATATGAATAACTTTATTATGTTTCGTAATAACAAAGTTGGGATACAAGAGAGACGAAGCTCGAATTACTTGGTGAAGTAATTGAGTAAAAGGTGAGAAAATAGAGATAGTTGCTTCGCTGGGAAGGCTTTGGTTTTTAAGCGTTGAGCTTAATTGGTGTGGGAACCCCTTTCTTGTCTTGACTTCTAGTATTTATAGGCAAGGATCTTCGGCTTTTTGCATGAAAGGATTTCCCGCCCTTGCTCCTTGTGGTGACATGTGTCCCATGATCTTCCATCATGCATGGAATCATGGGCGGTTGAAAGAAGTTGTGAATATTGCCCATGACTCTTCCCCATCGTGGGAAGTTACTGGAGCAAAAGGAAATCACCCCATGTTGATTTTAGATCATGGGTAGATAGTGGTCCACCTCACTCCCCTTTTCGTGGGCTTCAAAGAGTAGTAAGCCAATTTGACCAAGTCAAATAGCCATGTGGCAATCATCCATACTAAACCACTTCCCTCTTTCGTGGGCCATCTGGAGCAACTAGTTACTTTGACTCGGTCAAATAATTCCTCACCAGGTAACAACTTTCTAACCTCTTTCCACTTTCCATGGGCCACTTGGGTAATGGGCCATTTAATAATTTAAATGGCCTGTTAACTTATTTTAGCCCACATTCATATTTGATCCATCACTTAACAAACCCGAACAAACCATGGGCCAGCCGAATATTCTTTGTAAACAGGCCCAAACTCACGAACCCAAGCCCAAATCAAACTGAAATTAATCGGGCCCACATACTCTTACCTTGGCCCATTAATTTTGACCCAATAACTCTTCAACCCATGTCCCAATCCGATTAACCTTTAATCAAATAACCGTCCAACGTTGGCCTTAGACTGGGTGCCAAAAGCGGGTGTAAACAATGCCCCCCCATGCCTTGATCTTGTTCAAGATCTAGGCTTGAAAGTTAGGACAGAACACGGTTTTTGGCAAGCCAAACGAGTCCTTACCATTAGGTTTTAAAAAAATAAAGGATAATCAGGCTTTTTTAGCCTAAAAATCCTTTCAAATTTTCAAACGTTAAAAAGATAATCAGGCCACGATTAGGCCTAACCACTTTTTAATTTCCAAAGTATGTCTTTTAATTGAATTTGGACTCTTCTGTTTTGATCCGAACCAAATCCCAACAGTTTCCAAGATGAAGATCCCACCGAAGAGTCCTAGCGGTAGCAATCATTATCACCTCCTTAAGCCTAGGGGACACGTGTCATCCCCCCAGGCTTTGCATTGGCTGCATGCATCTTTTGAAGTCGTTAGGACTCTTCTCAGGGTCAATCAAGAGTCCCACTCTTGGTCTGCTTCTGCAACCTTGATCCATGAGACAGAGAGAGAAAAGGGGATAAAAACACGGCATCGGTTACACCGTCTTCCACAAAGCCCCAATCTTGCTTTCTCATTCTCTCTCTACATCTTCTCCGCGTCCCATGCTCTCGTACAAACGAAGTCCAGGAAAAACCCTAAACCACCATCTCTGATCTGCACTAGAGATGGCGACCCATAGAGCTAATGCTCCTCCTCCAAATCCCAACAGCCTCGCCGTCCAAGTTCGCAAGATCATCGACGAAGAACACATAGCGATCACCAATGACATTCTGGTCATTGCAAACGCCGATCGAGTTGGATTGGGGCCTGCGTTTCAACTAGGGTTCCCCCCTCAACTTGCACCGATGTACCCGTTGGCTGAGGGGGCCCTACCCTTTGAATCCTCGTCTCTTGACTGGAACCGTTTCTGCTCTGACATTCCTAATCGTCTCTGGCACAGACCAGATTCCAAATACGTGGAGTGGCTCGACCGAATGCTTGAGGCCAAAGGAGATCTGTGGAAACAAATAGGCATTCGAGACGCCATTCTGCTCAGCCGTTCCCTCATTGATATGGACAAACATCTCTTCCTGGCTACTTCCCAATTTTGGTCAGTTACCACGAACTCATTTCATTTCAAGGTAGGTCTGATGAGCCCCACCCTTCAGGACCTTGCTTTCTTGACAGGCCTCCGTCCCCATGGGATAGAGGCCAACTACTTCCTATCCCAGAAAACTCCTTACTTCGAGTACAAAGATCTCCTGTCTTTTGCCCCTTTCCTTAATCACTATGCCAAAAAGGGACCTGTAGAGGATAGTGAACACGTGGCCTTCCTTCTGTATTGGTTAAACAAGTTTATCTTCTGTGTTTCTGCGAATAGAGTTACCAAGGACTTCATAGACTTGGCCTGTGCCCTAGCTTCTGGGCAGAAACCGGCACTAGGCCCTTTGGTCTTAGTCCATCTTTACCGAGGTATGAAGGAACTGATAAGCAATAAATTCATATTCGCCCCTGGACCACTGTGGATTATGACTCTATGGCTATGGTCCTACTTCCCTAGACTTGCCCCACCCATGAACAAAAAATCAGAACACACATGTTATGGCCTTCACTTCACCGATGCCCGTGGCCCTAGATATGCTTTTGGAACCTACTTTAAATTCTTTTATCATGAGCTTACCAACATGGGAAAGGGCTGGTTACCATTTGCAAGGGACACAGTTCCTTGGTGGTTGAAGCAAGGGGCCTCGGATCCTGGTGATGACTTTGATGAACATTTTGAAATCTGGACTAGTTTCTTGATCTCCCGTGACCTCATGTATGGGATGGCCTACACTCCAACCAACTATAAGTGTGGAGTGGAATATTACAATGTAGCCCAGTTTGCTAGACAATTTGGCCTCTGCCAACTCACTCCTTTGCCCCCATATCAATCGCTGAATGAAGATTTTAGTGATAGGCCTGTGATCCAACCGAGAGAACTGGAAAGGGTTAGAAACCTTCTCCCTGAACTGAGAAAAACCTTTGCCCTCCATACCTTCGTCGAACGCACTGATAAGGGGGCCAAATTTGATAGCTGGTGGGGAGGCTACACGAGAGGGTACTTCGTTACTCCATACTTGAATGCCTTCGACAAGCTCATGCCTCAATCCACTGGGGTTCCAGAACCTGGCATTACCGTGCCCTTGCAGCAGATCAGCCCTTCACCCTCCCTGGGTGCCAAGAGGAAAGGTAAGCTCTAGACCTTTGCTGTTTCTGCATTCTTCAATTCCTCATATCACTTGGACTGATCCTCTCCTTGTTTCTAGGCCCAGAGAAAATCCCAGAGGATACTCCCACTGATTCCACGCCACAGAAGCCCAAGAGAACTAAAATGCTGGCTCGGAAGCAAGCGCCAAAGGTAAAGTCCTTTAGCACCCTCTCATTCCTCCAATACATTACTTACACTCTGAACTTTATCACAGGGCCCTCAAACCAATGTGGCTGGTAGAACAAGGAGTAGTGCCAAAACCAGTTCTCCTGAGTCTGATCCTTTGGAGAAGGTTTGTGCTCTTCTTGGCTCTGCCCTTGGCCTCACTGAATCCTTGGCTAACTTCCCTTCTTCCTGACAGGCCACCTCCAAGACCACAGAGGGGCAAGCTGACTCTGCTCCTACCAAGAAGAGACTGAGCAAGAAAAAACCTACTCCAAGTGACTCTGAAAATACCGTGTCTGCCACAGAAGGCAATCCCATTGTAAGGATGTACTGTGACACGTCCTCTTCAATGTTTATGGCCCCTTACCATCATCTAATCCCTCTTGTTTTTAATCCCAAGGAACTTGATGATTACTTTGAAGAAGAGAAAGAGATAGAAGACAAAGGGCTGGATATGCCATACCAGGAACCTGAACATGAGACATCCTCTAGGACTCCAGAGAAACCTAGCTCGCCAGCAATCAAACCCATTTCTTCACCTGATCCTCCTGCCCAACCTGAATTTGTCATCGTAACCGAGGAAGACGAAGACGAAGATCTGGATACCCTGTTCAAGTCCGCTCATGACCTGCTGAAGGCAGCCAACTCTGGAACCTCGGGTAGTGGCCCTGGATCCACCTCTCAAACTCAATTCACACCAGATGAAATCGCTGAGGCCAAAACAGCTCTTAAGATGGCCCTTCTTCAGAACTTCAAGGCCATCGTCCATCCAGCTCGAGCCTCAAATATCAAAAAGGCCATGGAGGTGCTGGTCAAGACCCAGGCCTTGGGTACCGAAGAAACCTCCCTCCAGTACTTCCAGAAAGAATTCCCCACCATGATCAAGTCCCACGATTCCTCCACCCATGAGCTCAGCAAGGTAAATGCCAAGTTGGCAGAACTGGACCTGGTCGAAATGGAGTTCAACAAATTCAGTTCTGAATGGACTCAGCTGAAGGAGGACATCAAGGTCAATGAAGCAAGCATCACTGCCACCTCCACTGAAATTCAAGATCTTAAAACCCAGTTGGCACAAGCTGAAGGCCGAATGGAAGACTTTCGGAAGGAATCCAAAATCCTGGCCCAACATCATGAAGAATTGAAGGCTGGATCAAAAAGCCAGAAAATGAAGCTGAATCTCCTAGTTGAAGAGGTCCCAGGCCTTCGTGGGCAGCGGGACACATTTGAAGCTCAACTTGCCAGCCTCAACACCTCCTGGACAAATCTCAAAAGCAGTCTTGAAGGCCTTCTGTAGGTCTTGACCTCAAAAACTTTTACTTTTGAACTTTGGTTTGTAATAATTAGTATTATCTGCTTCTTGCCTGGCCTGGGACTTTCCTAATTAGCCAAGGCAATGGCTTGGTATGGTTTGGATAATACCTCTGTGGCCTAAACTTGAGGCCTTTATGTTTTTTGCAAAACAAGTCTTGGCCTCTGTTCAGGCCTTGCTAGCTAACCCCTTCATGGCTTATCGAACTGGTTTTCCCCAAAATCTCTCATCTCCCACATAGTAGGATAATGATGCTTCAAGTACTTTCCATTTGTTAACTGTTTAAACAAACCACCATTTAAGTCCATAAGAAGATACACGTTACCTTTAAGGACTTGGGAGATCTGGTAAGGTACTTCCCATGTTGGCGACCACTTGCCATATCTTGAATTCTTTTCATTTAGAGGAAAAACAGCCTTCCAAACAAAATCACCTTCGGAGAAGCTCTTTTTCCTCACACGTTTGTCATAGGACCTGGCAACCCTCCTCTTCTGAACCAACATATGGTCAAGGGCTGCGAGCCTGATTTCATCTAAGTCCTCAAGCTCTATCAGCATGGCCTGAGTGTAATCTGCAGGAGTAAGGCCATGTTGATATGCTATTCTTGCTGACTTTACTGCAACCTCCATTGGTAGGACTGGATCATGCCCATAGACCAACATATAAGGAGTTATATTGGTGGATTCTTTCTTCGAGGTCCTGTAGGCCCATAAGGCCTCAGAAAGTAATTCATGCCAAGCCCTTGGGTTATCCTCCACCATCTTCTCAATAATATTGACCAGAGTCCTATTGGTGGACTCGGCCTGACCATTTCCTTGAGCATAATAAGGAGTAGAATTGGACATGTTAATGTTTTGTTGTGTAGCAAAGTTGACCACTTGTTGACCCATGAAAATTGTACCTCTATCTGCCACCAAGTGTTCAGGCAACCCAAACCTATGGATGATTCTCTCCTTGATCACCTTGATTACCTCTTGTTGATCCACAGACTTTAATGGCACTGCTTCTGCCCATTTAGTGAAATAGTCCGTGGCTACCAAGATGTAAGTATGATTTTCAGAGAAAGGAGGATAAATTTTTCCAACAACGTCCAAAGCCCAGCCCCTAAATGGCCAAGGTTTGACCACAGCATGGTAATTAGCTGCAGGAACACGTTGAATTGGGCCATGGGCTTGACAGGGCTGACATCCTTTGGAAAAATCGATACAGTCCTCCAAAATGGTTGGCCAATAGTACCCATACCTTCTGATTAGCCATCTCATCTTTATTCCTGATTGATGAGCTCCACAGACTCCTTCATGGACCTCACTCATAACCTTCATGGCTTCCGGGCGCCCTAGACACCTTAAGAGTAAGTCATCTTCAAGGCGTTTCTTGTACAATTCATCTCCAACGAGAATGTAACTGATGGCCCTCCTTCTCACCTTCCTAGAGGCACTAAAGTAAGGCCTCTTGAGGACAGAGATGATAGGTGTACGCCAATCGTTCTTGGGTTCATCGTCTGACTCTTCACTAGTGAAGTTTGAAGTAAACACCTCCAGTCCTAGACCCCTTCTCCTAACAGAAGGTAACAATCTCTTTTGGACTGTGATGATCTTGTGAATAGTTCCTGGAGAGAGCTTCAGGCCTGTTGAAGCCTGAGCCAAGCTGTTGGCCTCAGTGTTCTTGCTCTTTGAGACGTGTTTGACAGTGACATTGTCAAAATCTTGCATTAACTGTACGGCTGCCATATAATAAGGAGCTAACTCCTCACTATAGCATTTGAATGTTCCTGCCAAGTGATTGATCACAAGGAGTGAATCCCCAATAACCCTTACTTCTCTGGCCTCTAGATCTCTAAGGATCTCAAGGCCTATAACGACTGCTTCATACTCGGCTTGATTATTGGTACATGGGAAATCAAACTGAAAGGACAGTTCAGTCCTCAGGCCCTGGGGAGAAACAATAATTATCCCACAGCCTGAGACCTCCTGAGTCCTTGATCCATCAAAAAGCAATGTCCAAGGAGTGGGTGATATTTCAAGGGCACTCAGTCCTATCTCAGATTCGTCGCCGATATCCACGCATGGATGATCAGCAAGAAAATCTGCTAAGGCCTGGCCCTTTACAACTTTTTGAGGAATGTATTCGAAACTGAATTCCATTAGAGCTAAAAACCATTTGCCAATTCGGCCTCTCATGATGGGCTGAGAAAGCAAATACTTAACTAGGTCTGTTTTACTCATGATGTAAACCAAAACGGGAAGCATATAGTGCCTCAACTTTATTGCTAAAAAGTACAAGGCAAGACAAATCTTTTCAATAGGACTGTATCTCCGTTCACATGGAGTCAGCAACCTACTTAAATAATAAACTGCCTGTTCCTTTCCTTGAGCGTTGTCTTGAGCTAAAAGGCCTCCAATAGAGCCTTCAGCTGCTGAGATGTAGAGCTTCAAGAGCTTGTTCTTGATGGGAGGCATAAGGACTGGAGCCTGAGCCAAATAGCCTTTGATCTCATCAAAGGCCTTCTGATGGCTTTCCTCCCACAAAAAGGTGTCTTGGTCCTTCAGCTTCAAGAGTTGGGAAAAGACCTGGACCTTCCCTGCAAGGTTTGAGATGAACCTTCTCAAGAAGTTAAATGAACCCAAGAGCTTCTGTAACTCCTTCTTGGTGGTAGGAGGCTTTGCTTCCACGATTGCTTTGGCCTTGTTCTTGTCAACCTCAATCCCTCTATTATGAACTAGGAATCCAAGGAATTTGCCTGCGGAAACTCCGAAGGCACACTTCAAGGGATTCACTTTCAAGTTGAACTGCTGCATCCTCAAGAATGATCTCCTCAAGTGATCCAAATGTTCATCGTAGGACTGAGACTTGACTACGATGTCGTCGATATAGATCTCCATGAAACGGCCAATGAAATCATGGAATATGGCGTTCATAGCTCTCTGGAATGTGGCACCTGCATTCTTTAGGCCGAAGGGCATTACGACCCACTCAAAGGTCCCTAAGGCTCCGGGACACCTAAAAGCAGTCTTAGCCGTATCGGCCTCATCAATGAAGATCTGATTGTAACCAGAATGCCCATCCATGAAGGACAGAACCTTGTGACCAGAAGCCCCGTCTACCAACTGATCTGCAACTGGCATTGGATACTCGTCCTTTGGGGATGCCAAATTGAGGTTTCTGAAGTCCACACATACTCTGACCTTGCCATTCTTCTTGAGGACTGGCACAATGTTAGAGAGCCAAGTGACATACCTGGCTGTTCGTATGAACCCAGCGTTAAAGAGGCGTTCAATTTCGTCATTGGCTTGCAAATAGACTTCATTGGACATCCTCCTTGGTGGTTGCTTGAAAGGTCTGAACCCTGGTTGAATAGGCAGCTTGTGTTCCACTAGACCTCTGGACAGACCTGGAAGCTCCCCATAATCCCAAGCAAAGCAGGATTTGAACTCCCTCAAGAGCTCGATGAGCTTTACTTTGACATCCTCTGGCAGAAGTTGGCTTATGTACACAGGTCTGGGATTCTCTAAGTCTCCCAGATTAACTTCTTCCAAGGGATCTTGCACGTCAGCCCTCAGATCATCTAACTTGGCTGGAGCTGCTTCAAGGTCTTCCAGACGGATTTCGTCCAAATCTTCAACCAGGTTATCATTCTCATTGATCACTTCGGCCGCAAAGGCCGAATGATCATCTTCTGATTCCTCACTTCCCATAAGCCTCTTCTCAAGTAAGTAGGCTTCAAACTTCGACAGCGTGGCCTGAAGGGCCACACTCTTCTCTCCTTCTGAAGGGTTTATTGACATTAAGACGGGCGTTTGAATGAAGCTGTAATCGGCCTGCTTGATTCCGTGATCATAGGACCGATTAACTCCTGAAAAAGTGCCTTCACCTCTTCAGCTAACTTGTTACCATGTATAGGGGCTACTTTGTGGCGGCCATACTTGTCAAGTCCTGCCACTTTCATGGGACCAACCCCTTCGTCGTATAAATGGGCCTCTGCATGGTTAGTAGAGGCCTGGAAAGGTCTGCGGTCAGCCCATATGACCTCCACGTCGTCTAGATTCCAAAAATGAGACACTGATGAAGGGTTGAGGGAACCGCTTGACAGGAGTGAATCCAATCTCTCCCCAATAGAACGTTGAAGGAAGAGCGTGAATCAACAACAAAGAAAGGTGTTGTCAAGGTCTTGGAACCTACCGTTAAGTTCATGATGAGAATACCTTGACAAGCTGTCTCCTTTCCTGTGAAATCCGTCAAGGTTGAAGTGCATGAGACCAGGTCTTGATCAGTCTTCCCAAGCTTCTGCATCATGAACCTAGGAATGAGATTGGTGGCAGACCCATTATCCACCAGAATTCGGTTGACTGGCATTCCATCAAGGCAACCAGCAATGTACAAGGGCTTGATGTGTTTGTTCATTGCAGGGCTTGGCCTCTCAAAGATTACGCTGGCTGCCCTATCCTCAGGCTTTCCCCCAGTCTCGTCCTTCAGCACAATCACTGAAGGCCCGTTCAGTCCTACAGAGAAGGACTCGTTCAAAATTTCGGCCGTCTGTCCCATTTCCACAAAATCCCCCTCCAAGGCAATTGGAGTGTTGTCTTTGGCTTCCAGCTCTGCTAGCAAGATCACCACCATGTTGCAGTGCATGTTGGGGCCCTGGCCAGGTTTAAACTCCTTCGCCTGTGGATTCAACCCTGACTTGCCCCCCGAGTCTGGCTTCCTTGGTTGGAGAGCTGTCTTCTTGAGCAGCGTCACCTGCCTTGGAGAAGGCTCAATCCTAGCCTCCTCTAGGGTTCTCTCCAAGAGTGGTTGTTTCTTGGGTACAGTAGCTTGTTTCAGAGGCGTCTTGGTAACGGCCTCTTTGTATGTCTTTCCCGCAGGAACTTGCTTCTTGGGTAAAGTCCTTGGAGGAGGCTCAATGATAGCCTCTTCCACAGTCCTTTCCAAGGGCTTGTGTACTCTCCTAGCCTTAGGCATTTCAACCTCAGGCTCTTCTGGTAGAACTTCCATTTTCAACTTCCCCTTGGGGTCATCTTCCACCATTGGGTCGTCCAGCAAATCCGTCTCTTCCCCAGCCCTTCTGATCGCCTGCCTGAATCGTTGGCGGCGCCTCTTCTGAGATCTAGACAAAGGTGGAGGAGGAGAAGGAAACTTGGGATGCTCAACCCTATGCCACTCATTTGGAGGAGTGGCTGGGGGTCTCACAGCCCTAGGTTTTCCTTTGGACGGAGCAGATATCCTCAGGTTGTCAAGCTCGTCCTCCACTTCAACCAACCCTGGCTGGATTCGGTTAAATTCTGATGCTCGTGCAATCCTCCTTCCCATAGGCCTGAGCGGCTCCTCAGACCTTTCTTCAGTCCTTCCCACAATAACGCTCTTCAGAACTGGCTTGCTAGGACTGGCATGATGTCCACACTCTGTACAAACCAACGAGCAAGTTGGTTTCTCTGGCTTCTTCACTCCTGTAGGTCTGGACCACCATGAATTCTGCCTTTCAAACCTTCTGACCCGCTCAGTCCTGAAATCACTTTCCTCACAGTAAGGATCCCAGTACCTGCCTGAGCTGGACTTGTGAACTTCTCTGGAAGGAGCTCCCAAGCTTATCTTCTGCCTAGGAGCAGTCCTAGGCATGCCTCTCATATCGACAGAGACCATATTTGTGCTTAGCCCTGAAGGAAATGGATTGCCATCTACCCCCATGGGCTGCTTATCTTTTTCGGGAAACTTGAACTCTCCCCGCTCAATCTTATCCTGGATGTCATTTCTAAATACTATGCAGTTATTCATTGAATGACTCCAAGAGTTGTGATACTTACAATACTCCTTGCCCTTCAGATCTTCCACGGTTGGAATCTTGTGACCAAACGGCAATTTGAGCAGCTTGTCAGCAAGGAGTTGATCAAAGATAGCCTCAGCCCTTCCCACGTCAAAGGTATAGGCCTTGGTTAGCCTATTAGGACTGTTCTGGATAGGTTGCTTCGTGGGCTCCATCTTGACAAAGGCCTTGCAGACGTATGGCTTCTTGTTGATGATCTCTGCTACGGCCACGTCTGGGTCTGCCTCTGCTTCCACTGCAGCCACCTCGTAGTTAGGGTCACGGTAGTACGTCCCTTTAGATGATGTCTTCCTGTCCTGCTCCTCCGCCAAGAGCCTTTCGTAATGAGAAGCCTTAGAGGACAATTCAAACAGATCTCTGAATTCTGTCCCATAGAACTTCTTCTTCATCTCAAAGCCCAAGCCGTTTAGTGCTATGCGCACGTATTCGGCCTCTGGAAGGACTATCTTGCACTTGAATCGAGCAGTCTTGAAACGTAGGAGATAGGACTCCACAGATTCAAGATGGGTTTGACGATAGCATGACAGGTCTGCCAACGTCACTTCTGGTTCTACCCTGTAGAACTGTTGGTGGAACATCTCCTCCAGTTGAGCCCAGGTCTGCACGGAGTTGGGTGGAAGGTTGATGTACCAAGTAAAGGCTGTCCCAGTGAGAGAATTGGGAAAAAGCCTCAACTTCAGAGCATCAATGGCCCCAGCTTCTTCGCATTGGACTTGAAACCTGGCAATGTGCTCTACCGTTGAATGCATGCTTTCTCCGTTGAAGGTCTGAAACTCTGGAACTCTGTAGCCCTTCGGGAAAGGTGTTCTGTCCACCTCTTCGGTATGAGGCTTTCTGTACATCGGTTTTCCCAAAGGTCTGAAACCAGGTCCTAACTGCTCCTGGAGCAAGTTCAGGACTTGATCCCGTCCCATGAGCATGTTTGGTACAGGAGGCGGTTGTGGATGCACCTCTTGTGCCTGTTGGTCCTGGACTGAACTTGCCCCCAAGTCTCAGAGGTTTGAGGAGTATGAGCAGCTCATTTGTCCTTCCCAGAGCCCTGGCCTCCTTGCAGAGGCCTTTTGTCCGTCTTATCAGGTTTGGGCTGATCGTCGGCCAACACAAACCTTCGTTCTTCATTTGCTGGAGGCGTCTGGGCTCCTCCAATCACGACTCCCTTCTCCCTTTGCCCCCCGAGTGCAGGACTGTTAGAAGAAGTAGCATGATAGAATGTTTGAGGAGGGGGTGGACCCCTTAGTAGGCCAGCTTGGTCTTGACCGTTGCCAAAAACACCAAACTGTGGAAAGCCCTGCTGCTGAGGAGCGAGCAGTAGCCTCTCTGTAATCGTAGCAGTCATTTTGTAGATTGCTATGGCCAGAGGTTCCAAGGACTGAGTGAACGATTGAGAGATTGGCTGTGTGATGTCGTGGGAGATCTCACGTCCTGCCATGAACATATAATTTTTAACGCTGTTAGTAGCGTCGTCAAGATCTTTAGTGCTGACCGCGGGGCCAGCTTCCTGGAGTACTGGCACGTTGACTGCCACTCCCTCAGGACTCTGTGGTGGATCTGGGATGGCTGGATCCGACTGTTGCTGTTGCTTCCTTGCCATAATAAAACCCTTAGACGATTAGGGTCCCACCGGGTGTGCCAAAAGATGTTTAGCTCCGAAATGGCTCAAAGGACTGAGCGGGCGTGCCAGGACTTGTCGCGTCCAACGTGAAGGACTGGGCGTCCCTGTTCTGACTTCTAGATCTGAGAGAGCGATAGTGCTGCAAACCTAAGGGCTAGATTGCAGTGAAGATCCGTGGTTTTGCCTCGACGAGTGAGGACTTAGTAATTTCCTAACCGTGTAGGAAAGAAAGTAACAACGTAGAATTACTTTACTATATCGTAATAATAAAGTAGGGGATGGAGAGAGATAGGAATAACTTTATTATGTTTCGTAATAACAAAGTTGGGATACAAGAGAGACGAAGCTCGAATTACTTGGTGAAGTAATTGAGTAAAAGGTGAGAAAATAGAGATAGTTGCTTCGCTGGGAAGGCTTTGGTTTTTAAGCGTTGAGCTTGATTGGTGTGGGAACCCCTTTCTTGTCTTGACTTCTAGTATTTATAGGCAAGGATCTTCGGCTTTTTGCATGAAAGGATTTCCCGCCCTTGCTCCTTGTGGTGACATGTGTCCCATCTTCCATCATGCATGGGATCATGGGCGGTTGAAAGAAGTTGTGAATATTGCCCATGACTCTTCCCCATCGTGGGAAGTTACTGCAGCAAAAGGAAATCACCCCATGTTGATTTTAGATCATGGGTAGATAGTGGTCCACCTCACTCCCCTTTTCGTGGGCTTCAAAGAGTAGTAAGCCAATTTGACCAAGTCAAATAGCCATGTGGCAATCATCCATACTAAACCACTTCCCTCTTTCGTGGGCCATCTGGAGCAACTAGTTACTTTGACTCGGTCAAATAATTCCTCACCAGGTAACAACTTTCTAACCTCTTTCCACTTTCCATGGGCCACTTGGGTAATGGGCCATTTAATAATTTAAATGGCCTGTTAACTTATTTTAGCCCACATTCACATTTGATCCATCACTTAACAAACCCGAACAAACCATGGGCCAGCCGAATATTCTTTGTAAGCAGGCCCAAACTCACGAACCCAAGCCCAAATCAAGCTGAAATTAATCGGGCCCACATACTCTTACCTTGGCCCATTAATTTTGACCCAATAACTCTTCAACCCATGTCCCAATCCGATTAACCTTTAATCAAATAACCGTCCAACGTTGGCCTTGGACTGGGTGCCAAAAGCGGGTGTAAACAGTATCCGTATCGGATATCGATACTCTCCGGATACGTATCCAATACGCTTTTTAAAGTATCCTGCTTTTAGAATTATTTTTGGGTATCCCAATACGTTTCGGATACGTGCGGATACTCTCAGATACACTCCGGATACGTATCCGATACGTTTTGGATATGCGCGGATACGTGTTGGATACACTCGGATATGTTTCGGATACGCGTGAGGGTAAATATGTTATTACTTAAAATATATGAGTTAAAATTGCAAGTAGGACTATATTTTTCTTTTTCCCCCACCAATCGACACCAGAAACACACCGACGATATCCTCTATCTCGACAACCTTGTAAGTCTCTCTCTCTCTCTCTCTCTCTCGTTGTGTGTATGTAAATATATATATAACTACATAGATACTGTTATATATATAACTATACGCGAATATATCTCTCTCGGCATGTGAAATGGTGAACTTGTGTATAATATATTTTTAGGAATTAAAAAAACTTTATTTATTAATGAAAAACTTTAATTATTAATGAAATTTTAGGAATTAAAAATTATATATAATATATTTTTTATTTACTTTTATATTCAACGTATCGTATCTTTCTTTTTGAAAAAATCATGTATCCGCGTATCCGTATCGTATCAATATCCCGTACTATCATACAAATTTCATGATTAGGACTCCTGGTGCTATGCTTTTAATTTCTCCAACTAACAGTTTAACGGAAAAATTCACCAACAAATATTGAATAATGTATGAATGTAAACATTAGGAACCTGCTGTAAATTTATACATGGAAAACCTTATATACATCTAATGTTTTCCTTGTGTCCCTTCGTAAGGAATTCCTAGACCCGCCACTCATCATTAATGGAAGCCATCTTTTAATACGAAAATGACAAAAAGGAATATGCCTAGATACTATCCACATACATTTCCGCAAGAAAGTACTGTATTAAATTAGCTCAACACCACTATCTTACCGCACTGCACTTATATCGTGGCCGGACCTAAGATTACATTATTCATGTCACGAGAACTCGTGGCCGGAGCTAAGATTACATTATTCACGTCACGAGAACTCAAGGATTGGGTGAGAAACTCGAAATACCTAACACGTTAATCAACCAAGACTTTCCACACACTCAGAGGTTGTTCCAGTGGTAAAGGTGAATGATTGACTTTGGGAGTACTCCCATTGGACAATGGTGACTCGACTGTAGGGCTGTTCCTCGGTTATTAAAAAAAAAACCATGACTTATCATAAATCACATAAACGCAAGAACCAAAAAACAAGATGAAATCTACAAAACAACACACATTCCAAATTCCAAAAACACAGAAATTATATCGAGACATTTTTCACTGGATATAAGATTGGCCGGTGATATCAATGTCACGGTCTCCGGTTGACGGCGGCGGCTTGTGCTTTGGCTTGACCGCCGGTTCAGCCGGCCCATCGGCGCTCTGCGTGTCGCTGGCCGGTGGGTTTCTAGGCTTCTGCGGCTGTCCCGCCTCCGTGCCGTACATTCCGCCGCCGTAGGCTTCCCTGGTGACGGGCTCCATAGGCGAGATATTGGGCGGTTGGTGCTCCCTCGGCAGGACCGGATCCTCCTCCTCCTCCTCCTCCTCCTCCTTTCTTTGCCTCTCCTCCTTTTTCTCCATTGTTGTTTGGATTTCGCTTTACTGTAATGCATTTATATACTCCTCGCATTTGTCCCGTTGGGAGAGTGTTTACACGTGGCAGATTGACAACGTGGGTAATGAAAACTTGAGCCACGTCGTTTTAGTTGCACGCATTTCCTTCCTTATTTTACTAGAAGAGGATCCTAGGGATTCGGGATTCCTGTAGTGAGGCCGGGCGTTACCAGCCTTGCAGTCAGCAGCTTAGCCCTCTATCTAAGTTTTTAGAAATTTTAAAAAACGGAAAAATTTTCAGTGCCGAGCGGGTATCACGTGGTGTCCGTTCGTGCATCCGAGCCATCCATTTCATTTTTGAACGGTTCAGATTTGGAGAGAGAAAAAGAGAGAAAAAGTGTTGGGGTAGGAGGAGAGAGAGTGTTTTAATCCGAGCCGTCCAAAAGTGTATTGGACGGCTCGGATGCGCCGAGCGGGTGCCACGTGGGCAATACCCGCTCGGCACTGAAAAATTCCTCTTTAAAAACACATGCCGATGGTATTTGTTGTGCATAGGTGGCATTTATATTCTACTTTCGAAGCAATTGTTTGGTTCGGTAGTTAGACCCTGTTCCATTTAACTTTTTTTTTTAGCACTTTTTGTCCTTATTCAATTTTTTTCTCCTTTTTTTAGTTCTGCCCAATTTTTTTTCAAGGATTATTGATTCGAATCGGAAAAATAATTTTTTTTCCTTTTACCTAAATATTTTGGGAAATAATAATTTTATAGCAAAAAATTTGCTATAAAGTGGTTTTTTTATTAAATATTTGGGCAAAAGTAAAAAGAATTATTTTCTTTGTGGCGGAGGCAATGTATAAGCAGTGGGGACGGATTCTAATAATACCAGTTTTACCCCCGAATTACATGGCCGTCAACAACTACCAATGAAACTTAAGTACTCATACTATGGGTAACTTGCAGCAGTTGATGTTTCCGTTTGAGTTTATGATAAACTACTTTTATATTATGTAGTAGGTAATCTTTTGCGACACCACTTCCAAAAACAAAAAAAATAAAAAACAAACCTGCACAAGGATATATTTGAGAAATTTCTTTTTGGGTGACATATATGTTTATCTGCTGTAGCATATTTGCATTTAAATACTAGAGTCAATGGATTGTAAGCACCTTAATTTTATGTTTATTATTATGGAGTCAACTCAATAGATAAAGATACCATGGAGGTCTAAGCTACTAGTGCTGAGAGAGAATAAGCCAAAACCGAACGTTACTATTTGTGTCTGTAGGGAATGGCTCTTTTACTTGTGTACTGGAAGAACATGACTAACAAGGTCCTTGTAGTTGTGAAGCTCAACAAACAGTTTTTTGGTACTATGGAAATTAGAATGTCAACCAACAGTTGCGTATATTGCTCGTGATGAATGGGCACTCTTTTGTGTTGTCAACCATGTGTGTGGATGTGAGCAGATGTAGTATTTGCACTCTATCAAAACTTCCCCCTTCTTTGTCTTGGTTATAAGAACAATTGGATTGATACTTATGCATTTTGTGAGGCGTTAATATTCTATCCCTCTGCTTCTAGGTTGGTCTAGGAACTGGGGAGAGGATCACTTGGGAAATGGGTATGCAACTAATCTTACAATTGCATTCACTCATGAGCAAGCTTTTGTCACGATTTAAAGCAAACTATAGTTGTTTTCGTGCTATATTGAGAATTTGTGTGAACTTGCATGCCTTCTCTCTCTGTACCAGTAAGGTGCACAAATATGGTAAGAGCACAACGGGTGAAAGCTGGGATATTGTTGCAGATGAAGAAACTTACTATGAGTAAGATATCTCTTCCTCTCTAATTGTTTTTGGTAAACTAATTCACTGAAAACAAATGCTCACAGGGGCATTCCCCTGAACAAAACAACCAAAAACACCTGAATCACAAGCCATTAGATGTGCAGCTACTACCAAGTACCAACACAAAACATACAAACAGAATTGCCTAGACTCTTTAAAGACGCGGTAGACACCCTTCAAGTACCGAAACAAGCAAAAGATAATCAAGATAGTGAAGACACCCCTATGAGTTATTAGCCAATCCATGCACACCATTGTGGTTGTATCCGTTCCCTACAAATTTGTCCAAGAACTGAGAGCAGTTTCAATCCTGGCACTAACAACATCAATTCCATTGCTTCTATGTGGAAATATTCTTGCATTTTCCCTTCTAAGTAATTTGCATAGATCATTATTGATTGCAACCTAGACCATTCAATCTCCTCATGTAAGGAGACTGGGGCCTCCGAATGCCATTTTTCCTAAGCAAATGATCCCAAACTTGGAGGAGTAAGGACACTCAAAAGATGGGTGATCATAAGACTCTAACCCAGTGTCCTGTCTGTGTAATCTGTCTCTAGTGGAAAGCCTCTCTAGAAACTTGAATTTGCATAAAAACCAAGAAGTTTGTTTTAAAATGACGATGAAGATTTGTAATTCACTGTGATCTTAAGTTTTTAATCAAATCGACTAATTTTTAACTATTGATGGAAGGGCTGAACCTCATTACGGATGGGCAGACGTGGTGGGCGATTCATGTCAGTTGCTATCCATTGAACCTCGGGAGAGGCCACCTAACGTCTACCGAAATATTGATTTTGGGTCATCTCCACCACCTCCAGACAACGTCCCACCATCACGGTGACAAGCTGGTATTTTATAAATCCTTTTTAGGAAGTTCTTAAAATCATTGTGATCAAATTTGGACCATCACGGTGACAAGCTGGTATTTTACAAATCCTTTTTAGGAAGTTCTTAAAATCATTGTGATCAAATTTTGCAGCTCATGAACTCTTGTTGGAACATTCGTGCCAAACCATTGTTCTTCAATTCCATCCGTTTTCTCCGGATTTTCCCCCCAAGTCTCTACTGATGCATCATTGCATCTAAGGCCTGAAGGTTGTAAATTCAGTATTGGTTTTACGTTGTCTGAATATGTAGTTTCTGACCTTTTCATTATTGGTGAAGTTGTTTCCACCTTCTTTTCGCAGTGCTGATAGAACTGATACTTGAGTTGATAAAACAGAATACAATCACCATCGAAAAAGCTAAGGAAACCGACGAGGGGGGACAGACGGCCATGGGGCCGGGCCCATTCTGGGGTCTATACAGATGATCCGAGCAGTACAATGATTTGTTATTAAAAATGAGTGGGCTCCGCGTGTCCGTCGGTTCCCAGTCGGTTTCCGTAGTAGCTCTACAATCACTATTCATAGATCAGAAAGGAAGGAGTACTATAATAAAGTACTACTATTGTTTTAGCTATATTCAATTAACGTCATAGGACATTACAGTACTATTAATTAATGTTGACTCTAAGAGAAAGATTGCTTAACCAAAAGGTAGCCGTATTGATAGATCCATGTGGCTTATGGTCCTTAATTAGGATTACTTTAATTAAGAATAGTTTAATTAATTAAGAATTAGCTGACAACAGAACTAGGTGCCGTCTTTGACTCCTGATTCATTCTTTTGAGTGCGGATGAAAAAGTATTATCAAATACTAGTAGAATAATACTTCGTCCGCGTTTGTTTGTTCATTTTTACTATTTCACACACCTTTAAAAATTGTACATGCCTTTCAATAAGAATTTTTAAAAATATGCAATATAGATTTTACGGGGCGGCTCCGAGAACACCTGAAAAAATACCCCAAAGTTCCCCATCGAATTTCGATGATATGAGCGGCTCAATGTAATCAGACGGTACACGTACCTTTAAAATCACATTTCGAACACATCGAGCTGTTCGGATTATCAAAATTTGATCGGAAACTATGAGATTGAGATTTGGGGTATTTTTTTAAGATATTTTTTAGGTGTCTCCAGAATTGTCCTGTAGATCTTATATGATAGATTTCACTTAATTCTACCATACAGAATTTTCAAAATCAGGGAGTCCATTACAAATTAAAAGTTATAGATCATTTAATACATGACAAGAATGTCGAAAATGAACTATAACAAATACTAACATAGGAAGTGAAGAATATTAGTACTGTAGTATTCTTTTCCTTGCTTACCTCACGTGGTTTTATATTTTATATGTTACTCCCCTAATCCCCAAATAAATTCTTCTCGGTTTTCAGTAGTAGTAGTATAATATACTACTCCGCAAGTTAATTACGGCGCTAGTTAATTACAGAAGTCATAGTTAAAAATTCCTCCCCCAGTTGGGTCCAAAATTTATTTAGTTAAGTGTTTCAGGACCTCTTTGGACACCTGAACGTTTCTTCATTGAATACTTAGAATTTCAGATTTGACATCTGAACGTTTCTTCATTGAATACTCTCTCCATTGACAAGTTCTCGTTTAGAATTTCAGATTTTGAAAAAAAAAGGCTAGTGATTTTGTCACACCCTTTTTTGTTATTGCCACACCCTGCAAGTGTATTTTTTCACCAAAAAATACACTTGCAGGGTGTGGCAATAACAAAAAAGGGTGTGGCAATATCATTTCCCAAAAAAAATGTAAAAAAATTGTATCCAATTTGGCTAAGCATGTTTCCACTGAAGAATTTGAGGAAAAAACGTTGGTGTTTTTACCATCTCATTCATACTTATTAACAAATTTTGACATTTTAGCTAGTTGTTCACATTAATTAACAAATTTTTTACACACATATCTATCTACAACTTATTCACTACCGAAAATAACTAACAACTTGATTGCAACAAATTTTTTCTCAAAATTTATTTACTACCGGAAATACCCCTTTATTTGTAGAGCCATTCAAAAGGGATGGTGCTATTGACACAAAGAAATAGGTGATCGCGATGTGGAGCCCGCACAGGTTTCACACAAAGGATTCAAGTCGTCTATTAAATTTAAAACACTTTCTCAAGAGTCATCGCAAAAAATCAACTCAATCCGATACCTAAAAGTACTTGACTCTAATTTGGCTTCAAAAGTCAAACTGTAACTTTTTTTTGTCTCTACTCAAATTTTTTTCGCATTTGTTAGTTTTGCGTCAAACTTTTGTAACTTATTGATTCGTCTCGGCGAGAGGAATCGGAAAAGTAAAAAAAAATTTGATCGAAACTCATAATTAAAAAAAAAAAAAACAAGAATAAGTAAAAAAAAAAAGTTGTCTTATTGACTTATTTTTGTCCTTATTCAAAAAAATATGAGTTTCAATCAAAATTTTACTTTTCCGATTCCTTTTTTCGAGCCGAATCAATAAGTCACAAAAATTTGACGCAAAATAAACAAATGCAAAAAAAATTAAAATAAAAACAAAAAAATAATAATTCACCCTACTTTTCAATCCAAATCCTCTTTTGATACCCCTAGCATTTTGGATTGATGAATTGGATTTTACTCCTAGTTACTACGGAGTAAAAGTAGTAAAGTAAAGTAACTTCTTTTAAAGTCCTGGCTTTTTTTCCTTTTCTTTAATTAAAAAAAAAAAACATCCTCTCCTCTTCCTCAATTTTTTTTTTTTTTTGATAATTCTCCTCTTCCTCATTGATTACTCGGCAACCACACCATACATATCACACCATGAACGTTCCAAACCTACACCAAACCTAAAAGAAAGATCAAAAGGCAACAGCTTCTGAAAAGTTCGTCTCTCTCTCTCTCTCTCCGCACGTGTATAGCGTTGTTGCATCGCTTCCCCCTCTCTCTCTCTACTCCACTTCCCCTCGTCTGTATCTCCGGATTTGTTTGTTTAATGGGTTTAGGGTGCGCCACCCAAGATCCGACTATGATCAGTCCGTGAGGAGGGACGGCGGCGGCGGCGGCAGCTAACAAACATGAGCCCTCAGAAATCAATATCGATACAGCTTTCGAGATGGTCCTCGGATCTCCACTGGCGGGTCATCCTCCTCCTCCTCCTCCCCCCTCTCTCTCTCCTCGTCTTCCTCTCTCTCTCCTCCTCCCCTCCCATAACCGCCTTCCGCTCCTCTTTTCCCTCTTTTGCCCCTCTCCAATCTTTCTTTTACACCCCTGCCCCTCCTCAACCAATTTACAGGGCTCGTAACAGCACGAGTGGTGGCCAGCCGGCGGCCGACCGGTCGGGGAAAACCGAGTTGGGCCGGTCCAGGATGGCGGTGTGTTTGGTGGGTGGGGCCAGGAGGTTTGAACTCACCGGGCCCTCGATCGTCGAGAGGATTCTGAAAGTTTATCCGAATTCAGATCTCTTCTTGCACAGCCCCTTGGACACGAGTGCGTTTAAATTATCCCTCCTGAGGACTGCGCCGAGGATCGCCGCCGTGCGGATATTCGAGCCCAAGCCCATCCCCGAGACCGAGTCGCAGGCCCGAGTTCTCACCGCCAGCGGCTCACCCAATGGCATACAGGTAATTTTACTCCGCCATCACTAATTAATTCTCTATGAAAAGGGTACGAAGTCCTGTCCTGTTACTTTCTAGGGGATACTATTTTTATTTAATTGAGGGTTTTGTTTTTAGTCAAGCGATCTCTAGAAGTTTGGTAATCACTTTCGTTAGTTGGTTTAGTTGTACCCGACAAACAACTCAACCGGCGCATGTTAGCTTTTGGTTGTTTTCGCTAGGAAATGACTTCTCTGTGTGGTCTGTGTTTGGATTGCATAGCGCAGTCTGTGAAATCGAGAGTATTTAATGGCTATATTTTTTTGAAGACTCGTCGCGGAAAGAATGATTCTTTTTTAAAATTTGGACCATTAGTTCTTGAGATGAACGACAAGATGAGAAGATGAGACTGTAGTCCAATCGCAGGGAAGCTGAATCTTTTTGGAGTATTTTTTTTTCCTTTTGAGAGAATCGACAAATAGAAAATGGTGGCTTTGGCTTTGATGTTAGACTTTATCCCCCATTGATCATCTAAGCCACCCAAACTTGGTTAATATATTCTAGAGCTACTTCACCTATTGCCAATTGGTTTTAGGTTGGATCAGTCCAAAAATCTAACAGTCCCGATTTTAATCGGACACCCCGTTAGTATTCTAACAGGTCTCAAGACTAGTTGTGGTGCTGAACACCTGATAACTTGCAGTATTTGTGAACAAAGTTAGCAATTTAAAATTGGTTATTTTGAACACGGAAAACATGTAAAGTGAAGGGTGGGAATCACTTTGTTGGTTGGTTTTAATTGGTTGTATCCGTCGGCAAAATTTCCAACAACTCAATTGGCGCACATTAGCCAGAGTTTTCCTTTCTTTCCTTTTTTTTTTTTTTTTTGTTTCTTTTCTTCTTATTGTACTTGGTAATACTAACAAACAAAAAAGGTGGAAACCGCTTCAATATCTTCAATTGACCATAGTGCCTCTTCATATCCAATTTGAGCCACCAAGCTTCTAACATTTTTTAGCAGATTCCTCAAATATCATCTCTAGAAGTGTACTTTGAAACTTTATAAAGTAAAGCATAAATTTGGTGGATTTGAAGGATGAATGTCATTGTATATTATAATAGACCATTCAAATACTACTATTTTTTAATAGAAAAAAAACAATAATTGGAGAAGATATATAGTGATATAGAACAAGACATGTGAAATGTGAAGCAGTTAAGTAACATTTGTTTGACATTTAATGGGTGCTCCTCATCCATCAAATAGTGTTTGAGAAGCTGCTGTGTTTGGTTTGTGTTTTGAAAAAAAATTTGAAAAATAGTAGGGGTAATAAGTGGAGAGAGATAGAGAGAGAAATGTTAGAAGTAGGGGGAATCTAGGGAGAATTTTTTGAAAAATGCTTTTTGAAAAACAAAGAGAACAAGGCATCGACTCGTGTGCAAGTCTAATTTGTTACTGTAAAATATATGTGAGAGATTATTGGTTCTATATTTTATCAATGATGCAGTTGGATATTGAACAAAACACCTACACTTCTTTCAAAAAAATTGCTTACGTGAAATTTGGGTGACTATTTGGGATTTTATATGTATGTAGGCGTAGTAGCATCATCGACTCTTTTTCTAAAGCAGTTGGTTCATGTACTTGTCGCGTATACGTTTTTCCTAAAAGTATTTGTGTTTAGCGTCTAAATGTACTCTTCTATTAGTATAATCAAGGTGTCATGCGTTTTACATTCCTGAAAGCAATTGCTGACCTAGATGTTGGGAATGCTCATCCCATCTAACAACCACTGGCCTGAAAGGATCTGGACTAGTTATATTGTAGATTTGCCGTCTAAATTGTACGGAGTACTATTTAGATTTTGCCTAATAATGTAGATCTGTCCGCGGGAGTTGCTGGATTTTTTGAACTTAAATTGGAGGGCTTTCCTGTAGAGCCACAGTAGAAAGTCTAAGAAAAAGACATTTACCATTGATTTTGCAATCCTTAACTTATTTGTGGCATAATTCCATGGTCCCACCTTTAATACATTAGGCCAAGCTCCATCATATTGCCTAAATTCTACTACATTGAATTGCGTTCTTATTCTCCTTAATGAAAAGTTCCACAAAAAATGTATATCAGTTAAGACATTACATTTGTAGCTGAAATGACATTGTTGTGACCTCTTTATGTGGAGGTTGCGTGTTCGGGTTGGGTCCCAATTTCTTGGTTGCTTTGGAAATTCAGGTTTTTTTTGTAACTTAAGGGGCAAAAAAGAAAGAAAATCCATGTCACTGTTTCTTGTTCTTGCTCTATAGTTTTGATGAAATATGGGTTTGATTTAGTAGTATAATTCTTGTGCTTCTTTATGTAATTTCTTCTGTATTTATGGCCCTGTTGTTTAGATTTCGATTCCATTCTACTATTTAATGAGTCAATGACTAATGAGCATGGACTGTTAGGTTTTGGGGAACTTGAAGGGAGCATCTACTGAGGTCATATTGAATGCTAGTACTACTTAATCTAGATTCATGCTCACTAGATTCATGCTCTGTTGGCCTTTTGTTGGCCTTCGCTTGTCGTCAGCGCTCTCATATCTATTGGCGATAGCACAGTTGTACTTTTCTCCATTAATGGAATTTCTTACGCTCCCACCCAAAAAAAAAAAAAAACTCCGTGTCGAATTATCTTAAACTTGGAAAAGAACTCACCTCTTAGAAACACAGAACTTCACTATTTTTGTACCCAAAAGAAATCCTAATGTAGTGAAAGCTTTTTCTGTTTTGTGTAATTCAACTTATCTCTGTATTTTCCCTACGCAGGGACTCTTGCAATATTTCCACCTCGTAGAAGAATGCCTGACGATGATCAAAACGTACCAGGCCCAAAACAACTTCACATACGACTGGATAGTGCGAACCCGAGTTGACGGATACTGGTCAGCTCCACTCGGGCCCGAAAACTTCGTCCCTGGCCAATATGTGGTCCCACCAGGCTCATCTTACGGCGGACTCAACGACCGGTTGGGAATCGGCGACTTCATAACTTCCACTGTGGCCCTCTCCCGCCTCTCCCTCGTCCCCCTACTCGACTCAGCAGGGTTCCGTCTACTCAACTCGGAAACCGCCTTCCGAGCCCAACTCACCACCAATAACGTCTCCTACATCACCAAACGTGTTCCTTTTTGCGTTGTGTCTGACCGGCAATACGAATTCCCACCTGCTAGGTATGGCGTTCCGGTGGCGGCATTGTCGAGCCCAGGTCCATTGAACGGGGCCAAGTGCAGGCCGTGCACGGCAGCGTGTTATGGCCCGTGCGTGGGGAGTGCGATGGATCGGTTAAACCGGGGGTGGAGCTGGACGGAATGGGCCAACGGGGCCCTTCAGTTGTGCGATGCCCACGGGGAGTGGGAAAAGGGGTGGGAGAGGGTGTTTGATAAAACTTGTGGGAAGAAGCTCGCGGTGGCGAGGAAGCGGGTTAGGGGGTTGAAGTTGAAGCAGTGTGTGGATGATTTTGAGAAGATGAAGGGGAGGACGGGTAATTGGGACGCGCCGCCGGCTGTGGATATTTGTAGACTCGGATTGGGATCATAATATGTGTAAAGAGATTGAATAGAAGTTAGTTCATACATAGTTTACACACGGTACTTTTAGGTTCTTTCAAATTATTTTAAAATTATTATTTTAAACGGCTCGAAAAATTATTTGCAAACGTTTTTAAAAATTATTTTAGAATTATACTCGGATTGTTTGTAAACGACGCATGCAGTAATCCATTACAATTTGTTGTCCGAAAATGCTAGTATTTTGTAATTTGAATGTAAAATTGAAAGATTGGATCAAACACCTACACATATCGGATTGAGTTGATTTCCCACTGAGCCATTTGGAGAATGATTTTAAAATTATAAAACGGCTTGTATTATTCACGCGGGACGTGTACCTATTTGTGTGTTTCTATTAATGCTTTGTTTGTTTTAGTTTTTGAAAATTATTTTTTAAAAGATTCCCCCTAGATTCTCTCTACTTCCAATCATTTCTCTCTCTATCTCTCTCCACTTATTATCTTTAAAAAAAAAATCAAAAACGAAACCAAACAAAACATAAAGGGTTCTTTGCTGTCTTGACTTTTTGGTAATTTGATTTGATTTGATTTTTTTGAAAAAAGTATTCGCCCTATGAGTTATCATGACAAAAGAAGATGCCAAATGAGGTTTGATGGAATAGGGTTGGGAAAAATTTCCCAACTGAATAGCCCTGACCAAAATCAACAAGATCGACCAGATGTAATCATTTTGATGGATTAAATTGTCTGATCAAAAAACTTTGATGGAGTGTACATTTTACGCGGCTTCGGCTATTCTTTGGATTTTGGGGCTCAATTTGCTTGCACCGCACCCACTTTACATATCCCAATCCGACACATACACCCACATTCACATGAGTGGTGGGTCCTGCACAATAATTTTAAATATCCATGACCAATATGACATGACAGGGGCATGCATAACTCTGACTTTTTCATAACAATAATTCAACTGTCTTTTTCTATAGATTTTTTAACCTCTTTATTGCTCCACTCTTATGTACTCTCTCCGTCTTTATTTAGAGTCCAGTATTCTATTTTGGGTTGTCTCTTAATAAGTGTCCATTTTGTAAAGTTACTGGGTAAAAATTGGTGCATTGTCTATTTTGTCCCTAAAAGTATATTCCATTTTGAAAAGTAAGTGAATAAAAATGTAATGATGATGGGTAAGTAGGGAAAGTAGATGAAAAAGTTGATGTGAAAGGTATAATGATGATGTCTTTTTAATAAGTTGAAATTACGAAGTAGGACACTTAAAAAGGAACAGAATGAGTAATAAATTTAAGAAAGATACAATCACCGTATATCATACAAATTTCATTAGAAACCTGCTGTAAATTTCTCCAACTAATAGTTTTAAACCTGCTGTAAGATACAATCACCGAAGTAGGACTCCTGATGCTATGCTTTTAATTTCTCCAACTAATAGTTTTAAGGAAAAATTCACCAACAAATATTGAATAATGTATGAATGTAAACATTAGAAACCTGCTGTAAATTTATACATGGAAAACCTTATATACATCTAGGGCCCGGTTGGATGCCATATGTGTTTTGGGTGTATTATTTATGAAGGAGGATAAGATGATATGGGGTATTAGTTAAGAAGGGAGGACCTACATTAATGTGACATTTATAGAGGGTGTATTAGGTGGCCATAAATTAGTACTATGTGGCCTGTATTAGCGAAGAAGGAGAGAAACGAATACAGGAGCGAAAAATGATACCAAACGGTGGAGCAACTGTCCCATCAGAAACCAATACACCCGATGGATCCAGCATCCAATCGGGCCCCTAATGTTTTCCTTGTGTCCCTTCGTAAGGAATTCCTAGACCCGTCACTCATTAATGGAAGCCATCTTTTAATACGAAAATGACAAAAAGGGAAATGCCTAGATACTATCCACATACTCGAAATACCTAACATGTTGACTTTTTACACACTTAGAGGTTGCCCAGTGGTAAAGGTGAATGATTGACTTTGAGAGTGTGATTTGACTGTAGGGCTGTTCCTCGGTTATAAATAAATTGTAAAAAAGAGATTAAATTCTTTACATCGCCGGTGTAAATATTTATTTCTTCCAAATCAATTATATTGCGCCACGTCGCCATATTTTATTGATTGAGACCACTATTTTGCAACATGGCGCGATATAATTGATTTGGAGGAAACAAATATTTACACCGGCGGTGTGAAGAATTTATTCTAAAAAAGACCATGACTTTTCATAAATCACATAAACGCAAGAACCAAAAAACAAGATGAAATCTACAAAACAACACACATTCCAAATTCCAAAAACACAGAAAATATATCGAGACATTTTTCACTGGATATAAGATTGGCCGGTGATATCAACGTCACGGTCTCCGGTTGACGGCGGCGGCTTATGCTTCGGCTGGACCGCCGGTTCAGCCGGCCCATCGGCGCTCTGCGTGTCGCTGGCCGGTGGGTTTCTAGGCTTCTGCGGCGGTCCCGCCTCCGTGCCGTACATTCCGCCGCCGTAGGCTTCCCTGGTGACGGGCTCCATAGGCGAGATATTGGGCGGTTGGTGCTCCCTCGGCTGGACCGGATCCTCTTCCTTTCTTTGCCTCACCTCCTTTTTCTCCATTGTTGTTTGGATCTCATTTCGCTTTACTGTAATGCATTTATATACTCCTCGCATTTTTCCCGTTGGGAGAGTGTATACACGTGGCAGATTGACAACGTGGGTAATGAAAACTGGAGCCACGTCGTACTTTAGTTGCATGCATTTCCTTTCCTATTTTAGAGGAGGGGCGGGTTATTCGCAACCACAAATTTCCTAAGGCCTCGTTTGATAAGGAGATGGGATTAGGATTGGGATTCGTAAGGAGACGGGATTGGTAATGAGAAGGGATTGATAATGAGTATGTTTGTTTGGGATGGGATTAAATGATGGGATTATTAATATCATGTTTGTTTGAGATGGGATTAGATGATAGAATTGGATTGATAGAAGAAATTGGTAATGAAAAGGGATTGGTAATGTGAAGGAGTTGGGATTGGACTATTAATACCCCTCAATACCAAGTCCCACGGGGTATTAGCAATACCCCCTAATACCCGGATTTTTAATCCCATCGGACTACTAGTCCGAACCATTTTTGGTTACCAAACAAGGTATTAATAATACCAACACTCTACCAATCCAATCTCAACCCTTTGGAGGGTTATCAAACGGGGCCTAAACGTATCCTGTTTTAAACACGGTGAACAATGCATATGCAGTTTAAAAAAAAGCTGCGTTTAGAAAATTTGTAGTTGCAAATATCAAACCCCTTAGAGGAGGATCCTATTCCTAGGGATTCGGAGTTCCTGTAGTGAGGCTGGGCGTTACAAGCCTTGCACTCAGCAGCTTAGCCCTCTATCTAAGTTTTTAGCGATTTTAAAAACACATGCCGATGGTATTTGTTGTGCATAGGTGGCATTTATATTCTACTTTCGAAGCAATTGTTTGGTTCGGTAGTAAGACCCTGTTCCATTTAACTTTTTTCTTTTTAGCACTTTTTTGTCCTTATTCAACTTTTTTCTCCCTTTTTTAGTTCTGCGCAATTTTTTTTAAGGATTATTGATTCGAATCGGAAATTATTTTTTTTTTCTTTTACCTAAATATTTTGGAAAATAATAATTTCACAGCAAAAATTTTGCTATAAAGTGATTATTTTCTTAAATATTTGGGTAAAAGTAAAAAGAATTATTTTCTTTGTGGCGGAGGCAATGTATAAGCAGTGGGGGCGGGTTCTAATAATACCAGTTTTACCCCCGAATTACAAAGGCCATGATAAATTTGTATCCAAAATTATACACATTTTCCCCTTATAATACTTACATCCCCTAAATTTTTGTCAAGTTTCAAAAAAAGTTTTTTTTACGGATTTGTTTTTCATAAAGACTCGTTATCTACATGTATATTGTAGCAAATTTTACGTTCTAGGTTCATTTCTTTTATATTACAGTTCTTTACGATGAATGATAGAAAATTCTAAGACAATGTTAATTAATGGTGCCCCATCGAGTTAAATTCCTGGCTACGCCACTGAAGATTTCATTGACATATGTTTTGATTTTCAGGTATACATGATTCAAAAGTTTAGAAATGGTTGAAATATGCAAGTAACCTGTGGTTCTTGGTTTGGGCCGGTAGGTTGGTGTTCTTATTCTTGTAAACTGGGTTAGAAACACAAGAGTTCACTTTGATGAAACATAATTCCTTGGTGGGCTTTCACTGTTATTGGCTTTTGTTGCAGTTCTATTGGTAAATTCTTAGAAATCTGCAATCAAACAGAAATTGGTTCACTCTCATTCTTGCTTTCATTTATGCTTCACTCTTTCGATCATTCCGATGTGCCTCTTTCTTTCATTTTTATTATAGAATATAATGATTTAACTGAGCATTTTTTCAAACTTCAAATGTAAAGCAAACAAGTTCTTCCTTCTGAGAGAATTGGGATTTTCCTTTTGAAGAATTGTTTGGATTTGTAAAATAAACTTGAATTCTAGAATAAAATGGAGATAAATCGAGTTAGATAACAATGGGTCAATAGGGGAGGCCATAGTAGCATACTTCATTACGAAGATGGTGCAATGTACCTACATTTGTTACTTACGACAAGTCTCTCTATTCAAATGTTAAATGAAATTGTGCAGACATTTTTATTTTCTTGCCAAACGGATTTTTTTTGTCTTTATTCAAATTTTTTCAGCATTTGTTAGTTTGCGTCAATTTTTTATTAACTATTGATTCGTCTCGACGAGATGAGTCAAAAAAAATGAAAAATTATGACCCAAACTCAATTATTTCTGGAAAAATCCAAAAAAGGCCAAAAATTCAAACTTTCCGGACTTTT
The DNA here is from genome assembly GCA_018127125.1 of Rhododendron griersonianum. NCBI lineage: Eukaryota > Viridiplantae > Streptophyta > Magnoliopsida > Ericales > Ericaceae > Rhododendron > Rhododendron griersonianum. The sequence goes on from CM030793.1 coordinate 1,367,121, forward strand.
TCTTGGTTTTTTTAATCTTGTCGAAACGATTCAATAATCCATAAAAAAAATAAAAAAACTTTGGCGCAAAACTAACTAACAAGAAAGGAAATTCAATAAAGACAACAAAATATTTAGGTAAACATTAATATTGTAAAAGTATAAATCCCCGAAAGAGAGTCAGGAAAATATTTTGGGCCAACTGAAAGATCTTTAAAGGGAAAATGACGGCCAAGGACGTGTTTTGATAATTAATACCCGCCAAGGACAAGCTAAAAACATTTGTTAATGCTGAAAATGTTCTTGGCGGGTATTAATTATCAAAATATGTCATGGGCCGTCATTTTCCCATTTTTAAAAGTTTTTTTTTTAAATCTATTTCAATGGGTTTCAGCTTAAAATGAGGTAGGCCAGCTGGTCAAGCTCAATCCAGTCCATTAAATCCTAGAGGCCCGCTTCAAAACCCAATTCCTCACTAGAAGCCAAATGCTCCGACCAGGCGACCACGATGACGGGTATACTAGTCACGTTTTCAGAAAATAGCGGCCAAGTGTCAAAACGTGCGGCCAGGAGTAATAAGATACGGCCTAGAGTAATAAGACGCGGCCAAGATGTCCGAAAATAGACCATACACTAATCATGCTTTTACTAGTAGTAAACAATAAGAAAACGCGTGTTCCGTAATCACGCTTTCAAAAAATCGCGGTCAGATGTCAAAACTTACAGCCACTAGTAATAAGATGCGGCCAAGAGTAATAAGCTGCGGCCAAGATGTCCAAAAACAGACCAAACACTAATCACGCTTTTACTAATAGCAAGCAAGAGGAAAACGCGATTTACCATGAAGCCTTTGGTCTTCTCTCACAGTAAGATTTATACGTGATTTTTTATTTTTTTTTTGTTTCAATTTCATGTTTCCATCATAATCTCCTCTGATTTTCCTGCGGCAAATTTCATCCCTAATCTACCGAGGAAATCCCCGGGCTGCTCGATTACTTGAATTCTTATCAGCAATGAGATCAGCCCTCTTCCAGATGGAGAAAGAATGCTTCTAATGAGGTCCATCATTTCGACATGGCCTTAAATGTCGGAAAAGGATTTATTGGTCAATATGAGTTTGATTCTTCTGCAAGTAATTCAGAAACTACCCATACAACCCCCTACTCAATCCTCTTCAAAACAGAAACCATGGCTATCCTCTTGGCCATCACTTGGGCACTGCACCACAATTTTAATGTTGTTTTCTTATATTCTGATTGTTTACTTGCTATCATGCAGCTGGCCGGTCGGATAGATTCGCATTACGCGGAAATTTTTTTGTTGCACAATCTTGATCGAGAACTATCCAAATTAGATTTTTGCTGGTTAACCAAGATTGAGCGCAAGGACGTGCATTCCGCCCACTGCTTAGCAAAGTGGGCATTGCTGTCTCCTACAATGTCTACAGATGCACGGGGAATACCCTTTTGGGCCGGAGCTACCTCGGACCTCCGTCTTTTGTTTATGTAGTTTTCTTTCATGTAAATCGTTCTGTTGTTGTTTGGTTTCCCTTGTATTCTGTAATTGTTATCTTTCATCAATACAATTCTCTCATGTTTCTAACCCCCTACTCAATAGTCATGTTACAACTGAAATTCAGTGAACTTGATCAATAATCATGGGCCAAAACCCAATTTCCGTTTGACCAAAAATAAAAATTAAAAAAAAGGCCAAAACCACTTTTAATTAATAGTAAATTAGAGGCCGGTCCTGATTTTTAGGCTCGGTTTGATTCCAACCCTGAATATTATTCCCAAACCTAAATAGGCTCGGTTACGTTACTGAATGACTTTTTTGCCCACAAATATCCTGTCCACGAGTTAAAACTGAACTCACTCCCACCCCTCTCTCTCTCTCTCTAAACCCCTCCCAGCAACACCACCGACATCTCTCTCTGTTTCTCTCCCTCCCTACCTCCCTCCACCGATGGAGCAGCTCTGACCACCGTCGCCGTCGCCGTCTCCTCTCCGACAATGTCGTTGTCGCGCTACTACCACTGCGCCCAGTCCTTCGCCCCATCATCGGCGGAGGTCGACGAGACCATGATCGGCAACTAGAGCTCTCCGAGTCAAGATATGAATTCGCCGTCGCCGCAGAGACGACGATCTGAATCCGCCACCAATCACAACGGCCAGAATGTTGAAAGCGTCGCCGGCATCGGGAAACTCGATTTCGATAAATATTTATCAAATCTCCTTGCTCCTCGGTCGAATTTTTGCAAAAATCATAATCGAACACGTGATTTCTTTCAAAGAAGTCGGGCAACTGATACTTGAAGGAGGAGAGGAACCAGGAAATCTTATTGAGATGGGGCTTGCGGCTGAGGATGTTGGAACCATTCTGGAGACTAATAAGTTAGAGAAAGGTGATTCCGGCTTCAATGAGATTCCATCGAGCTCTAGTTTGAAGATCGAGAACTTCAAACCTCCAGATTCAAGGAAACCAATAATCTTAATGGTGGAATACGTATGACATTTTTTTATTTTTTTTGGAAATTGGGATACACGTGCACTTGAAATGAGTTTTGCAAAGGTATTCTTTGAAATGTGTTCAAATAACACTACAAATAACTATATTTGATTTTGGTTACTTTTTTTTTTCAATTTTTGTTCGTGTGAATTATTTATGAGAACTGTATATTTTTTATGAGAACTATATATTTTTCTATGAGAATTGTGTATTGTTCATGAGAACTCTGTATTTTCTACTACAACTGTGTATTTTCTATGAGAATTGTGTATTTTCTATGAGAACAGTCATAGAGAACAGTCAGTTCTCTATGAGAACAGTCAGTTCTCATAGCCAATTGACTATATTTTTTATGAGAATTGTGTTTTTTCTATGAGAACTGTATTTTTGTCCATGATGATTGTCTATGAGAACGATGATTGTCTATGAGAACTGTGTATTTTTTATGAGAATTATGTATTTTCTATGAGAACTTTGTATTTTAGTGTGGTAAGACTATTTGAACAATGTATTTTTTAGTTCACATAGCCATTTCACATGAGAACGGTCTATGAGAACTGTGTTTTTTCTATGAAAACTGTATTTTTTTCTATGAGAACTGTTATTGTCCATGATGATTATCTATGAGAACTGTGTATTTTTCAATGAGAATTGTCTATGAGAACTGTGTATTTTTCTATGAGAACTGTATATTTTTCAATGAGAACTTTGTATGGTCCATGAGGACTATCTATTGGACTGTTTATTTTCTATGAGAACTGTGTATTTTAGTGTCTGGTGAGGCTATGTGAACTGTTTATTTTTTAGTTCACATAGCTCATTCTCATAGCCAGTCTATGAGAATAGTCAATTCTCATAAAACTTACCATTAGAATTAAATATGAGAATTGGCAATTCACATAGCAAGCTCTCATAATTCAGTTCACATAGCCAGTTTTCTATGAGAACTGAACGGTTCTCATAGAACAGACTATGAGAATTGGCAGTTCTCATAGCTCACATAGCCAAGGGTATTTTTGTCCGAAATAATATGGGTCACATAGTAGTTTTCTATGAGAAATGAGTAGTTCTCATAGAACTGACTATGAGAATTGGCAATTCTCATAGCCCACATAGCTAATGGTATTTTTGTCCGAAATAATATGGGTCACATAGCCAGTTTTCTATGAGAACTGAGCAGTTCTCATAGAACAGACTATGAGAATTGGCAATTCTCATAGCCCACATAGCCAAGGGTATTTTTGTCCGGAATAATATGGGTCACATAGCCAGTTTTCTATGAGAAATGAGTAGTTCTCATAGAACTGACTATGAGAATTGGCAATTCTCATAGCCCACATAGCTAAGGGTATTTTTGTCCGAAATAATATGGGTCACATAGCCAGTTTTCTATGAGAACTGAGCAGTTCTCATAGAACAGACTATGAGAATTTGCAATTCTCATAGTCCACATAGCCAAGGGTATTTTTGTCCGGAATAATATGGGTCACATAGCCAGTTTTCTATGAGAAATGAGTAGTTCTCATAAAACTGACTATGAGAATTGGCAATTCTCATAGCCCACATAGCTAAGGGTATTTTTGTCCGAAATAATATGGGTCACATAGCCAGTTTTCTATGAGAACTGAGCAGTTCTCATAGCCCACATAGCCAAGGGTATTTTTGTCCGAAATAATATGGGTCACATAGCCAGTTTTCTATGAGAAATGAGTAGTTCTCATAGAACTGACTATGAGAATTGGCATAGAACTGACTATGAGAATTGGCAATTCTCATAGCCCACATAGCCAAGGGTATTTTTGTCCGAAATAATATGGGTCACATAGCCAGTTTTCTATGAGAACTGAGCAGTTCTCATAGAACTGACTATGAGAATTGGCAGTTCTCATAGCCTACATTTGTCCGAAATAATATGGATCACATAGTCAACTGACAATTCTCATAGAACTGACTATGAGAATTGGCAGTTCTCATAGCCTACATAGCCAAGGGTATTTTTGTCCTAAATAATATGGGTCAGAAATTAATTCTAAAAATATAAATTTTATTAAAAATAGACATGTACACAAAAAGTTAAGAAGAATGGGTAAAATAGTAAAATTTGCATGAAAAGTCAAGAAAAAGGACTGAAGGAAAGAAAAAATATTTTGGTCAGGACTGTTTGAAGTCCGAACCAAGAAAAAAGGGCCGGCCTCTAAATTCCCCTTTAATTAATTTCTTTTTAAATGGGCTTGATGGATAATGAAATGGACTTTAATCAGGGGCCTGATAAGTCCGTCCCCACCTGAAAGAACATGGGCTCATCTGGGCTATACAGGCCCAATGTAGATGCCTAGAACACCTCATTTGACCGAATAAAACACACGTATCAGCGTACCAACAAATCTATTCCATTTCTCACCTGCTAAATATTGGTTCTGAGGATAATAAATTCGATGACAAAGAATTTTTCAATTTTATCCGATGTTTGCGAAGGGACCTTGTCAAGATTATTTTAAAACTAGATACTATAGATATGATAATGCTATAAATCATTATCAATAATGTGTGTACTTAATTTTCGCGACTAGCCAATCTTGACAATTGAAGAATAAAAAAACATTACTAAAGTACATTTGCTGTCAAGTCAATGTCAATTGTGCCGCCGTTCATGTATGATGATTATCAAGTCAATGTCAATTACGTGGATCGTCTCATTTCATTCTTATTGATGCTGAGTATACCAGATGAGTTGATTAGATTTTCAGTACCCAAGCAACAGTAAATAACAAGCGATTCAGATAATTCTCCCTATCCTCCGAAAAAAAAATGGGCGTACTTTTTATTTTTTGATTAATTTAAATATTTTTAGTACTATTTTAGTTTTTTAGTCAATGTTTTTTATTATAACTTGTATATTTCAAAATATCCTTACTGTTCATACAAACTAATAATTTAACAAAATTTGGCTCAAAATAATACGATAGAAATTTTTTGAATAAAATGAAAACAATCCCACATGATTATTAAGCCAAATCACTCGTTAATCATCGTTTCTTCCACCCCCAATAAGCACGTGGGTTCATGGAAAGAACATCAGTCACATAATCCTTCAAAATATCACGCACTCTCTCTCTCTTAATTATCGCACCAACTGTCTTAGTAGTAGCTTGTAATGTTATTTCAAATAAATACACTTTCACATTCTCATTTTCTCTGTAAGGTACGCGAATTTTATGCGAGAATCCATCCACCACCAATAAGCGTGCGGGTTCATGGTAAGAACCGTGAAGCCTATGCCTTTAGCAATGAATCTGACTCCATCCACTATATATTTGGACCCTATTAATAATTTCACCAGACCAAGTCTTTTTTTCTGCCAACTATGAAGTGTGAAAAGTTGGTTGAACCAGCATTCACCGAGGTCAAAAGATCACGTTAATATTTGAATCATATTACATCCAATATATGCTTGGACCCTATTTATTATTGCAATAGACCAAGTCATGTTTTCCGTCAACTATGAAGTGTGGAAAGTTGGTTGAGCCAACATTCAACATTCTAAAACGACCTAAGTCAATATTTGAATCATCTCAATTGAATATATATTTGGACCATATGTATTATTGTACCAGACAAAGCCATGTTCAAAAGACCAAGTTAATATTTGAATCAGACTCCACTGAATATATGTTTGGACCATATGTATTATTGCACCAAAACAAGTCATGTTTTCTGTCAACAAATGGAGTGTGGAAGTTAATATTTGAATTAGACTCCATTGAATATATGTTGGACCAAAGTATTATTGCACCAAAACAAGTCATTTTTTCTGTCAATTGTGAAGTGTGGAAAGTTGGTTGAGCCAACATTCAACATTCTCAAAATACCAAGTTAACATTTAAATCAAACTCCATCTAAAATATGTTTGGACCATATATATTATTGTAACAGATCAAGTCATGTTTTAGGTCACCCAACATTCTCCGAGATACTCGTAAAATTTTATTATTCCACATGTCTTGTTAAAAATAGAGACAAAATATACCACATAGAAAACTCCTGTAGAAATATGAGAAAAGGTGTTTCAATCATGTCCTTTAATGGTTCAACAACAAAAAAACTTGAGTTCAATGGTCCAACAATTGGTTTAGGCTCAACCCCCGTCAATTTATTTGCTAAATAAGGTCAAACACAAACAAAGGAGTGCAAACAAAACATACAATTAAAATCCATCTGCAACTTGGGCACAAAAATGGGTTTTGTCTGCGGAAGGGCGGAACAAAATAGAGTTATGTGTGTGAGAGACAGAGAGAGGGAGAGAGAGAGAGAGAGAGTCGTGGTCGCTGCTGTAGAGAGAGAGAGGGGAGACGAAGGAGAATTGGGAGAAAAATGAGAAAATGAGGGTTTTAAAGTTGTATATAAACGAGAGTAAAATGAACATTTCAAGTTGACACACCATGTATTGGTGAATATTGTACCTCTTGCCATGGCAACGGTAGTTTTAAAACTGGTCCCCATAGTTTGTGATTAAAGCCGATCTACGCCTCTGTTCGGTCATTCTCCCTAAAAGAATTATAGTACTGGAGTACTAGTATTCTCTTACATGGATCCCAACAAACAAAAAGAAGAGCAGTCCTTCAACTCCACGGGCACGGAGAGGACGAGCTCACGTGGGAGAGCAGTCCTACCAACACTTTCCTTGCCATCAGTGCTACTCTTAATTGTACAAATTTTATCGCACATTTTATATTGCACGCATGTAAGGCTTTGGATTTCACAAAAATGCATAAAAATATTCATAAATTTTAAAATAATCTTTATAAGATCCTATAAAAAATCAGCTCCAACGGATATCGATAAGTATTATTTCAATATTTGTAAGGGCGAAACTGAACAGTTTCACCTTACGAATTCAGAAAATATTTACGGATATTCGTTGGAGTTGGTTTTTTTATAAGGGTCCCATAAAATATTACTTTTAAATTTATTGGTATTTTTTTAGACGTACAGTGGGTCCCACAAGCGGTATAAATGTGCGGTAAAAGTGTGCGGTGGCTGTGAGAGTTCCTTGGAGAGGACGAGCTCACGTGGGAGAGCAGTCCTGCAACCCCACGGTTAGCCCTCGACGGCTAATACGGTTTTGCGTGTGAGAAAGGCTCAAAGTAATGGACCAGGGAATTCGTGATTGAGACCTTTTTTTTTGAAAACTGGTTTTCGCGCTACACTTTTTATTGATGGCGCTCTATTTTGAACAAAATAAAGCGCCATCAATACAAAGTGGAGCGCGAATATCAAAATTCCTTTTTTAAAATTTATGAAAATGCCGAGGGTTAATTACTTGTTGCCCCCTTTATCTAGACACAGTTTTTACTTTACCCCCTCCTACTATAGAGCGCTACAACTTACATCTTTTCTCTTTCAATTCCTAACACATAAGGTCTGCCGTTAGTCTGGGATCCAAAAATCGTCAAAGGGGCATGTGCATGTCACATGATTTGTAAGAAAAATAAAATTAAGTGCTCTAATTTTTAATCCATTTAAATCGGTGCGAATATCTTATTTCTCTGATCATTTTATCCTAAAGTATTATAATTAATTTTTTGCTCTAGAACTCTCATTAGTTAGCCCTAAGAGATCTTTGGTTATACTATTTTCTTAGGACTAATTAACGAGAGCTCTAGAGTCAAAAAATAATTATGACTCTTTAGAATAAAATGATCATAGAAATAAGATCTTTGTACTTGTTCAAACAGATTGAAAATTGGAGTACTTAATTTTTCATAGGCAACTATATATTAAAAAATATGGTTAAAAAATTAAGTGCTCCAATTTTTAATCCATTTGAATCGGTGCAAATATCTTACTTCTATGATCATTTTATCCTAAAGGGTCATAATTAATTTTTGACTCTAGAACTCTTGTTAATTAATCCTAAGAAAGTAGCAGAACCAAATATCTCTTAGGGCTAACTAACGAGAGCCCTAGAGCATAAATTAATTATGATCCTTTAGGATAAAATGATCATAGAAATGAGATATTTGCACCGATTCAAATGGATTAAAAATTGGAGCACTTAATTTTTTAACCATATTTTTCTGTAATCATCTGCTAAATTTTGAAGCAAAGTTAGATGATTCGTAAACACCCTTCCAGATATCAGATTGAGGTGATTTTTTACAAGTACCATAAACGAAGTATTTTGAACAAAATGAGCTCCTCCGATCATCTTTGCGAGACCCGAGACGGGCGCAAAATTGGTCTGTACGCGATTGTTGTACAGCCTTTGCTGTGCAAGCAGACTTTCTGTAATGAAAATGTGTTTTCGGATAAATAAAAAGAAAAAGAAAAAAGAGTGGTAGTAGTCAAGACGTAAGTTTCACTTCTATTTCTAGGTTTGGATGTTTATCCGTTGGTGGAATCAAAGGAAAACGAAGAATCCTTTAATTTGACAATTGAACAAAAGTCAATGCATTGATTATCCAAAATAGAAGCCATGCGTCAATCAATGTAGCGGCTTTTATCACTTTATAAGTCATCATCATGAATCATATACGCGTATTGATCAAAACATGAGATACGTCAGTACCTTCGAGTGGTCTCATAAAAGACACGTTACTGTTATTTTAATACCCCGCTCGTTTTGGAATTTTGGATACACTTGCAGATGAGTGACGTTAACAAAAAAGAAAGTGGCAAAATCATTTTCCATTTTCTTATACCCGTGTCGTAATAGTTCGGTGCCTGTGCATTGCAACTGTGGTCCAACTCTGCCCATATGAAGTGTCATGCCGACAACCACTATCTAGTACATTGAAAAAAAAAAAAAAAGTGTCATGCCACGCCATCCTTTAATCATGTAGTGCCCACTTGACAACGCTACCCCCGTCCTCTTTTGGGATGCGATATTAAAGATGTGTTTGAACAAAAATTCCCATTTTATTTTACTGCTTTGTTTTTCCTATTGAGTGTTTTTTTTTTTTTCAAATAAGCGTCAATTTTTTTTTTGAGATTAATCGCTAAGTAAAATGTTATGACCATAAATTCTAAAGATTCACGAAAAACTAAAAGAGAATACAATTCTTCGCTGTATTTATTCTCTTTGAGCCATTTTTTTTTTATCGGAGTCTTTAAGTCATATTATCCATATTTTTTCAACCCTTGTTTTGTGTTTTTTCTTTTCAAATTTATCTCGATGTCAGAAATGATTAATTCAATAAATGTTGACACAAACTTAAACAACAACATGCTAAATATCGATAGTACCAATTGAGAAATGTTTATTTGTCCAAACAAACCTTAATTGGCCAGTACGATTTTACGTGCATTTTCAACGGCTTATATTTCTCAACAGATATTGCTAAAAATATGCAATATGGATCTTGTTTGATAAATCTCAATTTTTTCTGCAAGACAATGATTTCAAAGACATAAAACATAGTATACGTCGAGAGATATAAACCGTTGAAAATGCACGCAAAATCATAGTGGACAATTAAATAGGGACGGAAGGAGTAATGCTTAACAATAGGGGTGGTTTGGCTTACCAAGCCACTTGAAAATTTTTGTTGTCACAACATTTTTTTTTATATTTTAGAGAATTATTGGTTTTCTCAATGAGGGAAATCGAAAAAGTAAAAATTAATAAATCAAATTCAAGTTTTGTGTATAAAGACAATAATAAGCCAAAAGACATATTTTTTTAAATTCATTTTTGTCTTTATTCACAAAATTTATAATTTCAATCATAATTTTTTTTACTTTTTCAATTATTCTCGTCGAGACGAACAATAATCTAAAAAATATGATGCAAAATAAATAAATATGAATTTCTTTGTTGAGTAAGAACAAAAAAAATACAGTAATCCAAATAGTAGTGGTAACTTATTAAGCCAAATCACTCTTTAAAGACAAAAATACCCTTGTTTGTTTTTCCACCAGGTACCCTCCGTCCCCACACAATGAAATACGCGCAGTGGTGGGAAAACAACAGAAAAGATTTATCCGGAGAGAGAAAGGGTTTCTTTTTCGCCGGTGCAGAAAGGCATGGAAAGATAAATACGTATAGAGATATACTCCTACGTAGAGAGAGAGAGAGAGAGAGAGAGAACCCCCTGAGAAAGAAAAAGAAAGCCATCACCAGAACCAGCAGCATCGATTATCTTCCTTTCTCTCTCCCACACGAGCGCATAAAGTCATTGTACATAACCCCTCTCTCTCTCTCTCTATATATATATACACATATCTGAATCTCATCCTCTCTCTAGAATCTGTCGTCCATGTGACTACTTCTGAGTCAACCTAAATGGGCTGCTGCGAATCGGCGTATTTGAAACAACGTAATTCATCTGAGAAGGATCAACGCAGGGGACAAAAATACCCTAACCACCATCAGCCCAACGGCACCGCCGCCGGAGGCGAGGCGTCCGGCGGCGTACCGGCCTTCGGCGAGTTCTCGCTCGCCGACCTGAAAGCAGCGACCAACAACTTCAGCTCCGAAAATATCGTGTCGGAAAGCGGCGAGAAAGCCCCGAATCTCGTGTACAAGGGTCGCCTCCAGAATCGGCGATGGATTGCCGTCAAGAAATTTACCAAAATGGCCTGGCCTGACCCCAAGCAATTCGCCGTATGTTTTAATTTCTCTTATTTTTTGCTTGTTGCGTTCGTTGGTGTTGCGATTTTAGGGTTTGGTGAAATTAGGGCTGCAAACGATTTGCAAGCTGTTTGCAAAGCTCGACTCAGCTCGGTTCGTCGAGCTTTCATCTCTCTGTTCTGTTTTTTTGTGTGTTGGCGTTTGTTGGTGTTGCGATTATAGGGTTTGGTGAAATTAGGGCTGCAAACGATTTGCAAGCTGTTTGCAAAGTCGAGTCAGCTTGGTCCGTCAAGTTTTCATTTCTCTGTTCTTTTTTGCGTGTGTTGCGTTTGTGGGGTTTGGTGAAATTAGGGTTGCAAACGAACCAAGTTGTTTGCGTGCTTGATTCAGCTCAGTTTGTGAAGTTAATGAATGAGCTCGCGTAAGAACTCGATAAAAGATTGATAAAGGTTCTGCTAGATAAAGGTTTTTGATAAGGGCTCGGTAAGGGTTTGATAACGGCTCGAGTAACCAGAATTAATGCTTTGGTGTACAATCCTAAAAAGATAGAGTAGGGTTTTAAATTTCTTTGGATTTCTCTGAGTTTTGCATGTTGCGTCCGTTATTTTTTGTTTTAGGGTTTGGTGAAATTAGGGTTTAATGGGTTTGTTGTTTTTTGATTGTTTGTGAAGGATGAAGCATGGGGTGTTGGGAAGTTGAGATATAAGAGGCTTGCCAATTTGATCGGTTACTGCTGCGATGGCGATGAGAGGTTGCTTGTGGCTGAGTACATGCCAAATGATACCTTGGCAAAACATCTATTCCACTGTAGGTGTACATATATTGGTTATAGTTTCTGATTCTGTATTGCATTTCATTTTCTCGAATTGCTTTTTAACGCATTCACCCTTGTTTGTAATTTGGTAATTTGACTTTCCAGTTTCCAATAGTATTGCTTGTTAATTTCACTGCGGTTTGGTTTGGTAAATTTTTGGGTGCATTTTGTGGATAAATCATGATTGGTAAGTAGTTTTGTCATTAGCGCTTATGGAACAATAGGTGCGCAATCTGCATATCTCCTGTATTTTTGCAAAACTTCCCTCTAGCGATGTGTTTGGTATGTGTGTGCGCGCGTGCGCGAGCAATGTGTTTGTGCACGCAACAATGTGGACTACCTGTAACTTTGCTTAGGTATGATTCTCCTCCCAGAAGTTCCACCTTGTCAAAGTTCTTTTTGGTCGAAGTATTTTTTATATGATCTGTCCGACCTTGATCCAGCCAAAGGATATTTTCACTTCATTACTATACTTTCTTTGACACAAGGGTTGTTTTCTTGTGTTTGTAATTAGCTAAATTTAGTTTATTACTTGCTTCACAGGGGAGAACCAAACCATTGAGTGGGCCATGCGTCTAAGAGTTGCTCTATATATTGCTGAAGCGTTGGATTATTGCAGTACTGAAGGCCGCCCACTGTACCATGACTTGAATGCATACAGGGTTCTCTTTGATGAGGTGTTGATATAGCTTAATATATTTGTTTATCGTCACTTGATATTCTGTATTTTATTATTAAGCAACGGTCTTATTGCAAGTATGGAGAATCTTTCCTTTCCCAAGAGGATCTGTTGTTTCCTAATTGGATCTAAGTGGTAACTTTTTGTTGGTTTTGGCAGAATGGTGATCCGCGGCTTTCATGTTTTGGCTTGATGAAAAACAGCAGAGATGGGAAAAGTTATAGCACCAATCTTGCATATACGCCTCCAGAGTATCTCCGAAATGGTAACCATTTCCATGGAGATGATGTGTACTTGTTTTGATAGGATGTTGCTGGATCGTATTTTGATGTATCTCACTTTGTTATATTGCATCAATGTCATTGTTAGTTGCATGAAAAGATTTTTTGCTATCTGGTACACCATTTGATAGTTATTTTACGCCCACTTGTAGGAAGAGTCACTCCAGAGAGTGTTATGTTCAGCTTTGGGACTGTGCTTTTGGATCTTCTCAGCGGAAAGCACATCCCACCAACTCATGTAAGTATAGATATCTTCAATATCTGATTAGTTTTGTAGGTAAAGCATTATCTAATGGTTGTAGACTTGTAGTGCACCTACTTAGAACTGTAGGCCATTGAAGTTCTAAAGAGAATTCTCAAGGAGGAGATATATTAGTCCAGTTAGAATTACTCCTTGCTTAGATAATGCTGCAAGTAAAAGTCTCCTCATTCAAAAGTCTTCCTACATCTATTTTGCTATCTTGCACAGATATTGTGACTATCGTCAAGTCCTTTAACTGTACTTTGTTACCATTTTATTTTTCTTCTTGTTCCTACAAGGTCTAGTTATCCTTGTGCAGAATAATATCCTTGCCGCAAGGATTTTATTGTGTGCAAGGATAACTAGATCTTGTAGGAAACAAGCTCACTTATTACAAGTGTATGGTCCTTTTTATGACATAAACAAAACTACGAAGACGATGCATTAACAAAGATAATTTGACAAATAATGTATTTCACTCTCTACCTTCAGTTTTGTAGTTTTGGATAGTTTATATCTGTCGAGACAACTTGGTGAGAATTGTCGAGTATGCAAGAAGAGGTTCCAACTTAGTTGCAGGGAGTTCCTATTGTGGTGCTGCTCCCAACTAAGGAGCTTGACATTGAGATGGGAGCTCTCCTTTCAAAGATGAGAGCTTTTGTATCATCTTTGTATAGAAAAACAGGGATTTATCACTTGGCTTTATTAATTGGTCATTGATGAACTCCTATATCTAGCCCAAGTCATGATATCTTGAAAAGAAAATCATACTATATTGTAACACTAGCTCATTTCTTACACTTATGGAGGACTTGGCCCGTATTTTTACTTCCTAAAATGATTGTACTTTTAAAGTGAATACTCTATGCTACATTATTTTCATAATATATGTACACGGTGACACGGTCCTCTCATGCTCCCAAACTTGGGAACTTTTGTATTCCCCCGCTCCCGCTCCCGCCCCTGCTTCCGCTCAACCAAGGGTTCTAGTAGTTTTATCTGGTTGTGCTTTCCAAAGAATACCCTTAGCTTTCATATTCTTATAGATTAGTTACATTAGAACTTACTCTGGATAAAGAGTGAGAAGCTGGTTAGTTTGGTTACCAGCCACTACCTGTTGGTGTTGATTTTGATGGGGCAAGTCAATCTATGGATTGCATTCTTCTTTCTCATGTTACTTGTTTGTTTTGTTTGTTCTAATATTTTGTGGGTAACTCACCATATTTTTCAAATGCATTTTAATGCGTCAAATGCATTTGGAGATGCATTCACATCTGTTTTATTTGTATAGGATTTCTTGCCCTCTTAGATATTTCGTGATCTGGATCTCATAGCAGAAGATATGTTGTAAATAGAAATTAATTGGTATCGATGCCACTAAAGGATAAGTATGTTTTCATGTTTCAAGTGTCTAATGTTGGGCCTTTTTATTTGGTAAATTCAAGCAACTATAGCTGTATCCACTGCTCTCAATCTCCCTTAATGCGAGGCCACACAAATGCCTGTGATTTGGCATTTCCCTTTAGTTAACTTCCTTTTCTCTGGTAGATTTAGTTGGGAAGTTGAGCCTCATAGGTTTGACTAATGTATGCTTAAGTTAGTCCACTTTTTCATGTTTTAGATTAAAAAGGTTAATGCCTTGTTCTCTTCCAAATTCAAAAAGAATTTTTCAAAAAATCCCCCCTAGATTCCCCCTAGATTCCTCCTACTTTCAACATTTCTCTCTCTATCTCTCTCCACTTATTACCCCTACTATTTTTCAAAAAACTTTTCAAAACACAAACCAAACAAAGCATAAAGCGGGATGATAAGCCTTATGTTGTAAAGTTGGTTCTTAGATGTTTTCTTACAGTAGGGTTTTATAAGATGCAATCAACCCTTGTTATGGTGGAACCTAGCGGGGCCTCATCAGATGCCTTATTTCCATCCTTGTCGGGGATCCTTCATATCTTATGGATTGGGTATCAGTATCACTGTTAGAAACCATTTCCTATTGGGAATAATGCGACAAGTCTACGAACGGTATTACGGCAGCCAAAAAGTGGTGTCACTGTCAGAAACCATTGCATAGTAAATTTGAGCTGTAAGTGTATGAACCTCGGATTTATTTACTTCGTTGTATATGCAGGCTCTGGATATGATACGCGGAAAGAACATTCTTCTACTGATGGATTCACATTTGGAGGGTAACTTTTCCACAGAAGAAGCTACTACAGTTTTTGGCCTGGCTTCGCAATGCCTGCAGTATGAACCTAGGGAGCGGCCAAATACTAAGGATCTAGTTGCAACGCTTGCCCCACTGCAGAACAAACCTGGCGTGAGTCATTATTTCCTTTCCATGGTTCTAATGCTGGAAATCCCTTGTCTCAGCTCCATGTTGTAGTTTTGTCTTGTTAGTATTTCATGTGGTTCCTGGGGTATCGCGCTACAGTTGTCTAATGGGAGTACCATGTGAGGTGATATGCGGCTAATATTTTGATTACAACAAATTTTCAACCAGAAGGCCACTACTCTAGCAAGATTACATTCTTGCTTCTCTATATTTATTGTCCTTCCATTTTGGTCGCCGAAGTACTCTGTTTTTTTTTTTTTAGGCCAAAGATATTTCATTCATCACAAGGATAAAAAAAATGATTGCCGATGTACTAAGTTTTACCTCAAGTTATATGTCTTATTGCTTATTCCCACTGTCAGGGTGAGAACTTGGTTGCAGAAATTGGGCTTACAGACATGCTTATTCCGGGCAACATTGCAGATTTTTATCATTTGATACTTTTGTGTGTGTGTGGGTTTCTTCTGTGCAACTTTGGCAGAATAGATTGATAGCTTGCATACACCTGTTAAAGCGGTACTTAGTTTGACTGGTGCTATCATAAATGGACCAGCTATGCTTATGATTAGTACTGAAGGGCAGAATTCTGTCTGTGCAGGTTCCATCTTATGTGATGCTGGGAATTCCGAAGGGTGAGGAAGCACCACCTACTCCACAAAACTCTCTTTCTCCAATGGGTGATGCGTGTACACGGATGGATCTGACAGCTATTCATCAGATTTTGGTGATGACACATTACAAAGATGATGAAGGAACCAATGAGGTAATGATTTGTATTGAATAGGTTACTGAATCCTCTTTTCCTTTCTTTGCTAGAACTCACTTTTCCGGATATGGATTGTTGTAGCTATCTTTCCAAGAGTGGACTCAACAGATGAGAGATATGCTTGAGGCAAGGAAGCGTGGGGACTTGGCATTTCGTGACAAGGATTTTAAGGCTGCCATAGATTGGTATTCTCAGGTATTAGCTTCATTTCTTCTGTTTTTGCACACTGGTTATGTCATGCCACAGGATGAGTAACTTTCTTTGTTGTTAATCAACATCTTTAAGACAACTGATAGTGCATCCAACGTGCTGCTGATAATGTTCTCAATATTGGAATTCTTAGATCCTTGATTGTGCAGCTTATCCTTTCATGCTTTGGCTGCTTTTGTTTCAAAATTGGCTTGCGAATCTTTCTTGACTAGTAAGTTTGGTACGAGGCTGAGCCACAATTTGCTAATAACTAATAAGGTGCTGGGGATGTATAGTTCAAATTATTTTCTGTCCGTGCCTCCACTTATCCAGTGGCAAATGTGTTTAAAGCAGTTTCTTTTTACTCATCCTCCAATCATATAATTTGCGCGCCTTCATGCATTGTTGTGCTTCCCTCTAACAATCCTAAGGCTCCATTCAATTGTCAAGAATTTGGTGCCAGAAAAATAATACAGATGAAAAGTTAAGTGAAGTCAAGGCAATGTGAACATATTTTTCGTATCTTTGTTTGAAAGAAGGATTTTGTAAGAAAATTAAGATATGCTAGCATAATTATGTAGGAAACTAGTTAAAGAGTACGATTCATGCAAAATATTGTACTAACTTTTTGCTGGATAAGTTTTGAGTGAGAACTAATCCTAGTGTATAAGTTATAAACGTGGGTCCTAAAAGTTTCTTGCCACCTAAACAAATATAAAGTGCAGGGAAGTTAGATACCTATTCCCATAGTACTTTTCTCTCACTTCCTGGCAACTGATGAGGGAAATGGTTGGTGAATGATGAACGAGAATGAAGTATGCCAATGTCTATGCCATTCTTAATCTGTTCCTGTTGTGTTCTTGCAGTTCATAGACGTGGGTACCATGGTTTCCCCAACCGTATTAGCTCGGCGAAGCCTTTGCTATCTCCTTAATGACCAACCAGATGCAGCCCTCCGAGATGCAATGCAAGCACAATGTGTGTATCCAGACTGGTCCACAGCATTCTATATGCAGGCAGTTGCCCTAGCAAAGCTGGACATGCACAAGGATGCAGCTGATATGTTGAGTGAAGCTGCTTCTCTTGAAGACAAAAAGCAACGAGGTGGTAGAGGATCTTGACAAATATCCCTGTATTATTCTTGCTATAAATCAATTGTTGTTGTTGTTGTTGCTAAGCAAATATGCTGGGTTTATGTACAACTTGAATGAGGGCATGTGGTGGTTGTCTGAAGATGTACCATAGAGGGAGAAGATACACTTGTTTTTGGCTCGTAACAATGTCGGTTTTTTTACCTGAAATTGTCGAAGTAATAAATTTGCATTACATGTGTACAAAATTATGTATGAACTTGTGCTTGTAAATATATCATCATTGAGCGCTTGGTTTTTATCATTCAACGGGTTGGATGTCCATAACTAAGTCACGATGAAAGACTAAATTCCGGAAAGGCTTACAATCTACCATAGTTAGATTTAGGGGATTCAGGGATGCCGTAGTGGACTCACTCCCATCCAGTTTCCTCTCCATCTAGTTTGGGCCTTTTGTGGGCCCTTTTTAGACCCATAACAATGATCGGAACTGTTCACTTATTAAAGCTCGCTGAGAACACGGATACCATAGAAAATCAAGTTGAACAGATGTCATTTGATATGATTCCGAAGTACATCAAGTTTCAAATGGGTTGTAATCTTATGTTGCACACTCTTTTTTAAACATGATTAATGCCTTTTGAAATCATATCAAACTGTATTCGATCAACTTGATTTCTGACGTGGTCTATGTTCTTGGCGAGCTCTAAAAAGTGCTGTGAGCCCGAAAAGGGCCCACAAACGGTTCAAACTAGACCAGACTAGATGGAGAGAAACATGAGAGCCGAGTCCGTTGTAGTGAGGCAAAAGCTGCAACTGAGTAATCCCTCAAATGATGACATTTTGTGGGAGAGATGCGCTCTGTGTTTGCCACTAAAACAGTGATATTTTACGTGAATTTGTTTGGAGAAGTATAATCATTTTACATGTATAGAAATGTATGCAAAACTTGAAATACAAGAAGATCTGGAGTCAGGGACGCGATTAGGCGATGAATAGTTCAGCCTTGCCATCAATGAAGAGGCTCATGAACTCTTCTCCATCAACAGATTCCTTCTCTATGAGGAGGCTAGCAAGCTTGTGGAGGATGTCAATGTGGGTTGTGAGGATATGCTTTGCTCTCGCGTATGCCTTCTCTACAAGTTCCCTCACCTCTGCATCTACTATATCGGCGGTTGCCATGGAATAATCTTTCTGGGAAGACATCTACATTTGGGAAAAAAACCACGAAGTGTAATAACGATTACAATGCTGATTAACAAACAAATCCAGGTAAAATTATGAAAGTACCATACTGCATTTCCACCTACCTGTTGACCTAAGAATGGATTTCCACCGGGGCCACCAATGGCAACCTGACCAATCTTCTTGCTGAAGCCAAATCTTTCCACCATCTGCCTTGCCACCCTTGAAACTTGCATGAAATCGTTCGATGCTCCTGTTGTTACGTTATCATCACCAAAAATAACCTCTTCCGCAACTCTGCATTAGTAAGGAGATCAATACACATTTTGTCAAAGCTATATAGACCAGACGGAGCAAGAAATAGTATCACGCGATCATTGTCAAACTGAACGCAATCCAACTCATGTGGCTATGCTTTAACAGGTCAATCGATTCCAATACCGCATTTTTGACCGAATATCAGTCCGGGGGCATTCCAATTAGGACATGAAATCCCGTGAAACACGATTGAACTATTTGCCATTCAAGACTCAAAATAGCAAGATATATCACTCAACCATCATCAAGAATCAAAGTCCACTGATAAAGATCTTGGGGCATTCGGATTAGGAGCTGAACTAGTCCAAAACAGAATAACTGATTTATTTACCACCAAAGGTTCAAAGAGCAAGAGATTCATGCAAGTCCTCATACATTTCACTTCAAGTTTATGAAGATGAATTGTACAACTCACCTTCCACCAAGTGCAACAGCCATCTGGTTCTCCAGATAGCTTCTACTGTAAAGTCCAGACTCCAGCCTCTCTTCACTAGGAGCAAAGAAAGTAAGACCTCCAGCTTGGCCACGAGGAATGATCGATATCTTGGCTACTGGGTCATATTCCGGCATAAGTGCACCAACTAAAGCATGCCCAGCCTCTGTAATGGAAAAGTGCAAGGTTAAATACACCTATCATTAAGATTACCATAAACAAATACAAGATATTTGAGAAGAGGTCTTCTAGATTTTTAAATACCGTGATAAGCAACTAGTTTCTTCTTATCTTCTGAGACAACAGCATTTTTCTTCTCTGGTCCAGCAATTATTCTCTCCAGAGCATCTGAGATCTCATCTTTGCTTATTTCCTTGAGGTCACGTCTGGCAGCAAGAATGGCTGCTTCGTTCATCAGGTTCTGCAAATCAGCTCCGGTGAAACCTGGAGTTCTTCTTGCAACCTTTTCGAAGTCCACGTCCTTTGCTAGAGCTTTTCCCCTGGAGTGCACCTGTTGCGTAGAGGGGTGTCAGTTGCTTATACCCCTTAATAACAATGGCACAATTATCCACTTAGTAGTCAAAAAGCAATAGCAAATTCCCAATAGCTTTGAAGAGAGATTACTGGAAAAGCCAATTCAAGCAATATACCAAACTTTTCTTAATTGCGTAGTCATGCAATCATGGAACTTTGTAGACTGAAACAGGACCTACTTCAACGAACATGATCAGTGAGTGCTGCATCAGTGAGAAATATAAGTTTCTAAGATTTTCGAGTTCGTACAGCAGTACTCAGTTCAACCAGCTGCTGAAAAGTTACGAGGAACACAAATTTTGCCAAACCAACTGTTCTGAATTAAGCTTAAGTTCCCATCAATGCAAGCATAGGCTTCCCTATTGAAACTTGAATACTATTACTGCAGTTGTAAGTTAATCCTACTCATTAATGGAACCAACACAAAGCCATCGACCCCGTCCAATACTCATATGCCAAACAAATCACACACCACCAAGTTTTAATATGGTGCATATTGCAGAATCTAGATCAAGCTAAATTCAGATTCTAATTCCCCATTCACCTCTACTGTCCACATTCTTACTCCCTTCTGTTAATGCATCTGACAAGTCAATCAGTTCTTACTAAAGCAAACATCAATTATCAAAAAACACAACTAAGGAAAAAACATGGGAAGCCAAAACAGAAATTTAAGAAAAGGAGCAGAAGTCTAAATCAAACAAACACCAACAGGATAAACATACAATTAAAGTATGATATGACCATCTTTTCAATGCACACATACTTTAGAATCTAGATCAAGCTTGCTTCAGATTCTAAATTCTTCAAGCTTACTTCAGATTCTAAATTCTTCATTCCTCTTTATTGTCAACATTCATTCACCCTTTCTATTAATGACTTACAGAGACCAATCAAACTCCACTAGTAGACCAATAAGCAATAGCACTAATCAAAGACCTTTACCAAAATATAAGTTGCCGATCACCTGAAGGATCTTAACTCTACCAGCAACATCAGGCCTATCCACGGTAACTTGCCGATCAAACCTCCCAGGCCTCAACAACGCCGAATCAAGCACATCAGGCCTATTCGTGGCAGCCAAAACAATAACCCCCGAATTGCCCGAAAACCCATCCATTTCTGTCAACAGCTGATTAATAGTCTGTTCCCTCTCATCATTCCCACCTCCAAGCCCCGCCCCTCGCTGCCTCCCCACCGCATCAATCTCATCAATAAACACAATGCAAGGCGCCTTAGACTTCGCCTTCTCGAACAAATCTCTAACCCTAGACGCCCCCACACCCACAAACAACTCCACAAACTCCGATGCTGCGCAAGAGAAGAACGGCACACCGGCCTCCCCCGACACCGCACGCGCCAACAGGGTTTTCCCGGTACCCGGTGGCCCCACCAAAAGACACCCTTTTGGAATCTTAGCCCCTAATGCTGTATACTTATCTGGGTTTTTCAAGAAATCAACTACTTCTTGTAACTCTAGTTTAGCCTGGTCGGCACCGGCCACGTCAGCAAACGTAACGCCGGTCTCCGGCACCTCCTGGAACTTGGACTTGGACCGGCCGAAATCCATCGGCCCACCCAACCCTCCAGGCCCACCGGGCCCACCTTGGGCCCGACGGAAAAGCAAGAAAAGCCCAGCAAAAGCGAGGGCAGGGAAAAGCAAATTACCAATAAAACTGAACAACCCATTACCAGAATCTCCTTCAGAAACGGAAATATCGACGCCGTTCATTGCTAAAATGTCGATGAGGTCGGGGTCATTGGGGACGATAACGGTGGCGCGACGGCCGTCAACGGCGGTGAGCTGGAGGGCACTTCCGTCTTTGCTGAACCTGACCCTTTCGACCTTACCCTTTTTTACTGCGTTCAAGAACTCGCTGTAACGCCATTGGCTGCCGTCCGGGAGGTCAGATGTGGATTGGGTTTGTGGTTTTGGAGCAGTTAGGAGGAGATTTTGGGAAAAAGGAGAGGAATTTGATGGGCTGGGTTTTTGGGCTTCGGCTTGGATAAGCGGTGGAGGGTTTGGGGTGTCTAGAGCTAGGGCTTGTTGTGGGGTGATTGAGGAGAAGAGTAGGGCAGCAGCTAAAGTGGCTTGTGATGGGAGGTTAGTACTGGGTTTCTTTGTGAGGAGTGATTTTGGGATGAGGAACTTTCTTTTAGAGAGAGAAGGGAGGTTGGTGGTTTTGGGGGTGGGAGGAGAGAGAAGGATTTGGTTGCCAAGGAAGGCTGAGGAGAATAGAGGGTTTGTGGTGGTGGTGGAGGAAGCCATGGATGGATTCTTTTCAGTTTTTCTCAGTCTATTTGTCTCTGGTTTCTTATCTTTATACTACTAGTGAGACGAGGGGAATGCAATCCTGGGAATGATGTGTATTGGAGAGAATGATGTGGGGGTGGGAGATAGCAATTTTGGGAGTGGAGGGTGTAAGTTAGGTTTCGTGCTTCAATAGAAGCCATGGATTGTGAGGGTTTGATTGAGAGTTGAAAATACTGTACGTGGTTGGAATGATGTCCACTCAATTCGTTTGATTTCGAGGCCTCTAGCTCATGTCACAAACTCACAACCAAACAAATTGAAATAGAGTATGCAAGTCCAACTTTTTCACCATTTGTGGCAATTCATGTCTTCAAAAAAGCAAGTAAAATCTTAGGTTATTTGGATGACCGCTGTCTTTGCTAAGAATAAGAACATCGTTTTTAGAAATCAAATTCCTAAGTAGGAATTGGAATCTAAATTGTAGGAATTTAAATTCCTAAAGTAATTGTATTATGGTGTTTGAATTAGTATTCTTATCTCGGCCTATACAAGAATATTAATGTATTCTGATCTCTTGCTAAACAAAGACTTGAATTTAAAATAACTTTGCAAAACTTGAAGTCCATAATATGTTAATTTGTTATTAAAACTAATATTATAAATGAGAATAAATTAATTCCTAAAGTAATTATATTCTGGTGTTTGAATTAGTATTCTTATCCCGGCCTAATTAATATTCTTATCTCTTGCTAAACAAAGACTTGAATTTTAAAATAACTTTGCAAAACTTGAAGTCCATAGTATGTTAATTTGTTAGTGAAACTAATAATATTATAAATATATCAAACTATTATAATTTGTTTCATTTATCTATTTCAAGTTTTTTAGTTCTACATACACGCCAATAACAATACGTACCGAATTAGAAAACGATATTTGGGTTTGGTACAAGATTGACAACCTTAACTTTTCGGTACCACAAAAAATTGGTCCATAGTATGACCCGACAAGGTTTCCATGCTTGCTTGGGCCAACTTCAACGAAAGTGGACCGGCCAGTAATTTTCAGAAATCTGGGCCCAACAAGAACCTAAGCCACCAACGTGTAAAATATTTTGGGAAAATGAAGGCCAAGAAAGTGTTTTGATAATTAATACTGTATCCGTCAAAGACATTTTCAGCATTAACAAATATTTTTAGCATATCTTTGGTGGGTATTAATTATCAAAATACGTCCTGAACCATTATTTTCCCAAATATTTTAGGCTTACACGAGGACTCAAAATCCTTGCCAGCACGAAAGAAAATTCAATTACAAAATGCGTATTTTTTACAAAAAAGAAAGAAAGAAAGAATGGGATCATATCACAACCAAACAAATGAAAAATGAATATGCAAGTTCACCTTTTTCATTGTTTCTGACAATTTGAAAAAATTACGAGTATTCAATTAAGCTTTTGAACACCGTTACGTGATGCCTCAAGCCACCTTTGATTTTTTTCCTATACATATTGTGAGGCCGAAAATAAAGTGTGTATACTTCACTTGATTGTGTGGTAAAAAGTGATTTTGGAGCACGTGCCACGTGAACACTGGATAATATCTCCTTTATAAGGCTTTACGTAGACGTGGCATTCAAATAGCAAAGCTTGAGCGTGACGCATGCAGATCCCCATCCGCCGACCACGTGTTAAATATGTTAGCTATAATGAGAAAGAAAATTGATATTTGCACTCTATTTTTTTGAATTTGTGAAAAAATAAATGAAGTTACTGCTAACTTTATGTTGAAAGTGGAGCATCTGCATCAAAAAATAAAGCGCAAATATCAATTCCCATGAGAAATGGTACAATTCAATGACATCCGATTCGTTTCTTTTCATGGACACTTTTTATGGATGTTTTCATGGAACAGAAATCATGAATCTTATCATTTCTGATTAATAGTACATAAATACATGTTAAACTAAAATCCCATCCAGTTTTTACTTTCCTTCGGTCTTTTTCAGTTTTAAGTTTTTGGGGTCAATTGCGGATCAAAATATGGATCGGAACTGTTTATTTTGCAGAACTCGTCAAGAAGAATATGCACGATAGAAATAAGTGTGATTGAATTTCATTTGATATATTAAGTATTAACGAATCGCGTTTGTTCGTGGTAAAAAAGAAAGGAAAATATGGTTTGAAACTTCGACCGTGTTCGGTTTGGGATTTTGAATTTAGATTTGTAGGTAATGATTGTAGAGGGAAATAGAGAAAAATAAGAATAGTGATTGAAGATAAATGGAGTATGATAATGATTAGTAGAATCCAAAATCTAAAAGTCTTAAGCGAACGAGGTCTAATGTCCTATTTTTTCCATGCACACAAGCACGATAAGTTCATAAGTTCATGTACCAAAAGAAGTCCGCTCAATTTACTTGCACATTTTTCTCGACAAGTCTTACAAAATTAAGAATTCCGATTATTTTTTGTTCCGAAATAGACTTAATTAAAGGAAAGTGATTTTAACACTTGACATTTAGCTATTGGAACTCTCTTTTGTCTTTATCCTATGTGGAACTATCAAATTGCCTTTTATTTTTGTTAGTATTCATTCACTTCAAATGATATTTTTTTAATTTTATATAGAAAAAGACAAAAAACAAAGTGTCAAAAATAGCTAAAAATGATATGCCAAAATCAATTTTCTGAAAAAAAAAAAAAAAAATTAAAAACTGGGACCGGATGGGAAACCTCACGTCACGCGTAGTCTAATCTGGTCCAAAAGGCAACTGTAAAAAAGAGTCAACAGCGAACTCCTTTCTCGTACACAGAATTAAAGCAAACCCACCAAGAAGAAGAACTAGGAAAAAACTTCTCCAGTTCCAGCCTCCAGGTACTCCCATGGCGCAATTGAGCATCCCTCCGATCGACCCAAGAAGCGGCTTCTCCAAATCAAACTCCACCTTCTACAGCAAACGCAAGCTCGTCCCTCTCCCTTCCAACGAATCCCTCGACGTCACCACCTTCATCTCGTCCCGGGCCCACCACGGCAGGATCGCCTTCATCGACGCCTCCTCCGGCCGCCACCTCACCTTCTCCGACGTCTGGTCCGCCGTCGACTCCGTCTCCTCCTCCCTCTCCGCCATGGGCGTCCGGAAAGGCCAAGTCGTCCTCCTCCTCTCTCCGAACTCCATCTTCTTCCCAGTCGTCTGCCTCTCCGTCATCTCCCTCGGCGCCGTCATCACCACCACTAATCCCCTCAACACCACTCAAGAGATCGCCAAGCAAATCGCCGATTCCAAACCCGTCCTCGCATTCACCACTCCCCAACTCGTCCCCAAAATCGCCCCCTCAAACCTCCCAATTGTACTCATCGGCGAGGAGAAATTGATCGGAACCGGTAATTCTAAGGTCCCCTTTTGCCTAAATTATTTTTTTCGACACTTTTCTTGTCTTTACTCTTTTTTAACTTCAGTCCATAACTTCATACTACTATTGTTTTACGAATGATTGATTAATCACAGAAAAATTGACGGAAAACTAAACAAAAAAAATCACTTGATATCTGCTCTAACTCTATAATTCTGATTCAGCGAAAATTGTGACTACATTGGAGGAAATGATGAAGGAGAAACCGAGTGAGAGCCGAGTGAAGGAGCGAGTGACTCAGAACGACACAGCAACTCTGCTTTACTCGTCGGGAACAACCGGGGCGAGTAAAGGCGTGATATCGTCGCACAAAAATCTAATCGCGATGGTTCAAACCGTTTTGAGCCGTTTCGATACGGAAGGAGGCAAGAAGGTTTTCATCTGCACCGTCCCTATGTTTCACATCTACGGCTTGGTAGCGTTCGCGACGGGCCTACTGGCATCCGGATCAACGGTTGTGGTCCTCTCGAGATTCGAGATGGATGAGATGTTTTTATCGATCGGGAAATACCGGGTTACGGATTTACCCCTGGTGCCACCGATCATTGTGGCAATGGTGAACGGGGCGGATCAGATAAGGCGGAAGTACGATTTTGAGAGTTTGAAAGCTGTTTTGTGCGGTGGGGCCCCATTGAGTAGGGAGGTGACTGAGGGGTTTGTGGAGAAGTATCCGACGGTGGACGTTCTGCAAGGGTATGGGTTGACGGAATCGACGGGAATCGGGGCTTCGACGGATTCGTTGGAGGAGAGTAGGAGGTATGGGACGGCAGGTTTGTTGTCGCCCAACTTTGAGGCGAAGATAGTTGATCCGGATAGTGGAGAGGCGTTGCCGGTTAATCGGACGGGGGAGCTTTGGCTCAGAGGTCCCACCATTATGAAAGGTATGCTAATTCTAATGTAGTTGTAGTAGAGGTTTCATGCTGTTTTATGGATTAAAATGGAGTACTGTTTCATTGTCTATTGTATCGGGAAAAAGTAGTTTATGGTTAATCTAAAAAAATCCAATCGAATTGATTTTTTCAGATGTTTCTTTTGTACGATACGAATGATTCAAACTTTAATCTTAATCGAGAATGGACCTATAAAATGAAATAGGAGGGATATGGAGGGATGAAGTACGAAGAGGAACTGAACCTAGAAATCCCCCTTTGTAAACGTTTTGGCACGTTTTTTTTCTTCCCCCTCTGTTTCTAACGTCTCTTTAAAACATGTTATGCATTCTGCTACTCTATGATTCATTTGCCTAAAAGGGACTCTTCTTTATTTGATTTTGACATTCTTAACTGTTGCATCATTTTTGCGCTATAAAACCTCTCTTAGTACAGGGTCGAACAAACCCACCACAGCTATTGATTGCCTAATTTTGATTCCTTCTCTTCATAATTTTTGTTCCGATGCCTTTGTGTTTAATTGTGTTCCTTTGCGTTTTATTCAATTGAATAGGTTAAATAAAATAGTGATCCATGTAAGAAAGTCCAGCAATGCAAGCATACTCAAAGTTCGTCCACAATCATTCTTGATAGGATTTCTGGCCCTTCCTAGATTGATGCCCTGTAACAAAAATGTCTATCCATCAAGGCATCAATTACACCCAATGCCACCATTTCCTGTCTGGACATTTGCGTTCATATGTTCTGTGGTAGTTTGTTCAATGGATCTGCAAGCTGAATTGTGTACGGTAATCATGGATTTATAATGCGGTTGTAGCAGGTTATTTCAGTAATCCTGAAGCAACGGCATCAACTTTAGATTCAGCTGGATGGTTGAGAACTGGAGATCTGTGCTACATCGACGAGGATGGATTCATATTTGTAGTTGATAGGTTGAAAGAACTGATCAAATACAAAGGATATCAGGTGATCATCGAAATTTCTGCGTACTTTTCATTCTCAATTGGCATTCTTTGTGGTGGCAATATAAGTTGGACTAAATTTGTGATATTTACTTGCACTTCAAATTAAGACTAATCTAGCTAGCCGCATGATATTTGTAGGTTCCCCCTGCAGAACTAGAGGCTTTGTTACTTACTCACCCGGAAATAGCTGATGCTGCTGTTATACCGTGAGTTTTCTTCTCTGTACCCGTGAAGAACTTGGACTCACAGCTCAAAGAATGCACTTCTTTTACCTCTCCAACGATTCTTACACGCTGAAAGCAATGAAGCCAATTGTGGACTTATATTGGTTTGGTTGATCATTGGTACCATTACAAAAATGAGAGCCTAAGTCCCATATATTTGTTTTCTCAGGTTTCCTGATAGGGAAGTCGGTCAGTATCCCATGGCATATGTGGTACGAAAAAATGGAAGCAATTTGTCGGAGAGTGCTGTCATGGACTTTGTTGCTAAACAGGTGATTGAATGCTTAAACTCAATTGAAATTCTCTCCAATTCCAGTATTTGTTGTCAATTGTCGCAAGTACTGACTTTAACGTAATAATCTGGCAACAGGTTGCTCCCTATAAGAGAATCAGGCGTGTATCGTTTATAGCTTCCGTCCCCAAGAATGCCTCAGGCAAGATACTTCGGAAGGACTTGATAAAACTCGCAACCTCAAAGCTATAATAAATGTCTTGTAATTAACGAGGTTGTTTGGTGAGGATTTGCGAAATTTACTGTCATAGTGTTTGGGTAATTCATATCGTAGCACCTTATCTCAAAACCGATATCCATGTTTGAGAGGAGTAATAAGTTGTGCTAGCTTCTTAATTTTCCTTGGCATCAGCTAGAACTTTTGTTTATGCTACTAGTTGTTTTTTGCACATTTTAGTTTCTCTATTTTGCATCTGAAATTCAGGCAGAAGCGTTTCATTTGAAGATTAACATGAACTAGTTCTAGATTTCTGCACACCAGTCACCAAATGTAGAGAAGAAATTGCTCTTCTATTATACCAATGCCCTAGCAATTGCAATCACCAAAACTGCAGTTTCGAGCTCATCTTGAAAGAGAAGAAAGAAGGAATTGCATTCTCTTATCCCTGTGGCTGTGAAAGATGCTGCTTCTTCCTAGAAAAACACAGAATGTACTTCACAAGTTCTTTTTGACAAGGTCGAATCAAACTCCTACTCTGCCATATCCAGTAGAACTCTGAAAATGGGGTGGTTTATGCTTGGTAACATAATCATTCACCATGACCTTCGCTCCCGCTCTCAATGCTCACTCTGCGCTCGCTTAACTGCAATGATTTTCATTCAAAAAGATCAACGACGCTAACAAGGAATTCCATGCGAAATACAATGATTAGAACCTAATACACACCCCGTACACAAAAGATCTAATTACATCAAAAGACACGAGTCTCAAGCTCTCTAGCACATACTGCAAAAACGGACCAAAAATGAGTTCAGTAGTAGAGCGAGTCAAAGATAAAAGACAAAAGTTCCTCAGGTTGCAAACTCAAGTACAACTGCCGCCTTGTGAACTATTTTGCTAGTTTTCTCTTCTTAAAAAACCCGAGAATCTATGTTTACTATTCGAAACTCTCTCAATTACATTTCTTTTCATACATTTTATCATGTGTGTTACTCTACTGGTACCTAAAAACTTCTCCTAATCTTGGGCCAGATTGTCCCTTGTTACTCAATAATTTCTGGTACTATGATAAATTCAACATATGTAACCAACTGAGAGAGAAACCTTTTTACAGCGTAGTCGTGAATAAATTTTACAGCGCTCGATCGCGCGCCTCCACAAGTATTTTAGATGGTTCGGATTTTAAAAAAACTATTCGTTGGAAGAGTTTTTTAAAAATCCGGACTATCAATTGCTGAAACGGATTTATAAGATGGCGCAAGCCGTGAATAATTTCTTTTCTTTTTTTGTCAAACGGAATATAAAAAGAGAATAAATTCTATCCACCGCCAGTGTAAAACTCTATTTTTTCACCACCGCCTATTATGGGACCCACCGAGTGTCTATTGTTGTGATGTGAACCGTTCATATTTTAAGACCCGCAATATAGTATTGCCATGCAAAAAACCAGCTTGATCGGAAGTCGATAGATGTATCAAAATTTGAATTTTGGTTTATAAAATGGACGATCTAATTTCCGTCAATAATAATAAAGATAAACTATCCATTTTATAAAGCAAACTTCAATTTTTGATTCTCCTATCGATGTCAGATCAAGTTTATTTTTTGAATGGATACACTACTATGTGGGGTCTACAAGATGAACGATTCAGATCAACAATAAATACACGATAGAACCAAAAAAAATAATGGTGTAAACGTGAAGTTTTTTTCCACTGCCGATGAAAAGAATTTAATCTCATGGAGTATAAAAATAAGAAACCAACAAAAGCCAATAATTTATCTCAACCAACTATAACTAAAATCACCCTTTCTCTCTCTACATGTACGTCTTTCTGTATTGCTTTTAGCGAGTGTCGTTCCACGTATCTTTACAAACTCAACGCATATCGAACAAACAGCTGCAGCAAACGCATATCGAACCGAGTTTCTCTTTCGATAATTTAGGTGTTCGGGCCAACTTTTACGCATATCGAACCGAGTTTCTACAGCTACTCCCATGGCGCAAGATAGCATCCCTCCGACCGACCCAAGAAGCGGCTTCTCCAAATCAAACTCCACCTTCTACAGCAAACGCAAACCCGTCCCTCTCCCTTCCAACGACTCCCTCGACGTCACCACCTTCATCTCGTCATGTGCCCACCACGGTAACATCGCCTTCGTCGACGCCTCCTCCGGCCGCCACCTCACCTTCTCCGGCGTCTGGTCCGCCGTCGACTCCGTCTCCTCCTCCCTCTCCGCCATGGGCGTCCGGAAAGGCCACGTCGTCCTCCTCCTCTCTCCAAACTCCATCTTCTTCCCCATCGTATGCCTCTCCGTCATCTCCCTCGGCGCAGTCATTACCACCACTAATCCCCTCAACACCACTCAAGAGATCGCCAAGCAAATCGCTGATTCCAAACCCGTCCTCGCCTTCACCACTCCCCCACTGCTCTCCAAAATCGCCGACTCGAACCTCCCAATCGTACTCATCGGCGAGAAATCCACCGCGAACGGTAAGACTTCCTTTTGCCTGAATTTTTCGTTTCGTTATTTTTTTCGACTCTTCTGGTTTTTTATTTGAATAATTAGATTTGTCCAAATTAACCCAGTTGTGACTACATTGGAGGATATGATGAAGGAAAAACCGAGTGAGAGACGAGTCAATGAGCGAGTGACTCAGAACGACACGGCGACTCTGCTTTACTCGTCGGGAACAACAGGGGCGAGTAAAGGCGTGATTTCGTCGCATAGAAACCTAATCGCGATGGTTCAAAACCTTTCGACAAGGTTAGACTCGGGAGGAAGACAACGAGTTTATATCTGCACCGTCCCTATGTTCCACATCTACGGCTTAACAGCGTTTGCGATAGGCCTACTGGCATCCGGAACAACGGTTGTAATTCTCTCGAGATTCGATATGGACGAGATGTTTTTTTCGATCGAGAAAAATCGTGTCACGGATTTACCACTGGTGCCGCCAATTCTAGTGGCAATGGTGAACGGTGCCGATCAAATAAAGCGGAAGTACGATCTGGGGACCTTGCATTCGGTTTTGTGCGGTGGAGCCCCGTTGAGTAGGGAGGTGATTGAGGGTTTTCTGGAGAAGTATCCGACGGTGGAGATTCTTCAAGGGTATGCCTTGACGGAATCGACGGGAGTTGGGACGTCGACGGATTCGTTGGAGGAGAGTAGGAGGTACGGGACGGCGGGGTTGTTGTCGCCGAATGTGGAGGCGAGGATTGTTGATCCGGAGAGTGGAGAGGCGTTGTCGGTTAGTCGGAGGGGTGAGCTTTGGCTTAGAGGTCCCGCCATCATGAAAGGTAAGAGATAATACGGATTTAATACTATGTTAACCATATTTGTGACCATGTTAATTAGTACTCCTTCCGTCCCTATTTATTATCTCCTTTTTAATTTACACATGATCCAAATTGAGTGTTCAATTTCAAAATTAATAAATCAGACTACGTAAATTTTCAAATCAATAGATTAGATTTGGTTTCTTTAATAAGTTGAAAACTCGAGATTGGACAAACAAATCGGAATGAAGGGAGTACGTGAGTTAAGTTTAGTGCATTGATGAAGCAGACCCCATTGGTCATGTTATCATGCATGCAGAAACAATATATAAGGTGGCGTTCCGTTTTCTTTTTAAACTTTCTTTTTCAGAAAGAATGTAATTTCAAGTTCAAATATAATGAAAATGAAAAATAATTTTTCAATTTTTTTTGCACCGTTTAAAATATTTCAATAAAATCTATCAAACAAGAACCATATTGGTAGAAAAATTATTTGCGTAAACACATAATAATTTTTAAACTTGAAATTAT
Organism: Rhododendron griersonianum; assembly: GCA_018127125.1. Classification (NCBI taxonomy): domain Eukaryota; kingdom Viridiplantae; phylum Streptophyta; class Magnoliopsida; order Ericales; family Ericaceae; genus Rhododendron; species Rhododendron griersonianum. The sequence continues at coordinate 1,399,052 of CM030793.1, forward strand.
CTTCCTTCTTAAAAAGTTAAAAGAAACTAAAACGGAGCCTAACTCACATTTTATTATTCTACACATGGTCACAAGATATTATCACCCGCCATAGGATTGCTCTATTATTTTATTTAGTCAGTGTGGTTTCCTTTTTATTTGTTTTTTCAAACATGTGGGGTTGCACTTCGTTTTCTTCTTTTGTTTTTCTCACTTTTTTTTAATGCTACTTTCCATGCATGCTGTGGTTCACGAGCTTATAGAATATAGATTAATCGATTAGCTGGTATCTACCGTGATTGGTAGTGCTAATCATGTCAGGACTCATCTTTGTGTCTTTTAAAATACTTTTGATGATCCAAACCGTTGATCTCGTACATTTCGCAGCGAGGTACCGGGTACGTATATGTGAAAAAACAGTATATATTTGTTCATAATATATGTTGCGAAATATCCGATAAAGATGATTTCTTGAATATTTGTTCTTCACTGCAAAATGTTCAAGATCAACGGTTTAGATCATCGATGGGATTCAAAAAACGGATTCATAAAGATGAGGTTCGGAGGAGTATGGAGGATTGGGGTTATGAGGGGAGCTGGTCAGCTCTTGTATTGACAGTGACAGACGCAAGATTTTGTGTCTTGCGGGGCCCTAATCATGTGTATTTTCATATATTTATAGGTTTATATTGCTACTCGTGATACTTATTATGCCACTGTTAAATTTTATACATGCAACCTAAAAAATGATTAATAACTTGAAATTTTGGATTTTACCCCACACATATATTACTCCCATAGAATTTTTTCTAATTAACATAAAAATTAAGATAACACGTAAGAGAATTTGCAATTGTGCATGGACCCGAGTCGCCCTTGCACCCCCTTAGGACCGCCCTTCTGTATAGGGTCAATCAAACCCGCAACATCAGTACTTAGAAATTCCTCTGTTATTGTTTGAGTTTAAATCTTTATAGAGGTTTGGTGAAGCTAAACATGGAGTATTTTTTAACAAATTCGGTGAGACCTTAACCTTTGGATTAACATGAGTGCAGTGGGTCGACCTAACTATGTGGTACTCTCGTGGTAGTTGCATATATACTCCAATATTTACGTACCAAAACAAACAAACAAACAAACCAACAGCAGATAACTATATATTAGAGTCAAAGTTGTCAATCCCGTACCGGACTGTATCTCGGTACCGTTCCGGATTTACCGCAATTAATATTTATATATATCTAATATATATCTACCATATATATTAGTTTAGAGCCCACAAGTTAAAAAAAAAAAAAAAAAAAGACCGGAACGGAACACCGGAAAATGTCCGAAACAGACCGGTATCGTCCGGTACATCCAGTATTGGCCGGAACAAGCCGGTATTTCAACCGGAACGGATCTTGAGTTTTTGTGTTCCGTTTAAGCACCGGTACAAGCCGGTACGGAACGGATTTCACAACTTTGATTAGAGCATCCATAGTGGAATAATTAAAATCATAGGATTGCTAAGGTTAGCAATATTTTTTCAAAAAAGTGCTGACAGTGACATAACCAAACTTAACAATCTCTTAGCAACTCATCAAATTTTGGCCATTGGATAATCAAAACTAGCAACCTTTTGCCAATTACCAAATTTAGTGGTTCCCACATTTTTTCAATTAAGTATACCCATCATTACACAAAAACCTTCTCTTTCTTCCATTTCTCTCTCTCTCTCTCTCTCTCTCTCTCATATTTTTTAAAAGAAGTTTTTGTTTTTGTTTTTTTTGCAAAAACAGTAAAACTCTTTTTCAAAAACTATTATTTTAAAAAAACTGTCCCTTTTTTTCAAAAATTGTTTTTTTAAAACTTTTTTCGAAAAATGTTTTTTTTTCAAAATAAAAGTTTTCAAAAAGATATTTCTATTTCTAATAATCTGTTTTTATTAGTTTGAGAACTATTTGAAAAAATTATTTTATATGGTGACAATTTTTAAATTTTTATAGGTTGAAAAGGTGATATGGCAAGTTTTGATTATTCAATTTTGATTATGCCATTGTGGACAACTACATTGCTAACCTTAACAACCTCTTAAATGAATAATCAAAAGATGATGTGACAACTTTTGATTATTCTACTGTGATGTCACTAATATGAACCAATGTGGATAAACTTACTTAATGTTAAATTGGAGGCAACGAGACAACTGAATTAATTAGGTGATGATTTACTATATGATTGTAGTAGTAGGCTCAGAATGCACCCTTGATATTTTTGCTGTAATATATATATGGCATTAGGTTTGTAGCTAGAGAAATAACACTGAGAAGAAGCGAGAAAAGAATTAAAGTGAGACAAGGAAAGAAAGCTAAACGAGAATATGATCAGTCAGGAAGATTGATATATCTTTATGGATTAGACGTTTCTTTGCAAGTCATACAATGCCTTGAAGCTGAAATATCATGTTAGTAATGTTGTCGATCGTTGTTGCAGGTTATTTCAGTAATGCTGAAGCAACTGCATCGATACTAGATGCAGATGGATGGTTGAGAACTGGAGATTTGTGTTACATTGATGATGATGGTTTCGTTTTTGTAGTTGATAGGTTGAAAGAACTCATCAAATACAAAGGATATCAGGTGATTTAAACTTCTAACTTGGCCGGCCTTCTTTGTGGAATTCCATCTAAATATATTTCTTAATCTATTTCATATATTCTGTGTTGCAGATACTAGAATAAATATCCAACAAAGTAAAACCATCTCTATCAAGACGACAGACTCATTCTATACTATCAATAGAATCAATTATAACAAATCACACACTCATATTTCAGAAACAAAGAAATTCCACGGTAGAACTACCAAATAGAATATTCCAAAGATTTAGGGCAAATCCAAATAAGGCTTTCCTATACGTTCATCACAAAATATTTCTAGATCCCAATACACCCAATGTCAGATAGCTGCCAAGAAGCATAAGCCAGAAAAGACAATATGTGCCCTGGCCACACCTTCGTATCTCCAAATCCCCGAATTTGTGACAATCCTCCCCGTGATATTCCAACCGCCCTATGAATTGGTTATTCCTAAACGAGTCATGAAAGGTATAACGAACATACCCTGTCTCCACATTGGATCAAGAACAAGGTCAGAGGGATCAAAAACCGCTAATTCATACATGTGCTTAAAATTGTGGTTTAACTTTTCAAATATTTTTATTGAAACAAAATTTTGTTAATGTTTCTATTGAATACTAATAGCTATTAGCTGCTTCATTTTGCAGGTCCCGCCAGCAGAACTAGAAGCTTTGTTGCTTACTCACCCAGAAATTGTTGATGCTGCTGTGATACCGTAAGTTTTCTCCTTCATATTGGTGAAGCGAAGAACTTGTAAACCTGATAAAAAATAATGGAGATTCTTACATGCTGAAACTAATGAATCGAATTGCAAAAGTAAGTAGTTTTCCCATATGAAGCAATGGATTTTACATGATTTTTAGTAACTCAGGAAATGAGCGAAAGTGTAACGTCTAATTTGTTGCATCTCAGGTTTCCTCATAAGGAGGTCGGGCAGTATCCCATGGCATATGTGGTACGAAAAAATGGAAGCAATTTGTCTGAGAGCGCTGTCATGGACTTTGTAGCTAAACAGGTGAGTGATTAAATGCTGTCAATTGTCGAAAGTGTGAATCTAACGTAAATAAATCTGGCTGCAGGTTGCTCCCTATAAGAGAATCAGACGCATGGCGTTTATAGCTTCCATCCCCAAGAATCCCTCTGGCAAGATACTTCGGAAGGACCTAATAAAACTCGCAACCTCAAAGCTATAGAAATTGTTTCGTAAATTATGTGCTGGTTTGGTGAGATTTGTGAAATCAGTTGGTGTTGCGTTTGGCTCAATCACAATATTGCACTGTATCTCAGAACTGATGTCTGTGTTTGCAATATAAGTTGTGCAAGCTTCTTAATTTTCCAAAAAAGCCCTTAACTGCAAAAGGGCCCCTTAGCATAGACATTTTGGGCCCAATAGATGCCTTCCATTTGGCCCAATTCTTTCCCACAAATAAGTAAAGGGCTTATATGGAATTAGGATTTTTTTTGGGAAGTTGAGTATTATAACCACCCAAAGAAGAATGAGACCAATGGGATCATAACCTTGAAAAATCCCCAAAACAAAATACAATACAAGAAACAGGGAAAAATAACTGCTACACACTAGCAGGAGCAGCTAAGAAGCCATATTCAGGATAAAACTTGAGGGCAAACACCAAGCATTCCTTAAGGACTCAGCTGAGGCCTTAACAGCCTTCCAAGCAAACAAATAGGTCCTAATATCCTCTGAAATTCTCTGAATGACCAGGGGATCCTGCAGTGCAGCCCGCAATACAACCTTCCCATTCCTAGCAGCTAATCCCAATTTCATCACAGAACTAGAAATCCCCTGTGCGCTACTTTAATGAGAAAAATGCTGAAAAATTAGCAACATCAGACTCGCTTACATCATCGCTACTTTGCAAAATTTTCATTTTTGCTACAGTTGCTCGCAGCTTCACACAAGCCACCGTTCACAAGTTACATATATTTTACTATTTTCTTGTGATGTTGTCCCTACCTCCCTACCTTCTTGCCTCTTTTTTTTTTTTCCCCCTAAGAATAAAGAAGCAATATTTTTAATAGGATAGTTTTAAAATAAAGAGTCTGATGTAGTAGACATTTTAAAAGCGAGTAGCTAAAGTAATAAAGTGATTTTTTAAGGTTTAATTTGGTCCAAAATGTAAAGAGGGTTATGCGGATGCTCTAAGAGCATCCTTATCAGGCTCAGCAGATTTTTGGACCAAATTAATCCTCAAAATTCACTTTTCTATTTTAGCTAGTCACTTTTACATAATTACACAAAATTAGGCTCTTTACTCTCACTCTCTACTCAATTAAATATTAAAATCCACCCCAATTAAATATTAAAATCCACCCACAGAGAGAGAGAGAGAGAGAGAGAGAGAGAGAGAGAGAGAGAGAGAGAGAGAGAGAGAGAGAGAGAGAGAGAGAGAGAGAGAGAGAGAGAGAGAGAATAAAATAAGGAGAAGTGAGTGAATAGTGACTAGTCTAATTAGACTAGTCACTGTGGCAAATGTAAAAAAAAAATTCAGAATAGTGAGGGAGGAGGTGAGCCTGATTTTGGGTTGTTTTTTCTGTTTTGGCTTAGCAATTTAGTTTAAAGGGGGGTTTTGATGAGCCTGATATTGATGCTCTAAGCCAAATACCTGAGAACTTCATCCCTAAAACTCTGAAGGGGATTGAACCCTCCACAATTCCTCAAAATCTGGCTCCAGATCAAAGAAGAAAACTGACACTCAAAGAACAGATGGTTGTGGGATTCTTTACCCCCATGGGCATGGCACAAGGTGTACAACAATCATTCCCAATAGTCCCCCATTTCATAAATCTGTATTCTATGAAATTAGGTTAATTCTTAGCAACCCTTGAAAGAGGATTTCAATCCCAACGAAAAAAGAACAAAGTCAAGTCTCGAATCAAAATTTTCCTTATTAGCAACTCTTATAGGGCCACCCCACCCCACGCGCGAAATGACTGTGAGAGTGGCTATAAGCAGTGGCGGAGCCAGGATTTATTTATCGGGGGGGCCGGCTTAATAGACATATATTTTTTATCGGAACGTATAATTATTATATCATAAGGTTTTTACTTTTCAGTTCATTACATTTGTACATTGAATTGATTCTTTAGGCTATTTCAACTGTCACGTGCTTATTTTTTATTTATGAAAGAAAATTGAAAAATAAGAATATAAAATAACCAGTTTTTTTATCAAATCGAAGCAAAATTATTAAGATTATAAGTAACTATACACAAATAATTATCAATAATATTTAAAATCAAGTATATATGAAATACAAATTTTAAAACTCGGACGCTCAGGGAGCTGGGGCCGGGGTCCCCCCGGGCCCCTACACACCTCCGCCCCTGGCTATAAAGATTAGTTCGAGATGCGCGGCAGCTAACCCGAGACATGCATGACACCATACATCACCACCCAAAAGAAAAAAAAAGGTTGTCAAAGCAATAATTGGGAAACAGTTTGAAATGGGTAACGCGTAGTTTGAACGGTGCATGGATCCGCTCCAGAGTATTTGACTTGAATTAAAGAGAGCGTGTTTTTTTTTTCTAAAAACACTGGAAGTCGTTGCTGCTGCTGCTGTAATGGCCCGCCACAGAGGAAATTGATTCACTGAAAGTGTTGCCTTTTTCTCTCGGATGATCAGAGGAGAGTCCGTCCGATTATGAGTGGAGCTACGCCTTTCCCTTTTTCTTCGGGTAGGTTAGGCCGCGTGTCTACTATTTTCTACCTTCATTTTCAAACTTTTCTAGAACCAGTTGTGAGTTGTGACTCAGAAAGTAATAACTGTGCGGACCCACTTTCTCTTATATAGTACTCCATATAGAAAAGAAAGGTCACGGATGTTAGATCGGGCCGTTCACATGTCTCACCAGCAATGTACAGTAGTTCTTATATATGTAGGAGTAGGTAATTTTTTTGATTTTTTTGGTGCATGCCTGCAGGGGCGGATCCAAGATTTAGTTACAGTGGGATCAAATATCTACAACACATGTAATTTTGTGAGATCTTCTGGGCAAAAATATATCTTATGGGGTCCAATTTATGGGGGCTCTCGTTCGTCGAACGATTTTAGATACAATTGTGTCTGGATTAGTGTTTTAAAGTTTGTTTCTAATTTTCTATCATTGCTCTTATTTTGAGTAGCACACACTAGATTTATGGGACCCGAGAGTGCTGTAGTGCACCACCCGTACTACACGTGAAGTGCGACTAATCCGGCCGTCCATCTCGGCAATGGACGGCTCGGATTTTCATCTGAACAATAGATGGCTAGGATTTGTAGGAACTCGGATTAAATCCAAGCCGTCCGTAACGAGATGGACGGTCGAATCGGCCGCACGTAATTCGGCTAGTGCACTACAGCCCCTCCCATTCGAGATTTGTGCGCATTTTTAACCGAATTCTTATGAATAGTGGGTAAGAGCTGTGACAACGTAATTTTTAATTGAATACTGCTTTTATCCAAAGACTGTGTTCTTATGAATTTAACTTAAACTTGGAAGTTTTGTCTTTAAAGTGACTATTTTTTTTTTGGCTAAAAAGTGATTGATTTTCAAAATATTTGGGTAAAAGTATAAAAAATTATTTTTCTGATTCCTCTCATCGAGACAAATTAATAACTCACAAAAATTTGGCGCAAAACTAACAAATGCGAAAAAAAATCCAAATAAGGATAGAAGTTAGTTCCTTTTACGCAAATGTAGATATTATTTTTGTAAAAACGTTCTTTTACGCAAAGGTAGATATTATTTTTGTAAAAACTTAGTTCCCTTCACGCAAAGGTAGATACTATTTTTGTGACGCAACTCACAAATTTAGAATAGAAGTTTTTTTTGGTAAGTAAAATTTATATCACCAAAAAACGCAAATACGGAGTACTAGCTAAAAAAATTGGCAGAGCTCTACATAAGAAACAAACTAACCACCAAAACTAACTACGATTGTCGTTATTCAAAAAATCAAGATTCTTTCGATCAAACTGCCACCTAAAAATGTCAATTTTGATCTACCTCTCTCCTTAGTGTTACCCTCAATTGTAAATTGTAATCATATCACTCCTCTGAACTATCGCATCGGTCGATTCTCTGATAAACAATTAAACATGTCCAAATCACGTTATTTGAAGAAGCAATGATTGAGTCAGATCTGAAAGTAAAATTTTTCCACGACTTCATTCGAACCATTTGGTGTAAATTAGATGTCAGCCCACATCACCCCAAACTCTTAGAGCAAGTTTATCAATAGAAAGGTAAAAAAAGGTAAAAATGCTAGTGAACAGTGTAATTTTTTCATTTTATCTACTCATATCTCTCTCAACACTACATCAATACTACTCCCTCCGTCCCTTTATTACAGTCCAGTATTCCATTTTGGGCTGTCCCTTAATAAGTGTCCATTTTGTAAAGTTAGTGGGTAAAAGTTGGTGAATTGTCTATTTTGTCCCTAAAAGTAGATTCCATTTTGAAAAGTTAGTGAGTAAAAGTGTAATGATGATGGGTAAGTAGGGAAAAGTGGAGGAAAAAGTTGATGTGAAAGGTATAATGATGATGTCTTTTTAATAAGTTGGAGTTACGAAGCAGGACACTTAAAAAGGGACGGAGGGAGTATTTATTTTATCTATTCTTTATTAAAATATCAATTTTTTCCAAGTCTTTCTTCATTGGAGAGAGAGAGGAGGAGGAGGAGCGAAACTAATTGTTTAATGGGTTGCTCATGAACAGTTGTTAGGCAAAAGAAGCTAACAACTGTAGCTGAATGGATTATAACGTGAGTTTTACCAAAGCTGCTGCAGGTGAAAATTTCAGTCCTTGGTGAGCTAGAGTACCTTTTTCGGCAGTTTACCTTAGCTGGTAAACTTGCTCTTAAGTTAACTACATAATGCTGAGTGCTGACTATACAAACACGTGTATATATGTTGTTTTTGTTATGTTGAAACATCTGTCACTTAACGTTAACCAAACTAAACAGAGCTTTAAATCCCGATCAATTCAGATCGACTATACAGATTCAAGTACATCGTGTTTCGTTATTCAAAATATCAAGATTCTTTCGATCGAACCACCGCCTCAAATGTTAATTTTGATCTACCTCTCCCCTTAGTATTACCCTCGATTGTAACGATACACCTCTTAACTACCGCATCGGTCGATTCTGTGATAAACGTGTCCAAATCACATTGTTAGAAGTAGGGCTGTAAACGAGCTGAATCGAGCCGAATATTAGAATGTTTAGATTCGTTCATTAAGTTTTTTAGCGAATTCGAGCTCGAGCCGAACTCAATGAAAATTATGACGAGCCAAACTCGAACCGAGCTTACCCAGGTTTGGGTCGAACTCGAGCTTGTTCACGAGCCTTAACGATCCAATAATATCATATTTTTATACTCTCATACAGGTCTAAAACTGCAAATAAATCTTTCATTATGTACATAAACATGTTCATATACATATAAAATGATAAAAACATATACATAAGTAAATTTTTAGTAATTGTAAACGCTTAGACTTGTACAAGTTTTAAAATTTTCACTATATAACTATATAAAATCCTCATGATACACATATATTCTAGGTTCGCGAGCCTAATCGAGTCGAATACTGCTACGGGCGTTCATGTTCGGCTCATTTATGAAACGAGTCTAAAATTGAGGTTCAGGTTCGGTTCATTTAGTAGACGAATCGAACTCAAACGAGCCTTTACCGAGTTGAGTCTCGAACAGTTTACGAACGGCTCATTTCATTTACCGCCCTAGTTAGAAGAAAGAATGTTACTTAATTGGTTTGAAAATTTTGCAATTAAGAAAACACGGGACTTGACCTCTAGGCTCTCTAGGTCCCATGGATATACGTACATATCTGTATTCCTCTACGAGTAGATACATGCAAGTACTTAGCGTCTAGAAGAAATCAAGAAACTTTCGGCAGAAACGATAAGAATTTTCATGTTTAATTTTTTTTTTTATGGGTAGTCAATAAAAGATGATCGCTCGGCAAGAAAAAAACTAAAGGTCGGTTAATCTTTCGGCAATATATATTTTTGCTCCCACTCTAGATGATCGCTCTATACTTCCATTCTCATGAATTTCGTACTTTGAGATCTTTTGGAAAACACTTTTATGCTCTTTTTTTTTTTGGGGGTAGGCAACATTTAATACGCTCTTAATTTGACCATTGCTCATTTTTATGCACGCACACGTATTATGTGAGTTCTGTAGCAAGCTGCTGCATACACTGTCTGGTTGTAAATGAACTGAGCCGTTCGTGAACTGTTCGACGCTCGACTCGGTAAAGGCTCGTTTGAGTTCGATTCGTCTACTAAATGAACTGAACCTGAACCTCAATTTTATGCTTGTTTCATAAATGAGCCAAACTTGAACGCGCGTAGCAGTATTCGACTAGATTAGGTTCGCGAACCTAAAGTATATGTATATCATGGGGATTTTATATAGTTACATAGTGAAATTTTAAAATTGGTACAAGTCTAAACGTTTACAATTAGTAAAAACTTACTTTTATATATATATATTATTTTATATGCATATGAACGTATTTATATACATATTAAAAATTTTATTTGCAGCTTTAGATCTATATGAGAGTATAAATATATTATATTATTGGGTCGTTAAGGCTTGTGAACAAGTTTGAGTTCAATCCAAACCTAGGCAAGCTCGATTCGAGTTCGGCTCGTTCTAATTTTCATTGAGTTCTGCTCGAGCCCGAATTTGCTAAAAAATTAATGAACGAATCTGAACATTCTAATATTCGGATGGAAAGCCCTTGACATAAGCGCCGGTCAGCCCCAGTTGTCCACCAAATATTACTCTCTCTCTCTCTCTCTTGGCACTTTCCTTTCAAACTCTACTTCCACAAAATGAACTATAAATATTGACTTGTAGGCAGTTGGTAACTTGCGTGAAGGGCGGAGTGAGGGAAAAAACAGAGAAGTGTTCCAGAGATATGGGTGAGGTGGTTGAAGACAGCGCCACCGCGCCACCGCCGGTATCAGCACCACCGATGCAAACTCAGTACAACTCACCCTCTCTGTCAAGAAAACCATTACTCCAAATAGAACACCCAAATGCAGCAAAAACCAAGACCCCAAAGACTTCTCATTCTCGAACTCCGAGCTTCATAACACCCTTGGGGAGTCCGGTGAGGAGGGCCATTAAGCTCACGAAGCTCGACCCTCAAGATGCTTGGCTACCCATCACCGAGTCCAGAAATGGAAATGCTTATTACGCTGCTTTTCATACACTCTGTTCTGGCATCGGGATTCAGGCTCTTGTTGTCCCTGTTGCCTTCACTGTTCTTGGCTGGTAAGCTTCTACTTACTATCATTTTGGTTGCGTAGCGATCGGGGTTTTAAATCGCGGTATCGGAAAACATAACGTTACCGATGATATGGCCACATACCAGCCAATATCAGACTTACAACATCGGTCAATACATGGATAAATAATAGTATCGGAGGTCTAAAATCCCGTTACGTAACAGTCAATACGATACGTAATGGTCTTCGTTTAGAACCCTGGTAGCGACGAAAAAATAGATCAAGCGAAATTGACGAAGAAAGCACAACACAAAAATTCGCATATGTCGACAAGAATGCTACTTTTACCTTTTGTATCAAACTTTGATGTCTTCTTGAACGAGGCATATGCAAGAGTTACAACAAAGCAGTTAATTAGTAACATTATTTCTGCAAACAATCAATAAATCGCGGTAATGAAATAAGTAATCCTAGGAAGATTTTAGTCACGATTCACGAACTAAAGTTCGAGGATTCGTGGACCTTTGAGTCCTATAATAAACAAGCTTCACACTCCAACACTTACCAACATATATTCGTTTTGTGCAAATTCGCAATAAGCTAGAAGTCTTTCGGTGTTCGTATTTTCCGCTGGTATGTCATTCTGGATGAACTATTTGTGTATAAGTTCTGTTTTTGGATCATCTCTTTATGATTTTTACACTCATTGACAAAGTCACATCAATGATTCTGTTAGTTTGGTAAGCTCCTTCTTGAAGCTTTAAATATATACATACGTTACAATTAGTTCATACAGGTTCGAAGGTAGAGAAAAGGGAGAAAGTCATGTTTGAATCCTACGAGATCAAATATTTCAAATCTTGGACCACTGGAGGATTTATCTAGTTGTTAACTTTATAGGGTCGGAAATCGTTGGAGTGCTGCTTGGGCACCCGGGCACCCGGTTATAAGAACAAAGGAGAGAAAGTGACTTATCAATAGTGACATGCATCCACAGCTGTGACTTTGTAGCCTATAGCAAAACGGGACTCCCATGATTATGCACGAAAAGTAAACGGCAAAATCATGCAAGTCAATTCCATTTACTCCTAGTTGATTTCCTCAGAAGTATACAGATAACCGTCATTATCAAAACCCGAGTCATCAAGTACAAAAAAATATCGTCTGACACGATCTGTGTACCATCGATGAGTTCATACAAAACTTTGTCCTGTCTTTAGTTGTGCTTTCGTTGGTGACGACGAGATTGACTCCGAGATGAATTTTGTGTTTAATTCGTCGGATACCGAGTTGCTAAATTTTTTTTTGAAATATTCACAACACTCTAAAACGGCACCATATGGTTATTAAAAAACAATCTCGATAATAGAAATAAATAATCAAATCTGCCCTCAACCCCGTGACCTCCCTATAATTGACAAGATTTTAGCCATCCTGCAGTTACTGATTTTTGCCACAAAACGGGAAAATTCATTTTGTTACTTCTACGACTTTATGTGTCGACCACTTTGCGACATAAAATTTCTTTTGCCGATAAAAAAAACTTCGTTTGTCGATCGTTGAAGTAAACTCTTGGCTTGACCAAATTACGTACTGATTTTGTGTTTGCAGGGCATGGGGAACAATAAGTTTGACAGTGGCATTCGTTTGGCAGTTGTACACTCTGGGGCTGTTGGTTAAGCTTCATGAATCCACCGAAACTGGGATGCGTTATAGCAGATACCTCCAACTCTTCAGTGCCACTTTCGGTATGTCCATATATCATCTCAGATTAATCCACAAAACTTGAACCTTGCAATTCCTTTCCTCTGATTTAACAAAATTTTGTATCAGTTTCCTAAATTGAACCAACCAAATTATGTTAAAGTTCGAACAAAGGATTTGTGGAGGAATTTACTGATAAGAGGTTTGGGGCCGCGTAAGTGATTAGGGAATAGTAACCCATTTCACAGAAGGAAACTTTGTGCCCATCGACTATGCCTTTCGACCTGATCTTTGGCTTTGATTCACCATTTGTGGACGAACCTTGTGGACGAACCCTTCTTATGCTGACATGATAATTGTTAACCCATTTCACTGGAGGAAACTTTGTGCCCATCGACTATGCCTTTTGACCTGATCTTTGGCCCTAACTCACCATCCGTGGACGAACCTTGTGGAGGAACCCTTGTTATGCTGACATGATAATTGTTAGACACATATTGAAGTTGTTCCCCTGTTAATGAATCGTACGCAAATAAGTCTACAGAAGGAGTTTAACTTCTTTAGTGTAATGTCAGAGTGCGAGTTTAAGTCACGAAAATCAAACTATGGAGAAAAAAATTGGGAAAAAGTTGCTCATCTAATGCCTACTCTTGTACTGACAGGTGACAAAATGGCAAATATTTTCGCCGCCTTCCCGATAATGTACCTATCCGGCGGAACTTGTGTTGCCCTAATCATAATTGGCGGTGGAACAATGAAAACCTTCTACCAAATAGCGTGCGGGGCAAGTTGCCACGGCAAGCCAATGCCGTTAACCACAGTGGAGTGGTACTTGGTTTTCACTTGTGCCGCCGTGCTTCTGTCTCAGCTGCCCAACTTGAACTCCATCGCCGGTGTGTCTCTCGTCGGTGCCATCACTGCCATCGGCTACTGCACGATAATGTGGATTGTTTCGGTCACAGAGGACAGGCTCGATGGTGTGTCGTACGATCGAGTTAGACCGGTCTCCAATGTTGTTTGGATATTTGGCATTTTGAATTCATATGGAATTATTGCTTTTGCTTTCAGAGGCCATAATCTTACCCTCGAAATTCAGGTACCATCAACCCTCCACTGAAAATTGCAAAGTTCTTTTATTCCAAAACAATTATTACATCTCTAATGCACTTTCAGCTACACGTTGTGAGGATTCGGGGATGCTGCGCATCCCCAAACGGGGTGCTTGGCATCATCCCCGCTTGACAGCATCCAGGGAGGACCCGGAATAAGATATCACATACACAAACAAGTTGTGCCGTTAAAATTAGCCCATGTCATTACTTCCTCTTCTCATTTATGTTAGTTTTTTTTTTCCCCCCAGTTTATAAAGAAATTTCTATCCAAATTATTGGAATGTAAGACTATGCTAAGAGAAAGTAACAAAAGAAAATTAGAAGAAAAACAAAGTAATCATAGTAAGAAAAAATGGAAGAAAGAGGAGAATTTATTGATGGTAGCTTTTGGTTTGCAGGCAACAATGCCTTCAAGTGAGAAGCATCCATCCCATGTGCCGATGTGGAGAGGGGTCCAAATTGCGTATGTGATTGTCGCAATGTGCTTATTTCCTCTTGCGATAGGAGGATATTGGGCTTATGGCCAGAAGGTATATATTTCTTCAACTCAGTTCCATTTTTCCTCATAACTATAACCCACAAATAAAGACCTAAACCAAGCTAAAAAAAAATGGTATCATCTTCTTTTCTTTCAGATACCGGAAAATGGTGGAATGTTAGCAGCAATTTACATGTACCACGGTCGCGACACATCGCAAGCTGTTTTAGGATTAACGAGCTTGTTCATCATAGTAAACGCAGTGAGCTCCTTCCAGATCTACGCCATGCAAATGTTCGACGACATGGAGTCCAAGTTCACCAGCAGGATGAACAGGCCCTGCCCGTGGTGGCTCCGGGCAATCTCCCGGGCCATGTTCGGGTACGGGTGCTTCTTTGTGGCCGTTGCGATTCCCTTCTTGGGTAGCTTTGCTGGGTTGATCGGTGGGGTTGCATTGCCCGTGACGTTTTCATATCCGTGTTTCATGTGGCTTAAGATTAAGAAGCCCAAGAAGCATAGTTTCGCTTGGTGGCTCAACTGGGTACTGGGAATTTCGGGCGTGGTCTTGAGCGTTCTGGTGATTGCTGCTGGGGTTTATGTTGTGATTGACACTGGCATTAAAGTGAGCTTTTTCAAGCCTCAGTGAATGATAGAGTCTGCGGGGGATATGGTAAGGAAGTATTTTGTAGACATTGGCTCTGATTTGAATGGGTATGATGAGCTGAAGGAAGTATTGTTAGATTAGATTTCCTTCATAGCTTTTGTGTTTATAGTTGTTTGCAACCATCAAATAATGCTCTCACCAATATACTCCACTTTATATACTTGGACGTTCTTCTGTATCTGTTAACCATAGAAAAACAATGCCACGTTTTGTGCACAGCGATTGTGCGGCGCAGATCATGGCGTGGGGCCCACTTCGGGTCCCACACAAACATCGGAGTCGTTAATTAAATTTAAAACATTTCTTCAAGAGTCCCGCAAAAAATCAGCTCAATCTGATACTTATAGGTGTTCGATCCAATCATCTAACTTTTCATTTAGATTTTAGGGTCCTGAAAAATTAAATGATTAGATCGAGCACCTATAGGTATTAGAATGAGCTGATTTCTCGAGAGGGCTTCAAAAAAAACTTTACATTTAATGAACAACTCGGAATGTTTGTGTGAGACCCGGAGTGGGTCCCACACCATGATTTGTGCACAAATCTGTACGGGTAGACTACATGTTTGATAATTGGGAGTGTTTATAGTAGCTTAGATTATAGTAAAAGCCAATTCTGCAGCCAGAGATGAAAGCAAAAAGCATCAAAATAGAGCTTTGGGAGTAGTAGTTTTTTCCAGCTTCCTGAGGTGGTTCTCTCCCAGCAAGAGTTATTAGCAGAAGCCGCGACAAACTAGATGGACACAATTCCTGATAAGTAAAAGGAGGCTAAACGTTTTAGTTTTATAAGCTGTAGCAAACACCCAGCCATCAAAACCCTTGTTCCCCGGAAATATTGTCCTGCAATATTTAGGAATATTGAACTGCAGGAGTTCAGCAATGAAACATTCCGCATTCCAAACGTGATAGAAACAGAACAAATAGAAAGGAAGCCAAGCATGCAACTATCTATCCTCTTTTGACCCAAAACATCCCAGGATGATCATCTGTAACTATCAGAACCACAAAGCAAAGCTAAAAAAAATGCTAAGCAACACCACTTGGGTCGTTTTGTGTTGAAGTAACCGCATCAAATATACTATTTAATGAGCTTACTTTAGCTCAATACATATGTCAATAAACAAAAAGAGAGGATGGACCAAAAGCAATGGTCAAAATTTAACAAACTACAAAAGAAATCTGAGATTGCTTGGGAAAAAAGTTTATAGCTTGATATAGCTCTACATCGACAATGGAAGTAGCATCCTTCTTTTCTTTTTCCGGTCCAGTCTTACTTGCTTTGTAATTTTCATGCATAAAAGCAGCAGCAATGTGATGCAAACTAAGATAAACGCAATCTTCACGTGCCCGAAATATAATGAAACAGCTGAGAACACCAGGAAAGCTAAAATGATGAGCTCCCATAACACAAAGATGACAACGTCCACCCTGCACTCATGGAAAAGAAAAATGCAAGACAGAAAAATGTCAGAGGTGGGTGCTATTCTTCAGCAATTCCCAAACAAAAGATTCTGCACGGACACCATACTGAAAACAAATTGCACTCTAGGGTGGAAAAGGCAGCAGTGGCAGTAGCAGGAAAAGTGAAAAGTAATCACCCTCAGCTATCAGTAATCGTAAGGTCTAAGTAGTAACCAAGAAAGCTTTCAAACTGAATAAGCAAAGATTTTAACGAAGAGGGGATGACAAACATTCGTTGGGACTCAAGGCTCAGTTTGGTTTGGTTAGGGGATGACCAACATCAACAACTCAACCCATTTAGTCATGGCATGCTCTATTTTCCTCACTTCGATCACAAACACCTCATGGCATGCTCTATTTTCCTCACTTTGATCACAAACACCTCACGCATCTCATGAAACATACCATACATGGAAATGGAATACATTCCCATCTAAGAGCACTATTACACCTTCAGCAGCACTACAGGATTTCCATTATTTACATGGAAGTGGGATTGGGCAAAAGTAGGAAGGGTAGGGTTTGATTTTCTTGAGTCGTGTATTAAATCGTCCTATGGGCCGTATTATTCGTCTCGAGCCACATTAGCATCTTGCAAACCAAATCAATTCTTGCTTTCAGTTGTGCCATTGATTTCCTCCTCTACTATGTTATTGTACTTTGGGCCTTTTCTCTGCCGTTTTTATTGATGGCTTATCCAGCCCAATCCCACTTCGGCAAGGAATTTTACGAGCGAGAAAACTAAATCCGTTAATTTCCGACAATGATTAAAAGTTGAGTACTAATCCCTAATGAACCCCAGTACTGCCAAAGTATATCAGTAAAAATTAAAATCTAGAAACAAAAAAAGAAATAAATGAGAGTTTTAATCCAATCACGAGAGAAGGACATGAAATTGGGCAGTCATCAGCTAGAGCCAATCAAAAAATTTCATTTTTGTTCTTTTCTCACCAAAATGCTCAATTCAAACGAGTGATTTGGCTAGAAACCACAACCCTTTCTTTTCTTTTCTTATGAAATCCCTCAATCCAACCCAAGACAATATTTCTTCGACGGAAAGCATTATTCCGACCCAACTAGCACAGTTTGGTAGTTCAGTTCTTTACCGTTTCCTGATTTATGCTTTGGCATGTTAAAGACCTATACTTTAGTTATTTACAATTTCTTGTTTTGTGCTTTGGCATGTCTAAGACCTATGCGCAGAAAGCACAGCAGTAAACTCTATGAACAAACCCACAACCTAACTGATTCAATCGGATTAAATCATTGTCTCAAAGATCACAAAATAATCAATGCAACAAATATTAACACGAAACCCTAAATAAACAAGTTAAACGAAAATTGGGGGATTAAAAAAAAACCCAATTTACGAAACAATTAAAGGGCGATTAAAGATTGGGTACCGTGAAAAGTGGAGATTAGAAGTGGATGAAAAGACAGAGAAAGATGTCCAGTCGTACTTCGATCGAATCTGGTACTCTCTCAGCTGTTCCGCCAGATTGGATCGAGTTATCATCTCTCTCTCTCTCCCTCTCCCTCTCCCTCTCCCCTTGAATCTTACGTGTATCTCCGGAGCTCAGAAGACATGTACGATTCAATGCTTCGATGAAGAAGAAGCCGAAATTTGAAATCTGACGGAGAAAAAGGGAGGAGAGGAGAGGAGAAGGAACAAAAGCATCAACGTTCTCTTTGTTCTTCTTTTTTTTTTTTCCTTCCCCGGGAAATTTCACTTCGCCCCCCTCAAAGGCTCAAAATATCACGAGCCGAGGAATAAGCTGCTCGCAAGGGAGTCCGGGTCCCCTGTCCGACCATTTTCGGCCGTTGATCTCGCAAATCAATGATTGAGATGGGTCAAACATTTTTTTCTTAAAACGATGTCGTTTTGGAGCAGAACATATCTGGTCCATCTTAGCCGTTGATTTACGAGATCAACGGTCGAGAGAGATGGAACAGACGGGTCGGATAGGGGATCTCAAGGCCTCGCAAGGAGGTTGGTTCGTTTTAGTTTTAATTGGGTGGTATAAACTAATCCAAACCATTGTGATTATTTATTTTTTTCTTTCATATATAACTAAGATATCCGGGACATTAGGTTAGCTTTCGCACATTTCAACTAATTGTTGAAATCAATTACACCGTCCACTAATAAGAATCCCACTTAAAATCAAAGAAAATTTTCGTTTGAACTGGTCCGAAAAAGTTAATTATAATCTAGTAGAAGATTTCGAGCCTCAACAGATCTAGTCAATCCCTTAGCATTGGATTTATTTCACTCTCCACGCAATAGTAAAAAATGATTCGCAACTACTTATCTCTCATTCTTTACCTCAACTAAATCAAACACATTACAAGTAATCATGTATCACATTTTTTTGATAACTCGGACGTCTGGGTCAATTTACGCGCACCTCTACTAATTTTATACCACGTAAAATCTCATATGTTATCCGAATGACCCACATCTCCCCTTTATTCAATTTTTCTTTCCGTTTGTTAGTTTTGGGTCAAAGAAAATTCGTTCACAACAATTGAGTTCCGATCATAATTTCATACTCCATCCGTCCCGTTTGTCCGGTCCGTAAAACAGAGTCTTAAAAATAATGCAATTTTTGCAACAAAAATTCAAAAGTTTTTTAACAACTTACTAGATATCAATGAGTTCTTTTAACTTGTGAAAAAAGTTTAATTTTTTTTAAAAAAATTGTATTTTTTTAATTTATCATTTTGCGGACCAGATAAACAATCTGGGACGAGGAATTATTGTTTTCTAAGAGTCCTTCTACAACCACAACCAAATACACACACAAGTGTGTGGATGTGTAAAATGGGTGTGGTTATAGAATTATTGTTTTTGTAAACAGTGCTGGGAGACAGAGATGCAAAACCCAGTGACCATCCCCAAATACACACCCTCACACACACTAGATCGTGTAGTGTATATGGAGTCCACACACTTATGTGTGTGGATGTGTAAATGAGCGTGGTTATAGAATTATTGTTTTCGTAAACAGTGCTAGGAGACAGAGATGCAAAACCCAGTGACCATCCCCACCCAAAACTCATTCTTTCACCCCATATAGGAAAATGATTTTGCCAGTCCCTTTTTTGTTAATGTCATTTTTCTGTATTTGTATTTTTGTACCAAAAATATATTTGCAGGGGAATAACGTTAATAAAAAAGGAGGGACAAAATCAGCAGCCCCCATATATTGTACTATATATGTAGATAGAATTTTGCCATGGGAAATGATTTTGCCACACCCTTTTTTGTTAATGCCACACCCTGTAAGTGTATTTTTGCACCAAAAAATCTACTTACATGGTGTGACATTAACAAATAAGAATATGACAAAATCACTGGCCTTTTGCCATTCCTGAACAAAAAAACGAGCCACAAGATTACTGTGGGGGTTTAGGGGACCCCAAACAAAAATGGCAATAGAATTCAATGTACTCCGCCCTCCATCTCTTCCATCTCTTTGCCGCTTTATGAAGGAGAGAGAGAGTGAGAGAGAGAGGACGGAGAAGAAGAAGGCTTAAAGTGATTTGCTATGTGGTGGGGTTTCTTGGGCTTTTATCTTATGCTCTGGGAATTGCTGCGGAGGTAACGAGGATTAAGGTGATTGATTACCCTTTTACTCATATCTTCAGATTATATATGTTTGTGTGCGTGCGTAGTAATTTTGGTACTTTGCTCTCATGTCGTGGTGATTTGCTGGTTGGAAATGGCGGAAAAGGGTTGATTTTGATGTGCCATTTGGAATTTCGAAAGAAGGTGTGGTCGGAGATGGTCGTCGGTGGTCAAGGGGTGGTGGGCTGCAGTCGTTGGCGCTGCTGTGGTTGCTGCGTTTTCTGAGAAATCAGTTAAGTTTGAAGAGGTGAGATCTGATACATACAGTGGGGAGGAGATGCAGTTAGCCCGGCTCTGATACTATGATATGATAACAAGAGCTTTCAACGTAATATTATTGCAATATCTAATTACAAGATGCGGATCAAAAAAAATAAAATTACAAGAGGTTACATAGATAAAACCCTAACAAAATCCTAATTAGCGAAAAGACAAAGCTACCCGTAAAATAATGGAGTAGAAAATAACAAGTGCATACAAAACCCTAAAAATAATACGTTCACAGTGGTCACTCAGTAGTCGGGTTTTTTTTTTTTTTGTCTTCAATTGATGATGCATTGATAACTTGTTCATTTTTTAGACCCATTTGTCAGCAATGAGTAATACTTTTCCCATCTGTGAATTATATACTACTATCTGTTTGCACTGGCTTGTTAATTAAAGTTGGTTTATGTTCGTTTATTTGAGGTACAGGTTCAATTTTGTGTCAAGAATTGTACTACTATAAATTTGACGGATTCTGGGTGTATTTTCCTTGTAGAGAGTGTTTCACATTTTTCTTACTTGTAGTATAAATTTGGTAGGTTGGACTGGTATGGGTGGTACCTTAAAAAACATTGTAGGCTAGGATGTATCATTCTTCTAGCCATGATGTCCTTTCATTGTTATTTGGATTTTTAGCCCTCTTGTGTCCTGGGGGATGGATTTGCTTTGGTGCTTAGCCTTTTTTTTTTTCTTCTTTTGAATTTGGTACCTCAAATGTGCTCTTCATGAGCATATTTTTGTTTGATGATACTACTGTACATGATATCGATGATATTCCGGATATTATCATTAGTAGGCACTGGTGTCACTTTATTCTCTGGAACTTTTTTTTTTTTTTTTTTGTGTGTGGTTAAAAGTGGAATTATAAAAAACTACGAATTAGAATACAAGATCCGGGGACAAGTAATACCCCTCATGTCCTCACAGAATTGAGACTTAATATAAAACGGAATTGAAAGATACGATAAATAAGGAAAAAGATGTGATCTTGCATCTTGCGCTAGGAGATCCGCACACTTGTTTCCTTCCCTCATGACATGCCTCAACGGTGGATCACCCAGCTGGTGCAAAAGGAACCTGCAATCAACAATCAAATTGTAGAGATGATGGGTGCATGTTGCATTGTTGATAAGTTGGATGACATTAGAGGCATCTGTTTCAATCTCCACCAATATAATGTTGCGTTGTAAGAGAATCTTGAGACCATGTATAAGTGCCCAAATTTCGGCCTCAAGAGCAGATATGAAACCCAATTTGCATGAAAAGCCCGTAATCCATTTCCCATTCGCATCCCTAATCAGACCACCTGCACAAGCCTATGAAAAAGTAGAAGATCCACTTCCGTCTACATTGAGTTTAAAAGTGTTTCGAGGAGGTGGTGACCACCCTACATTGAACACCTGCATGTTATTCTCTGGAACTTCTAACTTACACAATGAACACCTACATAGACATAGTTTATTTTTTATGATTGAATGGTTATTGTTATTTTCTCTCAATCCATGCTAGCGTTTTTCTGTCGTACGTACCGAGCGATTCTATCCTGTCTACAAATAACATTGTTACACGCGCCTACTTGAACACCAGTAGGTGTTCGGTTGAATTGGAAGGATCGTAGAAGCCGATATTTATGCATGACGATCCTTCGTAAATTTTACCGTATTCGTTAGTACTATTATTCGTAATTCTCAAACTAAATACAGTATAAATAAGATGCATGACTCTACGTACCACCATGCCATGTGACATGTCATTTCTGTTTCTATTCTTTTCCTTTCATTCAATCGCATGCCAATTTAATTGAACTGTTAAGGATCTCATTAATCAAAGGCCATTAATTCCACTCGTAACTCCACTGACTAATCAGAAACCAATACAAACATATGAGAGAGAGAGAGAGAGAGAGAGAGAGAGAGAGAGCAAAAATAATGGACCAACTAAAGCCAAGCCCAGCAAATTCATGCCCTCTCACCCCTCTAACATTTCTGGAAAGAGCTGCAATCGCGTACGGCGAGATCCCTTCAATCATCTATAACGCCACCACATACACGTGGTCTCAGACCCACCGTCGATGCCAGCAATTGGCCTCCTCCATCCAATCACTCGGCATCGGGAGGGGCCATGTGGTATCTGTGGTGGCCCCCAACACCCCTGCCATGTACGAGCTTCATTTTGCCGTTCCGATGACCGGTGCAATCCTTAACACCATCAATACCCGCCTCGACGCCCGTATGATCTCTGTGCTCCTCCAACACAGCGAATCAAAGATCGTATTCGTCGATAAACAATTCCAATCCAACGTCATCCAAGCCATCAAACGGTTCCCTCCCGAATCCCAATCCCCTACCCTCGTCCTCATCGCAGATAATGAGGTCTCAATCTCATCCAACCCATCATCATCGACTACACTACACTTCACTCAAAATTACGATGACCTGGTTGAGAAAGGAGATCCGGAGTTCAAGTGGGTCCGTCCCGAAAGCGAGCAGGACCCAATGACATTAAACTATACATCGGGAACGACATCGTCTCCGAAAGGCGTGGTCCACTCCCACCGTTCGATTTTCATCATCACAATCAACTCCCTAATTGACTGGCCCGTACCGAAACATCCCGTATACCTGTGGACCCTACCGATGTTCCACTCCAACGGCTGGAGCTTCTCGTGGGGCATGGCAGCCGTAGGTGGGACCAACATCTGCCTCCGCAAATTCGACGTACCACTTGTCTACCACTCCATTCGCGCCCACAGCGTGACCCACATGTGCGGTGCACCCGTGCTCCTCAACATGCTGTCGAAGTCAAACTCCCCCACGCACCGGTTAATAACCCCAGTCCACTTCCTGACTGGCGGAGCGCCGCCACCCGCCGCGGTGCTCCTCCGCGTCGAATCCTTGGGCTTCGTGGTGAGTCACGGATACGGGTTCACCGAAGCAGCCGGGGTGGTGGTTTCGTGCGCGTGGAAACCGAGCTGGGACAGATTTAACGCGGAAGAAAGGGCGAGGCTGAAGAGTAGACAAGGGGTGAGGACAATCGGAGTCACTGAACTGGACGTAGTTGATACGGAGTCGGGGAAAAGCGTGAACCGGGACGGAGCGACCGTGGGGGAGGTGGTTCTAAGGGGAGGGTCGATGATGCTGGGTTATTGGAAAGATCCGGCGGGAACGTCGGAGTGTATCAAATCTAACGGGTGGCTGTACACGGGAGACGTGGGAGTTATTTACCCGGACGGGTATTTGGAAATAAGAGACAGGTTGAAGGATGTTATAGTGAGCGGCGGGGAGAATGTGTGCAGCATGGAGGTGGAGAGGGTTTTGTATGGGAACGAGGCGGTGGAGGAGGCGGCGGTGGTGGCGCGGCCGGACGAGTTTTGGGGTGAGACGGTTTGTGCGTTTTTGAGTTTGAAGGGTGGGGTACTGGGGGTGGAGGAGAGGGATGTGGTGGAGTTTTGTAGGGAGAGGTTGCCGCATTATATGGTGCCGAAGACGGTGGTGTTTATGGATGAGCTGCCGAAGACGTCCACCGGGAAAATTCAGAAGGTTGCGCTCAGAGAGATTGCCAAGAGTTTGGGCTCGTCACCATCCCGGGGAAGGTAAATGTGCAAATCGTAGTGCAACGAGTTTGAAGAAAGGAAATTTTTTTTTTCGCCGGGCGAAAGTCAGTATTGTTAAATATTAATTTATCGAGATTAAATTATTTACACCGCCGGTGTAAACATTCGTTTTCTCAAAATCAATTATATTGCGCCATGTCGCCATGTTTTATTGATTGAGACCACTGTTTTACAACGTGGTGCAATGTAATTGATTTGGAGAAAACAAATATATACACCGGTTGTGTAAAGAATTTATTCTCTAATTGATCAAGAAAGATGTAGCAGGTTGAACTGTTGAAGGAAATTAATAGTGATTTATAGTTTGAAATTAGTTAGTATTTGGTCGGAGATAGAAATTGCATAGAAATATTACTCGTAATAACTTTATTGACAGGAAAAAAGGAGACAAGATATAATCACCAAGAAGTAGCAACGTCCTTAATCAAAGGATTAGAAAGTTACAAAGGAGGGTAATATTTCCACAGACACCGAGACCACTATTACCTCCCCTAACCAAAGAACGGCTCATCCCATTCACACTCCAGCGCACAAAAGAAAACTACATTGATCAAACATACACTTCGGCATAAATTTCGGTGGAAATCCAATAAAGAAATTAAAAAGAAAAAAATATAACCCCCAAAACATCACGAACTATCTTACTCTGTAACGACCCGGATTTTCGACCCAATTTTTTTTCGAATAAAGAATTTATTTTTAATCAAATAATCTATAGTAATGGATTAATTATAAAAGTATAATTCGATTAAACTAGAACCTAGAATAATTTTTGGTGATTAAAATTAGTTTAGCTTATATATTATTAATTAGCTTGTAATTATATTTGTGTATAACAATCCGTAATTTCTATCATTAATAATATCATTAAAAAGTATAATTAGTTCTAATAATATTATTTTCCTTATTAGATAAATACTAGATAATTACAAAAAAATAATTATCCTATCTATTTATCTCCTTATTTTTTAAAAAAAAAAAATTGCATGCATTACTAGAACTCCTTCCACTTCTTCCTCTCCTATTCCTACTCGATCTCTACCTCTCCCCTGACCATATTTTCGTCCATATCCCGCTCCTATCAAAACCCAAGAAATCGGAATCCTATTCGAATACAAACTTATCATCCTCTTCCAAATTTCCCTATATATATCCCATTAGTCTAACCCTAGGCCTCACCACGAAAATTCCCACACCCTAACAGTCCAGAGAGAGAGAGAATTCGTAGGAATTGAAGCTCAAATCCATGGAGTTTTAGAGAGAGAAAGAAAGAGAGAGAAAAGTGGGTTTCGTGCCTACGCCCAATCGAAACTCAAATTACTCATTCCAATCTCTTCACTCAACCCCAAGCATCCCCAAACGTCATCCAATTCGAGCCCAAGGTCCCCCGATCAAAGAACCCGAAGTCATCTTCCAAAAAAAGTTCAAGTTTCGTTTTAAATCAATTCAATCCAATTCGAGGTATTATAATCCCTCTCAACCCCTCTTCTAAGTATATTAAGTGTTTATATGCTTAACCCTATACCCCAATTGGTCCCATGCATCAAAAACCGAGCCGAAACGAAAAAAATAGCTCACTGTGTAAATTTTCGGCCAGATTTGCCAATTTGATATTATTTCTGAACCCGACACTTTATTTGTAATTATTTACGTAGAAGATGACCCTTTGATATTTATTTTACAATCTTTCTGATATTAATATTATATAAAACTACTGACTTGATTATTATTTTTACCTTCCTAACATTGTTTCTAACACCCAAACTATTTTTCCTAGACATCTCACATCTCAAGGATGATATCTTGTTAATCTCATTTTTTTTTTTAATTGCTATTAATTATTATTTTTACGCTATTTCCAATCAAAATTATTTTACGACCTTATAAACCATTTTATTAATTCCCGTACTATTTTTTTAAGATTCTTTACATCTCAAAGATGATATGTTGTTAACCTCAACATATCTTATTTATTAAAATAATTTATTATCCATTTATTTTACCTTTGACAACTTAAAATATTATCTTTATTTCTTTTTAATGATTCCGTGACCCTCTGGACCCACTTTTTGATATTCGAGCATGTTACGTAGGACCGTAGGACTCTAGTAGAGCCATGCTACTTATCCTAGTGTTGTTATTTATTTATTGTATTTATTATGATCATTAACCAATTTATTTTCCTAAATAAAAATTTATATAAGCCGAGATTATATTCTTTTTAATAAAACTTTTATTCAATAACAGTTCCTTACTTCATTAATAACTTGTTGATCATACAGGACTAAGGGCAACGGCCCATTCATAAAAGGTTATGTGATTTAATGCATATTGTTTATTTCAACTATTATTCTGTTTGCTTAATTATTATTTCCAACCGCTGATTGATATGTTAGATTGGACCCTAGAGACATGGGGTGGTATGCGAAATAGAAATCACCTAGACGATGATAAGTAATGGATGAATTGGAAAAGTTTTTGTTTTAGATTGCCTGCATGCGTGATTTTGAGATATGATGAGATACGTGATGAGATTGAGTCCTGGCGAGAGTACAGTGGAACATTGAGTCCTGGTGAGAGTCCAGTGGAACATTGAGTCCTGGCGAGAGTCCAGTGGAACATTGAGAGTCCTGGCGAGAGTCCAGTGGAACATTGAGAGTCCTGGCGAGAGTCCAGTGGAACATTGAGTCCTGGCGAGAGTCCAGTGGAACATTGAGAGTCCTGGCGAGAGTCCAGTGGAACATTGAGAGTCCTGGCGAGAGTCCAGTGGAACATTGAGTCCTGGCGAGAGTCCAATGGAACATTCAGAGTCCTGGCGAGAGTCCAGTGGAACATCGAGAGTCTGGCGAGTCCAATGGAACATTCGAGTCTGGCGAGAGTCCAGGTGGTAATTTGAGAGTCTGGCGAGAGTCCAGGTGGAACATCGAGAGTCTGGCGAGAGTCAGGTGGTAAATTGAGAGTCTGGTGTGTTCCAGGTGATAAATTTTGATGATAAAACATGGCGTCCATCGATGTCTTGTGATGATAAAACTGGCGGTGGTCGGTGGCGTTTATGTTGATAAAACCGGCGGGTGGTCGGTGAAATTTTGTGGCGAGAACTAACGAGTCCGTGGAAATTTTGATGTGGTGATTAATATAGGCAAACCCTAGTTATGGTCTTGGCGTGAATAGTTTTCTCTTGTTGTTAGGCTATTGGACAGAAATGAATAAATTCATGTGTGATACTTCTATTTTACTTTCCTGCATTAATAATATATGGTTATCTGCTAGCTGTAATGTAAGAGGGGTGGTTGGGTTGGATTATTCTACTGGGTGATTTATCACTCACGGATACGTCTGTATCCTGGTAAATCGATTGCTTCGGCGATCAATTTGCCAGAGGGCGCAGGATTCAATGGAGAGGATTCAACAATGGTGCAGTTCGACACAAGGAGAATATCAGGAATAAAGATCGAGTATGCTTAGAATTCGTATCAAGCCTAGAGTCAGCTCTGAAGTTAATGTATTTTGAATCGGTAAATTTGTTTTGAGATTGTAATAGACCTTTATTTTGGAAAATTATATTTATTTAGCAAATTTTTCTTAAGAAATTATTTTATTTTGCTTCCAAAAAAGCGGGGCGTTACATACTCAGTCACCAGCAAAACTACGGCAACTACAACCATAAACAACAGATCTCTGATGACCTCGAGACGCTAACCAGAACCACAGTTGCGTAGGTCGACCCCACCGGCGACCACGCATTGAAGACAATGGAGGAGGAGTGGCGGAGGGGATGTGAAGTTCACACACCTTATATAAATGAATCAAAATTTTGAAATATGTATATTCAAAATTTGTTAAATCTAGGGACAAAGTTTGAATAATCTATTATTCAAATAGTAACACAGTCGACCATAAACAGTTGTATAGTCATGGGATCATATTGGTTGTTCGGATAAATAAGTCATTTAGCTTATTTTTGTCTTTATTTAAAAAAATTAGGTTTCGATCGTAATTTTTTACTTTTTAGATTTCTGTCGTCATGACATTGACGAAAAACAAACAAATTCAAAAAAAAATTGAATAAGAATAAAAAAAAAAAAGTCAAATGGCTTATTTAGCCGAACAACCACTGAATCATTGCAACGAAGATGACGAGGTGGTTCCAGAAGGATCTGTTTCAAGTCCATTTGTGTCTCTGTGAGCAGCATGGGGCGAGCACCCAATCTATCGAGCTGGCCGGGCTGGGTTTCTCGTTTAAGTGCGTCTTCGGTGAAGGATCGGGATTGGCCCATGACCCACACCCATAATTATGTGTGCGCCCCACGCGTATGTGATGAGTTGTGATTGAATTATTGTATATCTAGACTTAATTGTAAATAAAACAATACAAACCGACTAATGTACACAAGTGGGCCAGGTTAGAAAACACCTATGGAAAATGGACAAATAATATGAACGGGGAAAAAGCCTCACACGAAACTCACCGTGAGTCACATAATTTATGTGCATGAGTAAGAGTGGGAGCGCGTACATGAAAACGTCTTCGAAACACGTCCAAACCTATTAAGATTCGTGAGAATTATGCTTAAAAGTGCGAGCAAAATGCAAGAATTTAGAATGGAAGCGTACAAAATTTTGAAGAATTGGCCTAGTTTGTTTTAGGGTCTTAAAGTTTCTGGGCACAGTCTTCAATAATTTTTTTTTTCCTCTCTCTACTCATTTTTCTCAAAAATCTCTCTCAAAACGTAAACTTAGAGAGACGTTCAAAAGTCCAAAGAGTACCACGTGGTATGTCCACGTGGTGCTCCCAACCAATCAAGTAGCGGAAAATTTTACGGGTGACACATAATCATCCTCTTTTGTTAGGTGTTTGGGGATCAATGGTTGACACGCTTACTGTGGGTGGCGATAATTTATTGACCGAGAGCATCACGTAGGACATGCCACGTGGTACTCCGGGACTATTATAGAATTTTCTTTAAGTTGTAGATCTCGACAAGACGACAACCGCTCCCCGCTCGCATTCCCCGCCACACTTTCGGTCATCCAACGCATTCTGCACCGACTTTTCCCATTGTCCAAAGCCAGGCCGACACTTTGGGGTCCCACATGGACCGACTTTCGGAATTAATCCACGTGTCAGGATTCCATTCGCCGTTATACGCAAGTTATGACAGCGGTGGGTCTCTCTACTTTTCCACTTTCTCTTCTTTGACTAGTGAAACCCCTCGACGCTTTACTTCCCGGCAACCACACACTCGCTCCCATACCTCGACGCTTTACTTTCCCGGAAACTGATTTTCGCGCTCCATTTTTTATTGATGGCATTAACTTCACGTTAAAAATGGAACGCGAATGTCAAAACTTTAGTAAAATTGAATAATAATTCACACCCACAAAAAGAAGTTTCCAATTTTGTGGATACGGAAAATCATGGAAATGATTTTTTGAAAAAGTTGTAAATTTCGAAAACAGTTCATATAAACATATTTTGAGAATCTAAACGCGTGATTGCGGTAGCTGTGGATGTAGATTTTTGAAATTTTACCTTCAGACTCAAACTGTAAATTTTAGGTTTCGGATTTTAGTAGAAGTTGATAAACATGATTGTTGCAGCTACGAGATTATAAGAACATTTGTTACAGAATTTCAAAAGCTACCCAAACCTAGTTTTGAAATTTTCTTTCATTTTTTAGATTCTCAAAATCTGTAGATTCTTAAAATCAATTTTGTAGAATTTTTGGCAAACAATTTAGACTGATTTTTAAAAGTTAGATTATGAAAATCTGACAAAATAATTTTTTGCAAACGCCCATTCTGACTCCGAAGCTATTCACTTTTTCATTTACATACTCAAAATCGTTCAAAAAATTTACCACATTAAATTCACATATCTCAAGAGATTCTACACATAACTGCGTCATTACATCAAAATATTTCATATGAATTTGTATCCATATCTATATCGATACGTTTCCCACATATATAAGACGATTATAATAAATATTTATGTCGGTTGCATTATTGCATAAAAGATGATTCCATAAATATCTGTGTCAGGGTTTGGGAACGTGGCTACAGTATTTCTTGTAAAATATCTGTGTGCGAGAGATATTATTCGACACACAGAATAGGAAATGGATTACCGCTCGCTTCTTGAAAATGGTATTAATTGTATCCGTCAGTTACCTAATGAATCCTTTTCCATTTAACTTAATCAATAAGTCTAGGTACATTACACCGAATTGGGGATGGTATTGTGTAGTGGTGTACGCAGAACCGTGCTGCGCACATTCGAGTCATCGGATCGTGCATCCGACGGCTCGTATCTCATCTCGGCAATGAACGGCTCTCGATCGTTGGTTGCCGAGATGAGATCCGAGCCGTCGGATGCACGATCTGACGACTCGAAGGTGCGCAGCACGGTACTGTGCACCTTACTGCACAACACCAACCCGAAGTCCCATTACACCATCCAGTACTTTTTTGTGAGGTCCATTCCAGGTCCCACAAAAATACAGAAAAAATGTCAATAAATTTGAAAAATAATATTTTATGAGATTTTGTAAAAAATCAGCTTCAACGGATATCGGTAATTTTTGGATTCGCAGGGACGAAAATGCGCATTTGATCAGTTTCATCCCAACGAATCCAGAAATAATACTTACTGATATTTTTTAGA
Source organism: Rhododendron griersonianum (assembly GCA_018127125.1). Classification (NCBI taxonomy): domain Eukaryota; kingdom Viridiplantae; phylum Streptophyta; class Magnoliopsida; order Ericales; family Ericaceae; genus Rhododendron; species Rhododendron griersonianum. Next base: position 1,429,516 of record CM030793.1, read on the forward strand.
ATTAATTTTTTACAGGACCCTATAAAAATATTATTTTAAAATTTATGAATATTATTGTGTAATTTCGTAAAATCTAAAGTAGACCATACAAAAAATGGTGTAGTGTACGTAGCATCTCTCTTGCTTAATCGCGTACACTACGCGTGCTCTTGTCCTATATAAAGCACCCCACTCCCCTCACAACACTCACAAATCATATCACGAGCCTTACGCATTCGATCCAACTTTTCATTTTGAGACTTCACTTTACTCTACTTTCATTGATTGAATTCCTTTAATTTCTTCTGTTTGATAATTTGATCGGAAATGGCCGAGCAACCCGACCACCACCACCACCACCACCACCACGCCGAGGAGAAGAGCGGAGAGTGCGGGGGCGCGGTAAAAACCGGAGAGGTGCCGATTGAGACCGCGGATCGGGGGTTGTTTGATTTCACGGCGGTGAAGCAGAAAGAGGAGTGTTGTGAAGAGATCAAGACGACTCATCACGTGGATGAGCAGGATGAGGTGATCGGGGCGGAGTTCGATAAGCTACACGTGTCGCAGCCGGAGCACAAAGAGGAAGAGAAGAAAGGGAGTCTGTTGGAAAAGTTCCACCGTTCCGATAGCGCTAGCTCAAGCTCCGTAAGTATTATTTGTTCCTAAGTATAATTTATTTGCACATACGTATTGGTTTGGTCCTATTTTTTTTGCCTGCTTTACGGTTGTTGTGAATCTTGTGATCTCTACTTGATTTCTGTGATCACCGATCCGCTACTACTATTTAAAACCTTGATAGCGGCCTTCTGAATACAAAACTTGGTCGATATGGAGAGATTTTGATGAAGCTAACGAGTGTGTGATTGTTTGAAATTCTGCAGTCGAGCGATGAGGAGGAGGGAGAAGAGAAGAAGGAGAAGAAGAAGAAAAAGAAGGGATTGAAGGAGAAGAAGGAGAAGCACGAGGAGGACACGAGTGTCCCGATCGAGAAGTACGAAGAGGAGGCAGTGGCTCAGCCAGAGGAGAAGAAGGGGTTCCTTGACAAGATCAAGGAGAAATTACCAGGGCAGCACAAGAAGACCGAAGAGGCCGCGGTTGCTCCCCCTCCGCCGCCTCCGGTAGTGGTTGAGTGCTACGCCGCTGAAGAGAGCAGTCAGGTTGGTCATGAGGCAGATCAGCCCAAGGAGAAGAAGGGGTTCTTGGAGAAGATCAAAGAGAAGATTCCTGGGTACCACCCCAAGAGTCCGACTAGTAGTCCTTCTGAAGAAGAAAAAGAGAAGGAAAAAGATTAAGAAGAAAAAGAGACAGTTACTGCATATGAATTGCGTTTACATCTTGTTGCTTTGGTGATTCAAAATGGGTTTTTGTTTTTTTTTGTTTGCATTTGGTTTGATCTGATGAATTTGCTATGTATAAGTGCTTCTATGTTTTGATTTTATTGGGGTTGATTTCGAGTTCCTGGACAAGGGGTGGGTGGTTATCTTCTTGTCTTTTGATTTGGTTTGGCATATTTGCACAGTTTTAATAGAAAATTGGTGACTTTCCTTTTGTAATTACGTAATTCCTAGCTTGTTGCTTTCACAACCGAATCAAACTTGCTTTATGGCTACACAAGCTTCTTTTGGGTTTTTTTTACGAAAGAAAAGGATTAGATGGAGGAAAATGATGGGTGCTAATGCTGATGATGAGCAAAGCTACCCACAATTCAATAAAATTTCAATAAAGAGTTTTTTTTTTAAATGACAATTCTTAATTGTAGTACAGTAGTAATTTGTAATCCGATTTTGAATCTCTCTTTTTTCGGATCTAGTTCCTCCTCCTGCGCAGACCGTAGTAATATGTGTGTGGAGTTCACATCCTTGTGAGTGTGTGTTTGAGTATTTGTATGTTTAAGTTTGTGGTTCTAGACTTTTTGTATTACCGTTGGCTTGTTTCCGGCCACTCGCCAGACTTCCTTTTCACATTCTAAATCTTGTCGAAACACAAGGTTTAAAATCATATTAATTGAAAACCGATGTATATGTGATCGAAACACAAAAATAACCACAAATCTAAATTTTCTTACGTTCAAATCCACAGTGTGCACATCTCAAGTTCGATTTATTTATTTTTGTTTTGTTTTGATCAGATATTTATTGATATCTAATTAGAATTACTTTAAACCACCATTAGTTTCAACAAGAAGATCTACATCCTATGAAGGGAACCGATTGTTGAGCTCAGTCCGGCAAGTGGCCGAAAACTAGCCAATGCACCGCTGCAGTTTACTCCTTAACTACCAACAAGCTCAGTTAATCTTTCCGAGTTTTTTTTCCACTTTTGGGAGAGAAAGGAGTGAAACAATCAACTTATTGGAAGACTCGTCCAGTCCTTTGAATCTTCCAATGGAGGGAGCATCTCATGTAACGGGTATATATTTTCCGTCTCTCACAATACAGTGGAGAAGAGGGAATATATACCCGTTACACAGAAAACTTCCACCTTCCTATGTATCATGAAGATAAGTTCAATCAAACAGATATTTTTCAATTTTAAATGCAAAATATCTATGGGCCAAAGAATAAATGTTGAATATCAGTTCTGGATTACGCTCTAATCGCTTTCCATACCTATTTTAGTGGGAATCATTTATCGACTGGTCCACTCATGCCAGCTTCAAGCCTTCTCACAGTAGGGCCATGGAACAGCTGGTTAAATGTCAGTGTCATAAAGGGACCCGGGATTTGCAGTGAGCAAAGTCTCTCCAAAGTTCTAAGCTGACTACCTCAACAATCAACGATCTAGATTTAAAACAAAATTATTTCAGGAAAGAGTATTTTTTTTCCATGAAAGAGTTTTTTTTAATCGGAACTGTTGAAAATATTTTTGGACGGCGGAAATTGCTCACTACAATCCTTTAGTGACTTTGACTTTCAAAAAAACCATTGACACTACAAGGTCGGACTGAGGGGGATCCTGTAGGGCGCCCTACAGGCCCTGTAGTGCAGTTTCGGACCGTCCATCTTGACAATGGACGGCTCAGATCAATAGCACCTCGAATTAAATCCAAGACGTCAGTGCCAAAATGGACAAGTAGATCCACCGCCGTACACGCCCTACAGTGCAACCCGCACTACCGAATTTCCCATTCCGTCGGACAACAAACATTGACATCTGACTTGAAAAAAAAATTTCATAAAATTTACAAATTAAAAGGTGTGGATAATGTATCTTTACGTTTGTGGAGGTGAACAAGTGTGTCGATGTTATTTGAAGCTCGTTTCCGCGGATTACATTTTTCCTTGGGTAAGTTAAACTTTATTGTATCAGTAGCATAGAAACAAAGAGAACCAAGTCCACTAGCACCTGGGATGGTAGCCAAGATGGCAATGGGTTATTCCCATTGAATTTGGCTCTCATCTGGTTAGGGGTTCGAAGCGTGCCGACGCCCCCTCGCTCCCATTGGAATCCCATGATTCGCCTATTGACTTCTTCGGCCTTGGGTGGGACAGTGCGCACCTATATATGGGTTCTGGATCTCTTTCGAGGACCTATTGTGAGTCTGGAGTCCCTATGATCACGCATAGAGAAGGATTGGTACGCGTGGTCGCCCCCTTCTCCACCCTTTTATCAAGCAAAAAAGAGAAAGAACTAAGTCGACAGGGAGCCATCATCCCTACCCTAAAAGAGATACAAAGCCAAAGCCCACACAACACCTAACTACTGACAACAACAACAAACAACAAAACCCCACACCCATCTACAAAGCGAAAGGCAAACGACAGAAAACAAAACAACAGAAGTAGGCCAGTGCTCTTAACAGCACTGCACCACTAACCGAAAGAGCACCAAAACAACTATGAAGTAAAAATGAAAGGGATGTAACCAAAAATAAAAATGAAAGGGACAGATTCCACGGAGCACACAAAGGCTGATTCTTGACACAGCTCTTGGTCCTCCTACATGAATTCAAACAAGCTCTTAAATATCAGAAATCAACATAGTAAGGACAGAGCAAGCATCCCTCTGAGGTCCGAAGATTCTGGAAAATTCTGGCATTTCTTTCAAGCCATGGCCATACATGGTGTACAAAGAAGCAGCAATAGCCAATAGTGCATATCAAAAAAGAAGAAGCAGCAATAGCAAGTTTTTAGACTGAATGCCGAAAACCATTCCGTTCATATGTTGACTATCCCAGATGACCTCATGATCCAACCTTGTTGGACTTCTAAGAATTCCACACCTTCTCACCAGGTCCCCTGAATGTGAGAAGAAAACGAAAACTGAAAAAACAGATGACCATGGCTCTCTGTACCAGGTCCACAGAGCACACTTAACACTGTCAGTAACCAAACCTCAACTCTTCGGTGAATTACATTGCTTCAATGTATTAGGACATACACCCTTAAGAAAAATCTGGCCGAGTGAAACCGTTTAGAGCATCTCCAACCCAATTCTTCAACTTAAAGAATCAAAATACTAATGTTTTCTATTCAAAAATTGAGTTTGAAGAATTGCACTATTCACTCTTACTCCAACCCAACTAATAATTTTGACAAGTCCTTTTTTCTCACCAAGGTGTTATGCAGTAGTAGCACTATAGTACTGTGAAACTTAGAATGAGTCATACTTGGATGTGTCAAGGGCATTGTTTGGCCTTTTTTTTTTAGCCATATGTGAATTGATCTAGGCACATTTAGGCATTTAGGTGTTCGGGCATTTTGCCCTTGGATTGTAGGGCATTGCCCTCTTCAGGTGTTTGTCCAGCCTTTGGTTGGATCCCCCTCCCCTCTCCCCCACTTGATGTACCCTATCAAGTTTCCTAATAAACTTTTTGCTGTTACACAAAAAAGAAAAGAAAAGGAGCAGATGTTTTAAAACAACATCCAAACATATATTACAGTAACATTTTCCCTTTCAAACAGGAAAGAATTTGAGCATGTAGAACAATTCAAAGAACCCCAAATTGAGTTTCCCCCATTACAGCAAACAATCCGAAGCTAATCAGAGAAGAAAGATGCATATCAAAATCCTTTTCTCTAGCAACAGCAAAACTTTGGAATTGAGTCCAATATTAGGTTGTCGTCTAAATTGTAAGCCATGGATTAGGAAACATACCATCCAACTTTTACTTGTCAAACTCCCAGATGACACCACCATCCTCTGCATTGAAAAACTATAGTTAGAAAAATTGCCTATCAACAACTCAGAAGTCTGCAACTACAGAACATGGCGATATGAAGATTCATCAAACAAAAAAATCTTGACTAGCTTGCACAAGAACATAAGGTCCCTACTTTCCCTTCCCCCTTTTGTGATCACCAATAGCATAAGAAATCGTTGATAGATAATATGCCCCTATTGATGCCATATAACTATCATTTATAGCTTTCAATCATAATAATCAACATTCCTCATTCACGAAAACAGCCTTTCGTCTGCTGTTATAGTAAGCAGCAAATTGTAACTCGTACTCAATGCTAGTAACATTTATGGATGATCATTTTCTATAAACACTTCTTGTTGACATCACTTATAAACCTTATATCAATGTTCCACATGAGCAATACATCCCGTGTTACTACCATCAGACACCAGACCACCAAGCGTTGTAATGGCCAACCAACATTTACTCAGCTCTCTAGAGTCAACTTTAACTCAGCTATTTGATTCAGATGGGTATCTTGTGATTATAGGGCGACAAAAGATGTCTTGGGGTCGAATCAAAAACTTAAACCACTAATAATTTGTGGGAATGGAGGGTAATAGGGAGTACCTTTGACCTTCTTCTTTATCCAGACCTCCAACAGCATCCCAGCACCAATCCCACCAGCAATCCATGCCCCATAAAAGGCAATGGCAGAGGGTATCGATCTCCGAGGAAGAAAATAGCACTCTGGAATTTGCCTAATCTTTCGTGGCAACCGTTTCTTTATCACTGGGCCAGTGCTGGGCTCATTTTGCACATCAGAACTACCCATATTTTTCCAGTCCATTGCTTTAAATGGATCTTTAGGCTCTTCAGTAGCCATAAGAGAAACTAGATCCTTCAAAGATTTAATTCTGCAACAGAGTAAAACATTGTGTTTGAGATGGAAGAATCATCATATGTATGGGAAGAAGAGCCAAAAAAATGACAGCGATGATCAAACCTAAAACTTGAGATACACAAATGCACGTCCGCGTGCTAAAACACGGATGGGCAAACATAAATACAAGAGATTTAAGCAAAACATTTAGCTTTTGAGGTGAGATTGATTGGCATAAGAAACCATACACGAAATGCACTTAGGCTGCTGACTTGTGACATGTGCCATTCAGTTCATGCTACTAGGTCCCGAATAAACTCCAAAGGAAAGTACTCTAGACATGATAATGACAGCAGCTAGCACATAAGAAATCTCAAGAAAACGTCTCTCGTGTCATTGTAAACGAAATCTCGATACCCAATGTCTTTAAAAACAGGTTTAGGTACTAGGAGTGAGCAGAAGACCATTGCATAACGTCTACCAATGATGAATAATGGAAGCTGGAAAACCTAACTTCTTCATGCCAGAGCCAAATTTCAGTTATTCCCAGCCAATCATTCATGGCCCACTAATGCATTCTGACCCAAATAAAATAGGTCCACAACACAGGCTCCCTTTATACTCTCTCTATTTTGATTTATGTAAGACCATCATTTAGAAAAATTCCATCAATTGGACATTCAAAGTTCGACGAAAACTTAAATTCCAGGTGAACTTCGCACTTTTTATTCCAACGGCTGAAACATGTAAAACTATCATCTTTTCCTGCAAATTCGACAAGGGAATGATCAAAAAGATAATAATAATACCCAATTAAACCCAACTTAGAACTAGCAATATATGGTATTGGAGCTTCTATATGTAAATATTTTGTGCTCAACAAAAGGAAAACTGGAAGTTCAGGCCGAAAAGCAATCTCTAGCAAAACCCAGTGCTCACAACCCAAGTCACATACTGTGCGTTCATGAGAAGGAGCACGAGCATGAAAGAGTCTTTCAAAATCATTCCAAACACAATTTAGAACTAGCAATATACTATGGTATTGGAGCGGGTTCGATCGGTCCTACCGAACGATCGTGTCGCTCAGCTCGCAACAACTCGTACAGTAGTAGGTAAACAAATACTTACTTGACAAAGCCTAATTAACTCAATTTAAACAGGCAATGTAGCAGAAAATTTCATGATCCGTGGGTGATAGAAACATCGTTCTTAGCCTCCCTTCTTCAAAAATGATTGTTGTTGCTGATGAATAGGTGCAAAAACACCATCAAGGGAACAAAGATAAATTCCAGTGACCATGAAATCCCGTATGAACACAATTGTTTTTAATGTGCTATACAAAATCAACATCAGCTGAATGGAAGATTAGAAGAGAGCTGTTTACGATGGCAGTTAGACCAGCCCCATCACTTCCTCTGCTCTGCTCTGCTCAACAATCTCAGATCTCTCTCTCGGTCGCTCGCTCGCGAAGTGAATCTGTTCGATAATAAGATGGGTTTAATCCAATGTGGTCAAGTCCATTTTCATAACAAAAAACTCACCTTGATAATCCCCGATTATGTACTAATTTGTGTTCGATTGCCGTGATCATTACCATGGTTTATCTCCTTGACAAGATCTACAAGTTGAAGAGTTCCGATCAAGAAATAAGTCAGGAACGAGTTCACAATTTATCAATTACCCGCTGGAATCGCCATTGTGAGCAACCTCGCATGTATGGGTTTAATCCAATGTGGTCAAATCCATTTTCATAAAAAAGAACTCACTCCGATCATCCCCGATTATGTATTAACCGGTGTTCGATCACTGTGATCATTATCATGGTTTATCTTATGAACAAGATCTACAAATTGAAAAGTTTCGATCAAGAAATTAGTCAGGAACGAGTTCACAATTTATCAATTACCGGTCGTTTGAGGTTTTGAGATACTTCTCATGTTAAAACTGCGAAGTCTCTATGAACTCCGACCGGCGTCGTTTTCTAAAACTCCCGTGTTGGAAATGCGATGTCATAATAAGATTATTTTACTCCAATGCGGTCAAGTCTATTTTCATAAAAATAAACTCACTTCGATCACCACCGATTACGTATAAATTGGTATTGGATTGTTATGATCTTTGAAATAGTTTGTCTCCTCGACAAGTTTGGCGTTTTTAACCGTTGCGATCTAGAAATAAACCTGGATTGAGTTCAACCGTCCCACGTGCCGGAAAAGCCTTTTCGGCTTCGAAGGTAGTTGGGTTCTTCAGCTTCTGCCGGAAAAGCCTTTCCCGGCGTGGGTTTTGGGCTTGTTTTCTGGACTGAAAGGTGGGTTTTGGAACTTAAACATTTGAAGCTGCTTTTGGAAGGAATTTCAAGAACTTATTTTTTTTACTTTGCTCTCTCTCTCTCTCTCTCCATAACACAGTTATTTTTGTATCTTTTGTTGATCTCTGGATGTAATCTTTTGTATCTTTTGTTGAACAATGGAATGTACAAACTCTTTATTGTTATTTATGAAGCTCTTCTCTATTGTCAAAAAAAAAAAAAAAAGGCGTCAATTTTCCGTTGAATGATTCTTCGTGCATGCTTGGATTTCTTTTTCTTTTTTGCAAATTTTTTTTGTATCATATCGCCTCTCTTTATCACCAAGAACTATCGTTTTTACTTTCTTTATATTAGGAGTGTCACGAGTGTTTTCGTAAGTATCTCGAGTGTTGATTATCTGGTGAATCACTTTGCATGTGTTCGATTCTCTCTGTTCCAGGAGGTTGGTTTTCCTTCGCATCAAACTTGCCAGCCGCCATGTTAACAACACCATTTAGTTCGGCTCGGGAAAACTTGTTGATTAGCTTGTTCTGCGCCGCTGGCAGCTTAAGTGTTATGATCGATGAGAAGTCTCGTTCCAGCTAAGAAATAAACCTTGAACACTTAACTTTCCGTAGTATGGATGGAATAAGAGACACGACAGTACAAGGTAAAAACACTTTTGACTTTTGTGAGAATTTTACAGAGTTCACAACAATGGCTGGCCGGCGACTTAGGGAGGCAGTCAAAGAGAGACACTTACACCTGAAGGAAATAGGGGGGTATTCGACAATGAAACCCACATGGTCATAGCGGGGATTACAAATACTTACAGTATGAAGCAACTTTCGAGGAATACAAGCAACAACCACACGACGTAAAAACAAATCCCCTTGTACCAAATCAAACACCACAAATTCCTTTGTTTATTGTTTGCATCACAACATCCATTTCCGCCGAGAAGACCTACAAAAGGAGACATAAGTGTTAACCAGGAGTTCAATAAATCTAAGAAGATAAATGAAATTTGTGAGATTTGCACTGAGAATGAATGTTTCCCATTCATTAGAAGATAAATAGTAAGACATCCTTCTAACCTTGACAAAAAGGACTCTCTATTCTGCGTTCATGGGGTTGGGAATATTTTTCTTATACGAAATTCTGCGGGTTTTTATTTTTCCGTTTAGCACTTAAATGGAATAAATCTACAATGGTTAGCATCTATGGGCTTTGAGTAGAAAGATTGGTACTCTATGGGTCAAGTGGATACACATGTATATTATTAAGTCCGAGAGTTTGTGGTTCATATCTCTACCTCAGGATTATTCTTGGACAATGAGAAAACTCTTCAAACTTAGATGTTGGGCTCAACCCCTGATCAAATGTCATAGGCAACGTCAAAGATACTTTGTTATGGGAGGATAATAGGGATGTTTTCGGCCCTCTATGCCAGAATTTTGGGGTAAACATGGTTAGGAATTTGGGCAGGGTCTATCAGCAAAAGTTGCATCTATATATGCAGATGACTCCCGGAACTAACCTAGGCTGAGGAATAGGCATATTCAGTAAATTCTGGATCGTACCCCTTCAGACTTTCATCCTCAAGTGCAGGTTCCTGACTCAGTAATTTGGCCGCCAAGTGCAAGTGGGGTTCATTCTGTAAAAAGTGCTTGGAATGCTACAAAGACTCCTCAAGACACAGTTCCTTGGTTCCATATTGTGTGGAACAAAGGTAATGGGCCTAAATGTTTGTTCATTATTTGGCTATGTTGCTATTAGAAATTAGCCACTAGGGATAGACTCGTTACATGGGGCATGTCAATTGAAGATGGCTGTGTGTTGTGTGAGCAAGCTAGGGAGTCTCATGATCATCTATTTTTTTTATTGTGCTTATTCAAAGAAATTTTGGACTATGATTATGGACAGAGGCAATGTTCGGAGGAGACCTCTTCTCTGGCCAGGGGTGCTGGAAATCTTGATAGAAAATCCAACTGCATCAAGATTCTACAAGTCTGATTTGTAGAGTTACGTTTCAGCCACTTTTGCTTGCTGTGTAGTTCTCAGGTGTTTATCCTGGGTTTTGGATAGGTTTTGTACACAGGCAGACTCTGTTGTTTGTGGTGGTTTTGGTTGGTATAAAATGATTAGCATACCAGGGAAAAAAAAAAAAAAAGAACTAACCTTCCAACATAATAAACTCTACAGATTGCTTCAACACTGTATGGCGGCCCGCACACTTTATCAGCATATATCAAAGAAATCAACAAATTAGGAACTGCTATGGCAAAAGGAGAAAAAATTATCAAGAAAGGCCCATCACCCCCAGATCTCACTTCTGCTCAGCTCAAGCTCTTATCTGAACCCTCAGGTGACTCACTCCTCCTGGCATAAAATTATGGTGGCATGAAAAGAGACATAACTGTAGCCAAAAACGGCTCATTCAAAAGGGAGATAGACCAAGTGGCACACTTTGGAGTCCCAACCCCACATATGACCTATTGACAGTAGGCACATTTGCCGTGGTAGAGATGCTACTGGTGAAAAGATGGGTAACTCTAGATGATGAAGATTTCTCCAACGCTAGCTTTTATGGCTTAGCAACCCTTGAATGGGATGTTCCGCAGGAGGCTAGCTCTGGGATTTATTGCTTAAAGCACTTTGGATCATCAACGAAAACAACTAAATCCCCCACGAAGTACTTTACTGGGCATCTAGTGCATTTACAGTGTCTTAAGATAACAAACCAGTTGTGCCACGAATTACCTTCTAGGCGAGACAAAAATAAGAGCAGCTTTATCATTACGCATATTTTCAGGAGGTATATGCATTTGTAGATTTTAATACAATCAAGCAGTGGAAGTCATGTCTTTGTGGAGGTACAAAGAAGCACGTGTGCACGACAAAAAGATGAGATGGCACTAGGGAAGAAAATAGCACTCTGGAATTTGCCTAATCTTTCGTGGCAACCGTTTCTTTATCACTGGGCCAGTGCTGGGCTCATTTTGCACATCAGAACTATCCATATTTTTCCAGTCCATTGCTTAAATGGATCTTTGGGCTCTTCAGTAGCCATAAGAGAAAACTAGATCCTTCAAAGACTTAATTCTGCAACAGAGTAAAACATAGTGTTTGAGATGGAAGAATCATCATATGTATGGGAAATAAGAGCCAAAAAAATGACAGTGATGATCAAACCTCAAACTCGAGACACAGAAATGAACGTCCGCGTGCTAAAACACGGATGGACAAACATAAATACAAAAAGAGATTTAAGCATAACATTTAGCTTTTGAGGTGAGATTGATTGGCATAAGAAACCATACGCGAAATGCACTTAGGTTGCTAACTTGTGACTCGTGAGCATTCAGTTCATACTACTAGGTCCCTAATAAACTTCAAAGGAAAGTACTCTAGATACGATAACGATAACGACAGCTGATAGAACATAAGAAATCATTCATGGCCCACAAATGAATTCTGACCCAAATAAAATAGGTCCACAACATAGGCTCCCTTTATACTCTCTCTATTTTGATTTATGTAAGACCGTCATTTACAAAAATTCCATCAATTGGACCTTCAAACTTCGAGGAAAATTTAAATTCCGGATCAACTTAGCACTTTTTATACCAATGGCTGAGACATGCAAAATTATCATCTTTTCCTGCAAATTCGACAACCTAGGGAATGATCAAAAAGATTAATACGCAATTAAACACAATTAAGAACTAGCAATATATGGTATTGGAGCTTCTATATGTCAATATTTTGTGCTCAACAAAAGGAAAACTGGAAGTTCAGGCCGAAAAGCAAGCTTTTGCAATCTCTAGCAAAAACGAGTGCTCACAATCCAAGTCACATACTGCACGTGCGTGAGCAGAAGCACGAGCATGAAAGAGTCTTTCGAAATCATTCCAAACTATAACAATACGCGCGAGCATAGAGCAGGTTCGATCGGTCCTACCGAAGGATCATGTCGCTAAATTGTAAACAAATACTTTCATGATACAGACAATGTAGCAGAAATTCTTTTTTTTTTTTTTGGGTAAATACTTCCATCAACTGACTGGTTGTGAGATTTAAGAATGGAAGATTAGACTTAGACCTGTTTATTATGGCAGTTAGACCCGCCCTATCACTTCCTCTGCTCTGCTGAACAATCTCTCTCTCTCTCTCTCTCTCTCGAGCGAAGTGAATTTGTTCGATAATAAGATGGGTTTAATCCAATGTGGCCAAGTCTATTTTCATAAAAACAAACTCACATTGATCACCCCCGATTATGTAATGATTTGTGTTCGATTACAGTGATCATTAACCTGGTTTATCTCCTTGACAAGATCTACAAATTGAAGAGCTTCGATCAAGAAATAAGCCAGGAACCAGTTCACAATTTATCAATTACCCGCTGGAATCGCCATTGTGAGCAACCTCGCATGTATGGTTTTAATCCAATGTGGGCAAATCCATTTTCATAATAAGAAATTCACTCTGATCATCCCCGATTATGTATTAATCGGTGTTCGATTACCGTGATCACTATCATGTTTTATCTTCTTCACAAGATCTACAAATTGAAGAGTTCCGATCAAGAAATAAGTAAGGAATGAGTTCACAATTTATCAATTACCCGGCGTTTGAGGTTTTGATAAACTTCTCAGGTTCAACGTACGAAGTCTTTATGAATTCCAACCGGCGTCGTTTTGATAAACTCCCGTGTTGGAAATGCGAGGTCACAGTAACCTTGGGTTTGATCCAGTGTGGCCATATCTATTTTCATAAAAATAAACTCACTTTGATGATTGATCACCTCCGATTACGTATAAATTGGGTTTCGATTGTTATGTTCTTTAACATAGTTTGTCTCCTTGACAAGTTCTTCTACATCTTTAATAGTTACGATCAAGAAAATAAACCTCGATTGAGTTCAAAAATTGACGAATTACACGTTGCTTCCCTAATAACGAGAGCTTTCCATAATTGCAACGTCATTTTGAATAACCTCGCATGTTCAAGTTGCGAAGTCTTGGTGAAATTGACAGACGGCGTTTTGCTGAGATCCCATGCTTGAAGATGTGAGATCTCAATAAAAACCCATGCTTGAAGATGTGAGATCTCAATAAAACCCGGCTTCTATTCGTTCCAACCAATTCAACCGTTGCGGGTTTTGGAACTTAACGGATGAAGCTGCTTTTGGAAGGAATTTCAAGAACTTGTTATTTTGACTTCTCTCTCTCTCTCTCTCTCTCCATAATACAGTTATTACCGTCACTAAAATATCATTCACAAACTTGTTAGCCGTTGATTATGTGGTGAATCTTTGCATGTGTTCAATTCTCTCTGTTCCAAGAGGTTGGTTTTCCTTCACATCAAACTTGCCAGCCGCCGTGTACAGTTCATTGTCCCTATGATGGTTGCCTCACTCAACCGTAAATTTTAAAAATAAAAATGTCAACCAACTATCCTGGAACAGGTGAAAAAGTAACAACTCCATTCAGGAAAATTTGCTGATCGCGGATTAGTTTGTTCTGCGCCGCTGGCGACTTAAGTGTTATGATCGATGAGAAGTTCCATTTGTGCTAAGAAATGAACCTTGAATGCTTAACTTTTCGGTAGTATGGATGGAATAAGAGACACAACAGTGCAAGGTAGAAACACTAGGCTTTTGTGAGAATTTTACAGAGTTCACAACAATGGCTGGCCGGCGACTTAGGGAGGCAGTTAAAGAGAGAGACACTTGTACCTGAAGGAAATAGAGGGTTATTCGACAATGAAACCCACATACGCAGCAGACACTTATACCTGAAGGAAATAGGGGGGTATTCGACAATGAAACCCACATACATGGCAACTTTTGACGAATACAAGCAACAAACATACGAGGTACAAACAAATTCCCTTGTACCAAATCAAACACAACAAATTCCTTTGTTTATTGTTTGCATCACAACATCCATTTCCGCCGAGAAGACCTACAAAAGGAGACATAAGTGTTAACCAGGAGTTCAATAAATCTTAGAAGATAAATGAAATTTGTGAGATTTACACTGAGAATGAATGTTTCCCATACCTTAGAAGATAAATAGTAAGACATCCTTCTAACCTTGACAAAAAGGACTCTCTATTCTGCGTTCATGGGGTTGGGAATATTTTTCTTATACGAAATTCTGCGGGTTTTTATTTTTCCGTTTAGCACTTAAATGGAATAAATCTACAATGGTTAGCATCTATGGGCTTTGAGCAGAAAGATTGATACTCTATGGGTAAAGTGGATACACACGTATATTATTAAGTCCAAGAGTTTGTGGTTCATGTCTCTACCTCAGGATAATTCTTGGACAATGAGAAAACTCTTCAAACTTAGATGTTGGGCTCAACCCCTGATCAAATGTCATAGGCAGCGTCAAAGATACTTTGTTATGGGATAATAGGGACTAGGGCTAGCCCGTGCCTACGGCACTACGCATTTCGATTGGAAGGGATGGCAGTTGTGTGATTTATGTGAAAATCATGGGCACTTAACCGGGAAGTGGGAGGATGCACTACAGCCTTTGGATCAAATGAATCTAAGCCGTTCCAACAACTTGTCCCCACACCCTTCTGTTTTATAATAGAGATATTTTGGGCCCTCTGTGCCAGAATATGGGGTAAACACGGTTAGGAATTTAGGCAGGGCCTATCAGCAAAAGTTGCATCTATAAATGCAGATGACTCCTGGAACTGACCTAGGCTGAGGAATAGGCATATTCAGTAAATTGTGGATCGTACCCCTTCAGACTTTCTTCCTCAAGTGCAGGTTCCTGACTCAGTTATTTGGCTGCCAAGTGCAAGTGGGGTTCACTCTGTTAAAAGTGCTTGGAATGCTACAAGGACTCCTCAAGACACAGTACCTTGGTTCCATATTGTGCAGAACAAAGGTAATGGGCCTAAATGGTCATTCATTATTTGGCTACTAGTGTTTGCCCGTGCCTACGGCACTACGCACCGGTTCAACCGGATTGAAAAATGAAACACTTAATTTTTAATCACATTTTTGATGTGTGAACGTGTGTGCCGGCGTGTGTGAACGTGTGTACATGTGCGTGGTGGGTGCCACATAGGACAACCCTTCTGTTTTATTAGATAGATGTTGTTATCAGAAATTAGCCACTAGGGATAGACTCGTTACATGGGGGATGCCAATTGAAGATGGCTGTGTGTTGTGTGAGCAAAGCTAGGGAGTCTCATGATCGCCTATTTTTTTAGTGTGCTTATTCAAAGAAAATTTGGACTTTGATTATGGACAGAGACACTGTTCAGAGGAGACCTCTTCTCTGGCCAGAGGAACTGGAAATCGTGATAGAAAATCCTTGGATTCCGCTATTCTCAGACTGGGCTTGCTGCTGTTATCTATCATGTTTGATTGGCGAGGAATGCCCAAGATTTCAGTACTGTTCTCTGTTAGAATATAATATTGGTATTAGTCCCACATTGGTTAATGTAGTCTTATGTTATGATTTCCCATTATATAAATAAGAGTTGATTGTGTTAGGGTTAGTAAACACAATACCCTACACACTTTTCCTTCCTAAACAACATGGTATCAGAGCGGGTTCACCATCCACCTTAGATATACAAAACCCTAGCCACCACCCTCTACCACCATCATCATCTCACCATGAAACCCTAAATCTACTGCCAATAATCCCAAACCACCACAACCCTAAAATCACAACCCTAATCTTAGCCTCTGTCCTAACCCTAATCCCTTCCATTGAAATCTATCGCCATAATCACTGTTCACTAATTACTGTTCATCAGTGTTACTGTTCACCGATTATTGTTCACAGTCGTTGCTGTTCATCAGCTACTCGTGCTGTTTCAGTCAGTAGACGGCTTTCGTTCAATTATATTGTTGGTTCAAAGTGGTAATTTGCCACTCTGAGGTTCTGGGTCTTGGTTATTGATGATGTTGGGTTGATCTGTTGGTCGATTGCTGGTTTCTTGTCCAGTGATATATTTGCAATGAAATCTGATTCTGCTTCCGCTGTCTCTGTTGCTGTTGGTTCTTCATTCAGTCGTGGACATGATCATAATTCTGGATTTCCTAGTCGGATTTTTGGCCATGCTTTTGGTAAGCGTGATAACATATCTTGTTTTGTCGTCTATTTCGTTGAAGTTGGTGGTTGTTGGTTGGTAATTGAAGTTGGTTGTTATTGGTTGTTGAAGTTGGTAGTTGAAATTGGTTTTGTTGGTCGTTGAATTCGTTCGTTGGTTGTTGGTCGTTGAATTCGTTCGTTGATTTGTTGGTCTTTGAAATTTGTTCGTTGGTCGTTGAATTCGTTCGTTGGTCGTTGAAATCGTTGAAGTTGAAGTCGTTGAAGTTGGTTGGTTGTTGAAGTTGTTGAAGTCGTTTCATAGGTTGAAGTCGTTCGTTGGTCGTTACTATTGAAAGTTGTTCCATTATTTTAACAAGTTGGTTGTTTTTCGTTATTGCTGTTAGTAGTTGAGGTAATTGTTTCGTTGGTTGATATGTAACAAGCTGGAGAGTCTCCAACTTGAGGGGGAGTGTTAGAATATAATATTGGTATTAGTCTCACATTGGTTAATGTAGTCTTATGTTATGATTTCCCATTATATAAATAAGAGTTGATTGTGTTAGGGTTAGTAAACACAATACCCTACACACTTTTCCTTCCTAAACAACATTCTCAACTGCATCAGTGGTGAGATGAGGAATGGAATTTGTGCATGGAAGAAGATAGGCAATAGCTATAGGAACTGGTCTTTATGTTTAGCTTGCAATATCCCTTCTAAGATTCTACAAGTCTGATTTGTAGAGTTACGTTTTAGCCGCTTTTGCTTGCTGTGTAGGTGTTTATCCTGGGTTTTGGATAGGTTTTGTGTAAAGACAGACGTGGTTGTATGTGGTGGTTTTGCTTGGTATAAAATGATTAGCATAACAGGGAAAAGAAACCTAAGAACTAACCTTCCAACATAATAAACTCTACAGACTGCTTCAACACTATATGGTCCGCACACTTTATCAGCATATATCAAAGAAATCAACAAATTAGGAACAGCTATGGCAAAAGGAGAAAAAATTATTACGAAAAGGCCCATCAACCCCAGATCTCACCTCTGCTCAGCTCAAGCTCTTATCTGATCCCTCAGGTGACTCACCTCCTCCTGGCATAAAATTTTGGTGACATGAAAAGAGACATAACTGAAGCCAAAAGCGGCTCATTCAAAAGGGGAGATAGACCAAGTGGCAAACTTTGGAGTCCCAACCCCACATATGACCTATTGACGGTAGGCACATTTGCCGCGGTAGAGATGCTGCTGGGGAAAAGACGGGTTCCAGCTCTAGATGATGAAGATTTCTCCAACACTAGCTTTTATGGCTTAGCAACCTTGAATGGGAAGTTCCACAGGAGGCTAGCTCTGGGATTTATAGCTTAAGGCACTTTGGATCATCAAAGGAAACAACTAAATCCCCCACAAAGTACTTTACTAGGCATCTAGTGCATTTACAGTGTCTTAAGAAAACAAACCAGTTGTGCCATGAATTTCCTTCTAGTCGAAACAAAAATAAGAGCAGCTTTATCATTATGCATGTTTTCAGGAGGTATATGCATTTGTAGATTTTAATACAATCAAGCAGCGGAAGTCATGTCTTTTTGGAGGTACAAAGAAGCACACGTGCATGACAAAAAGATGGATGGCACTAGGGAAGCTGTAAACTGCATGCAATACACCACTAGAGGAACTTACTCATCAGTTCATCCAAATAACGCATCGAAGAGACTTCCCTTCAATTAGTAAATCAAAAGCTTTGTTGATGTCTTCAAAGCTCACCTCATGTGTAACAAATTCATCCAGCTGCAGTTCCTGAAAGCACAAACAAGAGTAAGGGATGACTAATGAGGTGAAAAGTTAAAACATACAGGATGACTGAACCCTTTATGTTTCCAACTCCTACCTGAGAACTGCTTAGCATATGAATTGACAATAACATGCCTCTTAATGGAAAGTAACAAAAATCAGCTCATTTAATGCATCAAGCATTTCTAAATAAGCTTTGATACATAAAAAGTTGCCAATTAAATTACCTTGTCCATGTAACGTTTAATAAGGATGGGAATATCAGATTTTGGTTTGAGACCTCCAAAGAGGGATCCAGTGAGTGTCTTCCCAGTGTGAAGTACCTCAAAAGAACTAAAGCTCAACTGTGCGCCTGGCTTGTCCACTCCCAATACAATTGTCTTTCCCCAACCCTGAAATTGCATTAGGAAAGAAATTAATCTGGAAATGTCATCTGATGCCCCAAAAAGTTCTAAGGTTTGGAATGTTGCTAGCAGAAATATCTTATAGGTTTTTCAGAAACCAAAAGATTTATTCAGGAAAGAAGTCAATTAAGGGCAAAAAATAGGTGATAGACCAAATGTTTCGCAAGTGATTGTAAAGAAATTTCTGATGGAACATAAAGGAATTCTCTCAAGTTGCAAAAACCTTAGCTGGTGGATAGAGAAGCTGTTGAATATCGGTCTTGCTTCCACCACAATTTCCCCTATTTTCAACCCAATCAACTTGTGTGTACATGTATGCGTGTGTGGGTGGGTGGGTGGGTGGGGGGGGTGTGAAGAAAGAGAGAGAGAGACACCTTTCGGCAGCAAGCAAATGCTTCGTGCACCAAGGATGCCATACCGACACATTCAAAGCAATAGTCTGCACCTCCACCAGTAATATCCATTATCACCTGCTTAATGTAAGAGAAGACAAAATCTGTACTATTAACACCTAGTTTTTAACCTTCATCCCATGCTTAGTTCATAGTGGGGGGAAAGAAGAGTGACATTAGTGACTCAGAGAAACAATATGCCATATATAGTATCAACCCGAACCACCTCCTTTCAAAAGCACCATTGTGGGCTGTAGTAAATTCTGACATAATAAATACTCTTGAAAGCAACTTTTGGGCTCCAACGCTGTCCATTTTGTAAGTTGCTGAACCGCAACACTAGTATGTTTTGTAACTTTTAAAAGGGTAAATCCTGCTCCTCACCTTGCTATATCTGAATAGCAGGAAATGTTATTGTCTTATAATCTCATACATGAAACCTGTGAAGGTAAATTAGTTTTTTACTATTCAACTTCTAGCTATTACGCGCGGTGAAATATCAAGATCCAGTTGAGGCAACAATTTCAAACCATGACAAGCATGTCTCTCAATGCACACAAAAGTAGAAATTGAGAATACGGAAAATCTTTACTCCCACAACAAGTACTTGGGTGAACAAGTTTACCTCGCTCACAGACTTGTCCTTGCAACTTGCAGGGTTCACAAAATCAGTTACTCCAAATTTTTTCCCTGGTTGACAAAGAAAAGAACAACGTTCTTGAAATCCATGCCAAGAAAACTAAACACGACATAACAAGAAGTATGTGTTCCTCAGGAAAGGCATACTTTGTTGAAACATTAGGATGATTCCGAGGGTTCCCTAATATCACAAGTGAAGCAACCAAAAACAGAAACTATGAAATTACCTATTTCAAACTTATCAGAGTTAACATCCACACCGATTATTCTAGATGCCCCACAAAGTCTTGCTCCTTCTGCGACCTTCAACACATCATAACAAGCATGATTTTTACTTAGAAACCATGTTTTTCTTTCTCATTTTCTGGTAAGGTCAACAACTACAAATGTTATCTTCTATGTGAAAGAAAGAAAATAGGGGAATGATAGAAGGAAGAAGAAACAGAAGAATACTCTTATACTATTTGGTGTTAATCATACCGCTAATCCAATTGCTCCCAGGCCAAATATAGCAACGCTGGACCCTGCTTCCACATTTGCTGTTCTCCAAGCAGCACCTACCCCTGAAAACCCATATTGCGCTTAATTATGTATTTTACTTCGCTCGGGATCCAGGGCAATAATTTTTTCAAGTGCAAATGCTTTTAGGAAACAGCTTTGCTGCAAACTTGGCTCACAGTGAAAATTTGTCTGAACATAGACATCTCAGTTTATGCAAGTCAGTGAATTACTTTTCAGCAGAACTATGATGGGTAAAGCCGAATAAGATAAGAACGTATATCTCAAAAACTTAGGCATATGTATGTGTTGTTCTTAAAAGCTGTGGTGGAATGTAGAGGGGTTCATTTCCTCCAGAAAAAAAGTTGAGGGCCTGGAAGCTAGATGCCAGGCCATGAGGCCGGTCTGAAGCAGATCCCTTTTTTTTTCCCTTTTCGATACTTCATGTCCCTCTTTGCGATGGGAGTTGCATCTCGATTTTGTTCTTTCTTTAAACTGCTTTAAGTCTCCTTTTAATAATGGTCAAGCGTTAATTAACCCAGTTACTCATGCTGGGTACAAAGATTCATTAACTTGGTAAAGTAGTTTCTACATCTTGGAAAACTAGGTTGCAGCAACCTCAAATTGGAAAACATACATCAGACACACGAAAATCCTGCCTGCCAAAAGTGGACTCCCCCTATTATTTCCAATCAGCACATCAGACAAAGTGATCTCGTAACAAGCTAAAGCAAAAAAAAGGGACTTAACCATTGAACATGTATTGGCCATATTTTGAACTGTAACAAGTGCTGCCACTTTCTAAACATGAAAAATGCAAACATATTTACCTGTTGAAACTCCGCAACTGAGGAGGCATGCCCTGTTGGGCGGGACTGCAGGGTCAATCTTTACTACATGAGCAATGTCTACCACTGTGTACTCACTAAAACTTGACACATATATGAAATGGTATAATGTCTCCCCTTTAAGATCAGTGAACCTGCTTGTCTTATCTCTGTGCGTCCAAGGAGAGACCTCGAAAGGAAGCTTAGAACATAGGTTGCTCTTAGTGGATTTGCAATCAACACATTCTCCACAATCTGGCATAAAGATTGGGATGACAGTATCTCCCTCCGTCACCCCGTCTACATCCTCCCCAATGCTCTCCACAATTCTTAAAGCACGTAAAAACCAAATAGTTAAAAACACTGGTCAATGAGACAGGATCAAAGTAGGCCAAAATGCTTTAGATCATGAAATGACAAAAAGAAAGAAGTGGAGAGGATGGAACTAGATTGATAGCACCAATGAACAATCGAGATATAATCGCCAAATAGGGCCACAATTCCAAGTTTCCAACCCTTTATTTTCCATCGGAGAAGAGACCCCAGCCCCTATTTTCATTGAATAGTTTCTTTGGTATTTATGATAAGTTACTTCTCTTTCTTGTCCTATTTTGATAACAGGAATGGTGCAAGAGTTGTGAAATAAAACATTAACCTCACAACATAAGATTTCCATCATCTTTCAACATGCTTAAGACAAAGATGCCTTAATCCACATTTTCACAAGTCCTTGGTCAGGGTATTATTATGAATCAAGGATCATTACGTAATTATAGGGGCAGGTAATGAAGTAAAGTTACATTGCTGCCACCTCTCATGAAATGGTAAGTTTCAGCAGGGTGGCATCATGGCAAATTGGCAATTGATGTCATGTAAAGACATGAGCTCAGTATGGCTAGTGATCCACAGCTTGACAACGCAAAGACGATGCAGATCATTCAACCGACAAGAATCTCTTGAGTTTGGAATGAATATCGTAATCATGGACACACCAAATGAATTGAGAACAAAAATAGTCATTTGTCAAACATTTAATGTGAAAATTCTTCTACAACAATTGAAAACAAACTACAACCAACAAAAATAAGAAAATAATAGTATAAAGAAATTGCTTCGCCAAAAATTATTGCTATAAATCAAATTGTCCACGCCCAGTTGAGTTTCATGATCTCGTGATTACAAAAATTAGAAGGAAAAAAAAAAAGATAAGCTGTAAATTATTAAGATAGTTCAAAATTGATATTTGCTGCTATGTGTTGTGGTTTATGGTGATGCTAAACGTTGCTATGTGCTAAACATCAAAGCTTCAGATGGTTCGGATTATCAAACAGTTCGTTTGTTAGGTTCATTATCAATCTCTGATTAGAACTCAACTTTCTGCACCTCTTGACTCTACTAAGCGAAAAAGAATTTCCGAAATCAACAAGAATAAAATGAAGTAAGAAACACACCCTACACAAGCATCGGATGATAAGGAATTACAGAGAGTATAACAGTTACCCGACGGCTTCATGGCCGAGAATTCTTGGGAAATAACCAGGAGGATCCTTCAAAAAACACGAAACCACAGCAAAAAGTTTACCAACTAGACAAACAAATCTTCAATAATACTCTCGTGACCGCATTTCAGGTGCCATGTACGGAGTAATAGGTCAGAATGTGCCACATTTTGTCATGTGGTGGAGCACAATTTACCAGTGCATAAATGACATTTGTACCCAAAACGTAGCATTGCTCATAAATCTTCAGTAAAATCCACTCACACCAAATTGCCAATTCAGTGAAATGTGGTGATTATTTATTAGGGTAAAGTCCACTTTTGACCCCATGTGATTATCGCCATGTGCGGATACTCTCTTCATGGTTCAAAACTGACCACATAACCTACCTGTAGTTTTGAAAATATACGGATAGACCCCCTACCGTTATATTCTCATCATGTCCCTTAATTCTTCTTCTTTTTTAAATCTAACCACACCATCCCTTATACCAAAAATTGAATCCAAACCGTTGATATTGTAAATTTTGACGAGTACTACATCTATGCCAAAATTCAAGTCAATCAAAAAATGAAAAGCTCACGGTCGAATCGATTTTGTTATGAAATTAAAATTTCAAATTTGAATTTACTAAAAATTAGATCACTGGGATATTGATGCCTGATCGAAATGATTTTTTTACAGAAATACTCTATTCTTTATTTAATACATTATGAACGACTCAAATTACATTCTAGAGGCGTGTGTGATATACATCCGTTAATATGAATAAAAAATATGACAGCAGGGGTCTATCCGCACATTTTCAAAACCACAGGTAGGTTATGTCAGTTTTGAACCATGAGAGGTTATCCGCACATGGTGATAACCACATGAGATGAAAATAGATTTTACCCTATTTATTACCTTGAGTTTCCAAATTACATTCTAGAGGCGTGTGTGATATACATCCGTTAATATGAATAAAAAATATGACAGCAGGGGTCTATCCGCACATTTTCAAAACCACAGGTAGGTTATGTGGTCAGTTTTGAACCATGAGAGGTTGTCCGCACAGAAAATGGATTTTACCCTATTTATTACCTTGAGTTTCCAGAAAGTGATGTCGCTGTGACAGAGAGAGGTGCAGATAACTCGAATGCGAACTTCGTGAGCCTCGGGTGGGGCCACGATCACCTCCTCTATCACCAGCGGCTCCCCTGCTTTCCGAGCAACCGCAGCTGCAATTTCCATTCCGAAAATTCTAAAACCGCAAACATTTAAACAAACAAATACACAAAATACTCACTGTATCTGTATGGACTCCACTCATACTACTATACTAGTGGTGCAGTGCTTATGGAGCCCACACTCCCATGATCGATTTTCGTTCAGTAGAAATAGGCAAAAATCCGCTCTCAGATAATTACGTGAAAAGGGATTCGGATACCCAAGTACCTCTGCATCGGATGGGCTTCCCTGCTGTCTTTGCTGACCCTCTTCCCTCCATTGCAGTGCAGAACTAGTAGCTCTCTCTCTCTCTCTCTCTCTTGGGTATATAATGTCAAACTAAATTCAGAGTAGGTGGGGAGCTTTGATCCAATTACCCCTTGAAGGCTGTAGCACTATCGGCTACTACTACTACACTAAAATAGTCCCAGCAACAAGAAAATTCGGGAGAAAGGGTCTACTAAAATAGTCCCAGCAACAACTGGTAGGATCATCTGTCCCCGCACCATTATGCTGACTACTTACCAAAAGATAAGAAAAAAGTGGAAGTGGGTGGAGGGGGAGAAATTGCCCAACAGAATTTTTCCCCTTTCAGCGTAAAGGGCCCGTTCCGCTAAATAAGTCAAAGTGACTTATTATTTGTTTTTATTCAAATTTTTTTCATATTATTTGGCTTATCATCATTTTTTTGAGAATTATTGCATTCTCATGACAAGAGGAATCTAAAAAGTAAATTTTTTTTATCGAAATCTAATTTTTTTTAATAAAGACGAAAATAAGCCAATAAGCCATTTTTTTCGTCTTTATTCAAAAAAAAATATGGATTCCGATCAAATTTTTTTACTTTTTAGATTTCTCTTGTCATGAGGATGCAATAATCCCCAAAAAAATGATGATAAGCCAAGTGATACGAAAAAATTTTGAATAAGGACAAATAATAAGCCACTTTGACTTATTTAGCTGAACGGCCCCAAATTTCAATGACATAAGGACCCATGAAAAATGACTATAAATTTCAGTTTTCTTTTCAACAATACCCAAGCAGCCAATGCCGGACATAAAATTTGTGCTTAGCAGGGTCTGAATCACGTGTATTTTCATATTAATTATAAAAAAATATGTTGCAACTATATATTGCTACTCCCGAGATCTGAAGAAGAGAAGACATTGTGTGCACAGCCACCGTTTAAATAGTATTATACATGTAACCTAAAAATGATTGATAGCATGAAAATTTTACCCCAAAAATGTAGATATTTTAAGAAAGTTTTTTCACTGAAGAATCCTTGGGCCAAACACTATTGGGGCTAATTTTATGGAGAAAACCCAACACATCTCCGAAGGATTCGGTGGGGAGCTTCAGTCCAATTAGCCCTCTAGCATTGTCCTCTGCTCTACTACTCCTCTTCCAAATGGCAATTACTGATATGTTTTGCATTGCAGCTGCCATCACTAACCCATGGAAAATAAGTACTTATTTGAAGGAAAAAATACTTATTTTTTGAATTAAATGTGATGTATTGTGAGAATTCGACTTATCTCATAAAGTGAAAAATAAGTACTCCAAAAATAAGAATCTTAGCAAAACGGGGTCTAAATTCCCTTTTGGTTTCAATGTTCATTTCAACAGTACCACACCAACCAGGGCCGGACATAGAATTTGTGTCAAACAGGAGCTTGAATCACATGTATTTTCGTATTGATTATAAAATATATATTTTACAACTATATATTGCTACTTGCGAGGTCCGAAGAAGAGACGATATTGCGTGTGCGTGCACACCCAAGGTTTAATACTATACATGCAACCTAAAAAATGATTGATAATTAAATGGAAATTTTGGAAATTTTTACTCCACAAATGCAGACATTTTAAGAATTTTTTTCCACTATAAGGGCTTGTAGGAGCTAATCCCATAGAATTTTTTTGTAATTAACCTAAGAATTAGTATAATACGCCAAAGTATTTGGAGTTTTGGTGGGGCCTGGGTCCCCCTTTGCATCCCTTGGGACCGGCCTGCAACCAACAACAATTGGACCAAACACGTGTTAGAATTAGCAAAAAGTATTCTATATTAAAAAATTCACCTAATTATTTAAGACCGACAGAATAAATAATATTAATATAGCTTTCCAAGTTATCGTCGCACCTTTTTCTTTTTTGTGGCTGTGACTTAATAACACATTTCTCCCTTGTGTTGATGCGCGCTAGTTGGCAGACATATATATATGAGCAGTAAGCTTCCTATACTCAGCAAAGTGTGAGCGTTCCCTTTTCCGATCGAATTTCAATTATCTGAGCCGCTCAATGAGATCAAATTTTAATTTTAAGGATTCACGTTCTGAACACATTGAGCGGCTCGGATCATCGAAATTCGATAAAAAAAGAGGACGTCCGCAGTTTAACACAGTGCGAACGCCCTTATAATAAGGCTCGTGTATATATGAGACTGGAGCAAATTATTTGCTTCATTATAAGCTTGGGATTTCAGGTCCAGATATGAATAGGGATTACATTTAGTATTTTCCTATTTTTAGGCCCTGTTTTGCTAAGGAAAATTTGAACTAAAGATTATATACTATGAAAAAATGAAAATTTGAACTAAAGATTATATATTATGAAAAAATGACATGTCTCATAAAATAAAAAATAATTACTTAAAAAAGAAGAACTTAAGCGGAACGGGATTAGTTAGTTGTTAAAAACGATGTCGCAATCATGAAAAGCTCTTGTTATTAGGCAAGCAACGTGTAATTCGTCAATTGTAAACTCAATCCAGCTTTATTTCTTGATCGCAACTGTTAAAAATGTAGAACATGTCGAAGAGACAAACCATGTAAAAGATCATAACAATCGAATACCAATTTATACGTAATCGGAGATGATAATAGTGAATTTATATTTATCAAAATAGATATGGCCACATTGGATCAAACCCAATGTTATTGTGACCTCGCATCTCGAACACGGGAGTTTATCAAAACGACGCCGGTCGGAACTCATAGACACTTCGCAGTTTTAACATGAGAAGTATCTCAAAACCTCAAACGACCGGTAATTGTTAAATTTTGAACTCGTTCCTGACTTATTTCTTGATCGAAACTCTTCAATTTGTAGATCTTATCAAGAACATAAATCTTGGTAATGATAACGGTAATCGAACACCGATTGGTACATAATCGGGGATGATCAGAGTGAGTTTTTTCTTATGAAAATGGATTTGCCCACATTGGATCAAACCCATACATGCGAGGTTGTTCACAATGACAATCCAGCGGGTAATTGATAAATTGTGAACTCATTCCTGGCTTATTTCTTGATCGGAACTCTTCAGGTTGTAGATCTTGTCAAGAAGATTAACCGTGTTAATGATCACGGCAATCGAACACAAATTAGTACATAATCGGGGACGATCAAGCTGAGTTTGTTTTTATGAAAATGGACTTGACCACATTGGATTAAACCCATCTTATTATTATCGAACAAATTCACTTCGCGAGCGACCGAGAGAGAGAGAGATCTGAGATTGTTGAGCAGAGCAGAGCAGAGCAGAGGAAGTGATGGGGCTGGTCTAACTGCCATCGTAAACAGCTCTCTTCTAATCTTCCATTCAGCTGATGTTGATTTTGTATAGCACATTAAAAACAATTGTGTTCATACGGGATTTCATGGTCACTGGAATTTATCTTTGTTCCCTTGATGGTGTTTTTGCACCTATTCATCTGCAACAACAATCATTTTTGAAGAAGGGAGGCTAAGAACGATGTTTCTATCACCCACGGAACATGAAATTTTCTGCTACATTGCCTGTTTAAATTGAGTTAATTAGGCTTTGTCAAGTAAGTATTTGTTTGCCTACTACTGTACGAGTTGTTGCGAGCTGAGCGACACGATCGTTCGGTAGGACCGATCGAACCTGCTCTATGCTCGCACGTATTGTTATAGTTTGGAATGATTTTGAAAGACTCTTTCATTCTCGTGCTTCTGCTCACGCACGCGCAGTATGTGACTTGGGTTGCGAGCACTGGGTTTTGCTATAGATTGCAAAAGATTGCTTTTCAGCCTGAACTTCCAATTTTCCTTTTGTTGAGCACAAAATATTGACATATAGAAGCTCCAATACCATATATTGCTAGTTCTTAATTGTGTTTGATTGGGTAATAGTATTATCTTTTTGAGCATTCCCTTTTAAGTTGTTGAATTTGCAGGAAAAAAGATGATAATTTTACATGTCTCAGCTGTTGGAATAAAAAGTGCAAAGTTGACCCGGAATTTAAATTTTCGTCGAAGTTGGAAGGTCCAATTGATGGAATTTTTTTAAATGACGGTCTTACATAAATCAAAATAGAGAGAGTGTAAAGGGAGCCTATGTTGTGGACCTATTTTATTTGGGTCAGAATGCATTTGTGGGCCATGAATGATTTCTATCTGCTGTCATTATCAAGAGTACTTTCCTTCGAAGTTTATTCGGGACCTAGTAGTATGAACTGAATGCTCACGAGTCACAAGTTAGCATCTTAAGTGCATTTCGGGTATGGTTTCTTATGCCAATCAATCTCACCTCAAAAGCTAAGTGTTTCACTTAAATCTCTTGTATTTATGTTTGTCCATCCATGTTTTAGCACGCGGGCATGCATTTCTGTGTCTCAAGTTTGAGGTTTGATCATCACTGTCATTTTTTTTGGCTCTTCTTCCCATACATATGATGATTCTTCCATCTTAAACACAATGTTTTACACTGTTGCAGAATTAAGTCTTTGAAGGATCTAGTTTTCTCTGATGGCTACTGAAGAGCCTAAAGATCCATTTATGCATCTCCAATCAAGCTCTAAGTCTTTAAAGTAGAGAACCAATTTACTCCAATCAAGCTCTATATTGGGTCTCTATTTCAGAGACCCAAATTTGGTTCTCTATATATAGAGATGTTTCAAACATATAGAGAATGATCTCTATATTTTTTTGCCTTTCTAAAATCACCACTTTACCCTTTTTATGTAGAGATGAAAATAGAGATTTAGGATTGGAGTTGGAGTGAATGGTGAAAACCTCTAAACTTGCTTTTTGGATAAAAAAAATATATTTTGAGTCTCTATTTAAGTGAATAAGGTTGGAGACATTGGGTATCGAGATTTCGTTTACAATGACATGAGAGACACTGTCTTGCGATTTCTTTTGTGCTAGCTGCTGTCATTATCATGTCTAGAGTACTTTCCTTTGGAGTTTATTCGGGACCTAGTAGTATGAACTGAATGCTCACATGTCACAAGTCAGCAGCCT
Source organism: Rhododendron griersonianum (assembly GCA_018127125.1). Taxonomy (NCBI): domain Eukaryota; kingdom Viridiplantae; phylum Streptophyta; class Magnoliopsida; order Ericales; family Ericaceae; genus Rhododendron; species Rhododendron griersonianum. Next base: position 1,458,397 of record CM030793.1, read on the forward strand.
AAGTGCATTTCATGTATGGTTTCTTATGCCAATCAATCTCACCTCAAAAGCTAAATGTTTTGCTTAAATCTCTTGTATTTATGTTTGTCTATCCGTGTTTTAGCATGCGGACGTGCATTTCTGTGTCTCAAGTTTTAGGTTTGATCAACGCTATCATTTTTTTGGCTCTTCTTCCCATACATATGATGATTCTTCCATCTCAAACACAATGTTTTACTCTGTTGCAGAATTAAGTCTTTGAAGGATCTAGTTGTCTCTTATGGCTACTGAAGAGCCTTAAGATCCATTTAAAGCAATGGACTGGAAAAATATGGGTAGTTCTGATGTGCAGAATGAGCCCAGCACTGGCCCAGTGATAAAGAAACGGTTGCCACGAAAGATTAGGCAAATTCCAGAGTGCTATTTTCTTCCTCGGAGATCGATACCCTCTACCTTTGCCTTTTACGGGGCATGGATTGCTGGTGGAATTGGTGCTGGGATGCTGTTGGAGGTCTGGATAAAGAAGAAAGTCAAAGGTATTCCCTATTACCCTCCGTTCCCATACATTATTAGTGGTTTAAGTTTTTTATTCGACCCCAAGATATCTGTTGTTGTCCTAATAATCACAAGATACCCATCTGAATTAAATAGTTGTTGAGAGCTGAGTAAATGGTGGTTGGCCATTACAACGCCTGGCGGTCTGGTGTCTGATGGTAGTAACGTATCTATGGAAGGACACGTAAATGTATAGCCCTTCTTTAGTAGTCCTGGAACACGGGACGTATTGCTCATGTGGAACATTGATTTAAGATTTATAAGTGATGTTAACAAGAAGTGTTTATAGAAAATGATCATCCATAAATGTTACTAGCATCAAGTAAGAGTTACAATTTGCTGCTTACTACAGCAGATGGAAGGCTGTTTTCATGAATGAGGAATGTTGATTATTATGATTGAAAGCTATAAATGATAGTTATATGGCATCAATAGGGGCATATTATCTATCAACGATTTCTTATGCTATTGGTGATCACGAAAGGGGGAAGGAAAAGTAGGGATCTCATGTTTTTGTGCAAGCTAGTCAAGATTATTATTATTATTATTTTTTTTTTGATCCGAAATTATGCCTCAACGGCTTTCATTGAAACAGAAAACAGCCCGAAGGCTAACAAGAACCAAGTCCGGAGCCCTAAGTTGGGTAGAAACCGCAACAGATGGGTTATCCATGGGGACTGGATAGGAATCTCTGAGATACAGTAGACCAAACCCTTAGCGGGCAAAGAACGGTCCGCGCAGGGACCAACAAACAACGCCAGACCAGTACACAACCTGTTAATACAATTGAAATAGAAAAAACAGCTAAAAGCCCGAGGGCCACCAGAGCATCGCCGGACACCAACTACAAATCTCGCCGACGGATTCCAGAGGTTTCCGAGGGCGGCAACAGGCACAGATTTGAGGTAGCGCGAGGAGGAGCAAGGAGGCTTACGAAAAACAGGCCGGTGACTGGCAGGAGGTGAGAGGCGATCCAAGGCGGCGGCGGAGAGGGTGACTAATGGAGGAAGAACGGACAGTCGGCGCGGCGGGGATTGGTGACTGGGTTGGGTGAGGCAGCGCGGCGGGGATCGGTGACTGGGCTGGGTGAGGCAGCGCGGCAGTGAGCGTTGGCGGGGCTGGGCGAGGCGGCGCGGTGGCGAACGATGACGGGGTTGGGCGAGGCGAAGGTGGTGCAGCAGGCGGAGTGTGGCGGCGAGGCGGAGAGCTGGCGGAGGCGGCAACAAGCGGATCTGGGATAGGTGATGAAGGCGTCGGAGGGTGAGGTGACGTTGGTGGTTCAGCAGCATCTGGTGGAGGCGGAGGCGGAACTGGGTTAGGTGGAGGAGTCTGTGGGTTCGGAGGAAGAAAACAGATCTCAAAACAAGAGAGAAAAGAGAGGAAAACCTAAAAAATAGGAGGAGAAACCTCATTGAGAGGGGGGAGACTCACAGATCTCAGCTCCCCCCCCTCTCTTGCCGCCCCTGAAACCCTAAGCAAGAGAGGTTCTAGAGAGAGAAAAGAACGAGAGGAAAAAAGGGGCTGTTTGGTAATTACTTATTTTTAGTCAAGATTATTTTTTGTTCGATGAATCTTCACACTGCCATATTCTGTGGTTGCGGACTTCTGAGTTGTCGATAGGCATTTTTTCTAACTATAGTTTTTCAATGCAGAGGATGGTGGTGTCATCTGGGAGGTTGACAAGTAAAGGTTCGATGGTATGTTTCCTAATCCCTGGCTTACAATTTAGAGGACAACCTAATATTGGACTCAATTCCAAAGTTTTGCTGTTGCTAAAGAAAAGGGTTTTGATATGCAACTTTCTTCTCTGATTAGCTTCGGATTGTTTGCTGCAATGGGGGAAACTCAATTTGGAGTACTTTGAATTGTTCTACATGCTTGAATTCTTTCCTGTTTGCAAGGGAAAATGTTAATATATGTTTGGATCTTGTTTTAACACATCTGCCCTTGACACATCCAAGTATATATGACTCATTCTAAGTTTCACAGTGCTATAGTGCTATTACTGCATAAAAGGACTTGTCCATTCTCACTCTCTCTCTCTCTCTCTAAGTGCAAAGCAGCGTAGAAGCTATGCAACTTTCTCGGTGGGGGGGGGAGGCTGCCGCCTCCTCCCCCGCCACCCCCACCCCCACCGTGGGTAAATCCACTCTTTCCTTTCCAAGAATAAGCCTCTCTTTAGTTCACTCCATTGTTTGTTCCACCGATCGGAGATCCAGAGTCCTGTCCACTGCCTCTCCTCGGTTTGTTCCTCCTGCAGCTCCTGTGGTTTGCACTTTGTCCCTCCGTTAACTGGCGTCCTCCGACAACTGAGCCCCCTCGGATCCGGCCATGCACGCTTTCCTTGCTTGCCCGACTTCCCCCTCCGTGTCTCCCCTCCCCGTCGGGCGGCAAGGCCTTGATCCAGCCGATTGGCTCCCTCCTCTGCTCGCCCCTTTCCCAGTCCGATCGGCTGGAATCTTTCGTTTTTTGGTTGATTCCGACTCCCCTCATTCCCGTCCCCGTCGGAATCAATCGGAAATTTTCCATGCATGGCTTCTTCCTTGAGTTGGGGTTTGACGGCTTTTTTGTCGGAATCATGGAGAGTATGCGGTGCATACTCTTTCATCTCTGCTATTGGTACGGTTCGATGCCAAGAGGTTGTTCGGCTGAGGTAGGTTCTGGCTCATTAACTAACTGATCTGCATCGGCTGTTGTTAAAATGGGCGCGATCCGGCCAGCAGTTTGGTCGTCTGTTCTGGGTTTGCTCGTTGCATCACCTACCATTGACTAACTGATCTGCGTCGGCTGCCGTTAAAAATGGGCGTGATCCGGCCAGCAGTTTGGTCCTTTGTTCTGGGTTTGCTCGATGCATCACCTACCATAAAGGAGAACGGCTGTTGGGACTTGGGGTTGCACGGCATGTGCTTGTAGTAAAGTCTTTTTTTGCAGGTTTGCTTGGAGGCAGGTTGTGGCGGAGATTTCACCGTGTTTCCGAGTTTCGATGGTGGCAGCCTCCTTTCGAATGTGCTTCTAAGTAGATGCATTAGCTTATATTGTTGCTTTTTAGTTTTATTTGCTTATGTTTTGTTCTGTTGTTGCACACACAATTTCTGCACTTCGCACACTGTGCTCTGTTCTTTAGGCCTCTTATTGGCCTGCGCTTGTCGTCGGCGTCTCTAGGCTTTTTGTTAGCCTTTATCTTTTGGCGATAGCATAGTTCTAAGTGTATTTTGTGTTGTATTTTGTTTGATTAAACCCTTGTACTCTTTCTTTCATATATATATGATGTTCTTCTTTGATGTCAAAAAAAAAAAAAGGACTTGTCAAAATTATTAGTTGGGTTGGAGTAAGAGTGAATAGTGCAATTCTTCAAACTCAATTTTTGAAAACAAAACATTAGTATTTTGATTCTTTAAGTTGAAGAATTGGCTTGGAGATGCTTTAAATGGTTTCACTTGGCCAGGGTTTAATTGTCGAATAGCCCCCTATTTCCTTCAGGTGTAAGTGTCTTTCTCTTTGACTGCCTCCCTAAGTCGCCAGCCAGCCATTGTTGTGAACTCTGTAAAATTATCACAAAAGTCTCAAGTGTTTCTACATTGCACTGTTGTGTCTCTTATTCCATCCATACTACGGAAAGTTAAGCGTTCACGGTTTATTTCTTAGCTGGAACAAAACTTCTCATCGATCATAACACTTGAGCTGCCAGCAGCGCAGAACAAGTTAATCCGCGATCAACAAGTTTTCTCGAGCCAAACTGAATGTAGTTGTTAACATGGTGGCTGGCAAGTTTGATGTGAAGGAAAACCAACCTCCTGGAACAGAGAGAATCAAACACATGCAAAGATTCACCATATAATCATACACTTGAAAATTCGCATGCACAAAAACTTATGGAAACACTCGAGATACTCCTAATATAAAGAAAGGATCTTGGTGATAAAGAGAGGCGATAATACAAAAAAATTGCAAGAAAGAAAAACAAATCCAAGGACCCACGAAGAATCATTCCATGGAAAATTGACGCCCATCTGTGAATGATATTTAGTGACGGTAATAACTGTATCATGGAGAGAGAGAGAGAGAGCAAAGTCAAAAAAACAAGTTCGTGAAACTTCTTCCAAAAGCAGCTTCATCTGTCAAGTTCCAAAACCCACCTTTCAGTCCAAAAAACAAGCTCAAAACCCACGCCGGAAAATGCGGAAGCCGAAGAACCCAACTACCTTCGAAGCCGAAAAGGCTTTTCCGGCACGTGGCGACGGTTGAATTGGTTGGAGATGACCTTCCCCACCTTGGGCGGGTCGGCGGCGTCTCATCAAAATGACCTCGGTCAATTTCATTCTCACTTCGCATTTTGAACATGCGAGGTTAGTCAAAACGACATCACAGTCATAAATAAAAAGCTCCCGTTATTGGGGAAGCAACGTGTAATTTGTTAATTGTGAACTCAAACCAGGTTTATTTCTAGATCTAACTGTTAAAAACGTAGAACTTGTTGAGAAAACAAACTCTATCAAAATATCATAACAATCTAATCGCAATTTATACGTTATCGGAGGTGATCAAAGTAAGTTTATTTTTATAAAAATAGATATGGCCACATTGGATCAAACCCAATGTTATTGAGACCTCGCGCCTCCAACACGGAAGTTTATCACCGGTTGGAATTCATTGGGACTTCGCAGGTTCAACCTGCGAAGTTTTTCAAAATCTCAAACGACAGGTAATTGATAAATTGTGAATTCGTTCCTGACTTATTTCTTGATCGGAACTCTTCAACTTGTAGATATTGTCAAGACGATAAATCATGGTAATGATCATGGCAATCAAACACCGATTAATACATAATCGGGGATGATCGGTGTGAGTTTTTTTTTTAATGAAAATGGACTTGCCCACATTGGATTAAACCCATACATGCGAGGTTGCTCACAATGACGATTTCAGCGGGTAATTGATAAATTGTGAACTCATTCCTGACTTATTTCTTGATCGGAACTCTTCAAGTTGTACATCTTGTCAAGAAGATAAACCGTGTTAATGATCACGGTAATCGAACACAAATTAGTACATAATCGAGGATGATCGGAGTGAGTTTGTTTTTATGAAAATAGGTTTGCCCACATTGGATTAAACCCATCTGATCATCGAATAAATTCACTTCGCTCGAGAGAGAGAGAGAGAGAGAGAGAGAGATCGTTCTCACAACCAGTCAGCTGATGGGGCTGGTCTAACTGCCATTGTTACCAGGTCTCTTCTACTCTTCCATTCTTTCAGCCCTAAAATCTCACAACCAGTCAGCTGATGTTGATTTTGTATGGCTTTCATTCTTCTTTGCCAATATCGCACATGAAAACAATTATGTTTATACGGGATTTCATGGTCACTGGAATTTATCTTGATCCCTCGATGGTGTTTTTGCACCAATTAATCTGCAAACACAATCATTTTTGAAGAAGGGAGGCTTTCTATCAGCCACGGATCATGAAATTTCTGCTACATTGTCTGTTTCAATTGAGTTAATTAAGCTTTGTCAAGTAGTCTTTGTTTACCACTGTACGAGTTGTTGCGATCTTAACGACGTGATCCTTCGGTAGGACTGATCGAACCCGCTCTATGCTTGCGCTCGCGTGTATTGTTATAGTTTGGAATAAATTTGAAAGACCCTTTCATGTTCATGTTTCTGCTCACACACCCGCATCTGCACCCGCAGTAAGTGACTTGGGTTGTGAGCACTGGTTTTTGCTAGAGATTGCAAAAGATTGCTTTCACATTAGAATGATTCCTTGGATATACGTCTCGGCCTGAACTTCCCGTTTTCGTTTTGTTGAGCACAAAATATTGACATATTGAAGCTCCAATACCATTTCACACATGGGAGAATTCAACAGGTTCGAACCACACGATAAATTATCGAGCTGTTGTATCTTGGAGGGGTCAAGTCAGAAATTTTTCCTACCCCGATTTTGTCACCATAGAGGACATGAAGCTCCTTAAAGAGAGCGAAATTTCCATGCCTCAACCTGATTAATTTGTCCATTGTAATTTAATTTTGGTGTTTATTGTAGTAATATCACCAACACTATCTGATCACATTAAACTTGGCCAACATGTCCGGTTCATTTTCCCATTTCTCAAACATTAAAAAAGAATGTCAACCAAATATTTGGAACAGTGGTGCTATAAAAAATAAGAAGTTCCATTCCTCCTAAAGAATTAGTAAACCAGAAGCTAAAGACCAATAATCTGTTTCACCAAAAGTTTCATTCCTGCTAAAGAAATCATAAACCAGAAACCAAAGACGAATAATCTGTTTCACCCAATTGAAATCTTTTGTATTGTTTTCGCAGAATGGAATAACAAAGAAAACTTTGTGCGACTTTTACAGAGTTTGCAACAATGGCCTGCCGGCGACTTATGGAGGCAGTTAAAGGTACACTGATACGTAAAGGAAAATGGGTAGTCGACAATGAAACCGATATTGTAATAGCGGGCTCACAAACACCTACTCGCAGCATGCAGCTAACTTCCGAGGAATACAAGCAACAACGATACGAGGTACAAACCAAATCCCTCATGTATTATGTGCATCACACCGTCCATTTCCTGAGATGACTTAGAAAAGGACACAAGTGTAACTGGAGTTCATTAAAGCTAAAAATTAACCGGGGTTGGTAATTGATTTGCTTTAAGAAATGCTGAAAGTTGTTAAATTGTCAGCTTGTTGCTTGTTAGTTCTGTCATCTAAGTAAACCAGGAACTGAACTTCCTAAGTACTTTACCGGGGCATCTAGTGCATTTACAATGTCTTAAGATAATCAACATATTTGAACAACTTTTGAGTAACCTACAAAATACCTGTGCCACAAGTTTCCTTATAGTCCAAACAAAAATAACAGCTCCATCCTTCTCAAGAGATTTTTGCATTTTTATAGACTTCATATAATCAAGCAGCTAAAGTCATGTCTTTTTGGAGGTACAAAGAAGCACGAGTGCACGACAACAAGATGAGATGGCACTAGGGACGGTGCACACTGCACACAATACAACACAACAGGAACTTACTCATTGGTTCATCCATATAACGCATCGGAGAGACTTCCCTTCAATTAGTAAATCAAAAGCTTTGTTGATGTCTTCAAAGCTCACCTCGTGTGTAACAAATTCATCCAGCTGCAGTTCCTGAAAGCACGAAAAAGAGCAAGGGATGATTAATGAGGTGAAAACTTAAAACCAACAGGGTGATTGAACGGTTGAACCCTTTATGTTTACAACTCATATCTGAGAAGTGAGAACTATTTAGGATAGGCATGAATTACAACATTATGCGTCCGAATAGAAAGGAAGGAAACCAGTTCATTTAAAGCGTCAAACCAGCTTTGTCTTGATTGTTCAGCATTAAAAGAAAAAGTTGCTAAAAGTATAAGATTACCTTGTCCATATAACGTTTTATAAGGAGGGGAATATCATGTTTTGGTTTGAGACCGCCAAAAAGGGATCCTGTGATTGTCTTCCCACTGAGAAGTACCTCGAAAGAACTAAAGCTCAACTGGGTGCCTGGCTTGTCCAGTCCCAACACAACTGTCTTTCCCCAGCCCTGAAGTTACAAAGGGATGAAATTTCCAGATTAATTTCTATCTGATGCACCGAGAAAGTTCGAAGATTTGATCAATTAAATCCTTTCCGTAATAAAATGTTGCTAGCAGAAATAGAGCTGCTCTAGAAATCGTGTCTTTTTCTGCATTAGTTGCCTAGTTTCAACGCAATCAACTTCCTATACAAGACTATTAAGTTTGTTTTCTCACATGTGCATGATGGGCCAAAGCTCTCACCGGCACAACCAGAGCCACCTCATCCACTTTTGGCATTAATATCTGAGGAAAGTCTACTTTCACCCCCTGTGGTTATCGCCATGTGCGGATACACCCCCTGTGGTTTAAAAGTGTGCACATAACCCCCTGTGGTTTTCAAATTGTGCGGATAGACCCCCTGCCGTCATATTTTCCATCCAAATTAACGGAAACAACGTTAAAAGACCGTTATACCCCCATCACATCCCTTGATTCTTCTTCTTTTTTAAATCTAACCACACCATCCCGTATACCAAAAATTGAATCCAAACCGTTAATATTGTAAATTTTGACGAGTACTACGTCTATGTCAAAATTCAAGTCAATCAAAAAATGAAAAGCTTATGGTCAAATCGATTTTGTTATGAAATTAAAATTTCAAATTTGAATTTACTAAAAATTAGATCACTGGGTTACTGATAGCTGATTAAGATGATTTTTTACAGAGATACTCTATTCTTTATTTAATACATTATGAACGACTCAGATTACATTCTAGAGGTGTGTGAGATACACCTCCGTTAATATGGATGGAAAATATGACGGCAGGGGGTCTATCCGCACAATTTGAAAACCACAGGGGGTTATGTGCACACTTTTAAACCACAGGGGGTGTATCCGCACATGGCGATAACCACAGGGGGTGAAAGTGGACTTTCCTCTTAATATCTTGGACAACTTGCAATATGGCATTAACCAATGTTGCTCTAAAGCATCCAACGAGATCTTTGATGTTAATGCTATTAACTATTAGTCACCAATCTTTTGAAAGCTTAAGCTTGTAGAGAAGGTAACTTAACTATTTTACCTTGTGTGGCCGCGCTCCCCTCCATAACGAGCCAAACAGAGAACATTACCGGGTTATGCGATTGGATTGATCAAACCACCGGGTAGGTGGTAAGAGTTGAAAATAGGACTATGCTTGTTCCGCTTCCATGTTAAATTGTTAACCACGAACTCTACGATAAGCTTAAGCTTACATATAAAATTTTGGCATATATACCTTGCACTCTTGTCCTACTAGTTTTTCTAAACAATCAACATATATATCTTACATGGTCTTACCTTCACAAAGGCAAGAGATACATGACACTAAAAATGACAAACCAACAAAGATGTAGGTTAGCAGTTTCACTCAAAATGATGGTGCGGTTGAGCGTGTGGGGAGAGATAGAGAGGGAGAGAGAGAGAGACCAGTCGGCAGCAAGCAAATGCTTCGTGCACCAAGGATGCCAGACCAACACATTCAAAGCAATAGTCTGCACCTCCACCAGTCATCTCCTTTATCACCTGTTTAATGTGAAAGAAGAAGAAAGACATTAAAACCTAGTCGTTAATCCTTCATTCACTGCTTAATGTCAAAGAAAAATAAGTAAAACATAATGAGAAATGTAACGATCTATAGAACCATATTATTATTATTCAAGTTTCCTGCCTCCATAGCCCCCAGCTCCACACACCCCTGGTACTTTTTGAAAGACGAAATTCGCTCACAAGCAACTATTGAGATTCAGAGCACTCCATTTGTAACTTGCTGAACCATAGTAGTCATATAGTTCTGCAACTTTTGAAATGGCTATCCAGCTCTGCACATTGCTACAATTGAATAATAGATGTCTTTCGCATTGTCATATAATCACGTGAAGCTTTCCTATTAACTGGTCTGCATTACAGATAGATTATTTATTTGCTCCTATCAGAGGAACCAATTTCTAGCCATTTCAAACCATGAAAAGCATGTCTTTTCTTCAACAATTGGCATCTCAACAGTAGAGACAGAGAAAATGCGTAATCTATATTCGCACCAAAAAGGCTTGGGTAACAAGTGTACCTCACTCAAAGATTTGTCCCTGCAACTTGCAGAGTCCACAAAATCTGTTACTCCAAATTTTTTCCCTGGGTGAGAAAGAGAAGGACGATATTCTTGAAATCAATGCCAAGAAAACCAAAATGTATAGAACAAGAAGCATGTGTTCCTCAGAAAAGGCATAATTTATTTTTCTCATTAGGATGATTCCAAGGGTTTCTGATTATCATATGTTATATCGACCAAATACAGAAAATAAGAATCTACCTATTTCAAACTTGTCAGGGTTCACATCCACGCCGATTATTCTAGATGCCCCACATATTCTTGCTCCCTCAGCAACCTACGATGTCAAATCATTATAAGCACGATGGTGGCTTAGAAACAGTGTTTTTATATAGTATTTTTTTCTTAATAAGGTAATCAGCTCCACGTGTTATCTACTATGCGACAGGAAGGGAAAAAAGAAAAAATAGAAGGAAGAAGAAGTAGAAGATTTTAGCTGCTGTAAAATCATACTGCTAATCCAATTGCTCCAAGGCCAAATATAGCAACAGTGGACCCTGCTTCCACATTTGCAGTTCTCCAAGCAGCGCCTACCCCTGAAACCCGACATTGTGCTTATTTGTTATTATACTTCATGCAGGAGCCAGAGCAATGATTTAATCAAATGCAAAATGCTTTTAGGAAATAACTTGGCTACAAACTTGGGCCATAGTGGAAAATTGGTTGAACATGGTCATCTCAGACTATGCAAGCTGGTCTATTATTTTTCAGTAGACCTAGTATGAAGAAAACAAAAAACATAAGAATGAATATCTCAGAAACCTAGGAGTATATATACGATGATTATTCTTAGAAACCTGTAGTGGCAAATGAGGGGTTCGTTTCCTTCGGAGAAAGGTTGGGGGTTGGAAGCTAGATGCGAGGCCATGAGGCTGGTCTAAAGTAGACAGTTTTTTTATTTCCTTTCATCTTCGATATTCCCTCACTTTCTTTTTTCCTCTTTAAACTCCTCTAATGATCCTTTCAATATTGTCCAAGCATTCATAAACAAATTAACTTCCATATGCTAGGATAAAAGGTATCCACGATCATGGTGAAGTACCTTCTACATTTTGCCTAGTGGAATCGATAAACAACGAACTTGACTGAAAAAATCCACAGCAGGACAAGGTAAAATTATTGGTGAAATCGTACTTTTATTTTTGGGAATGGGGTAGAGATGGACTGCAGCAACCTAAATTAAGCTATGTATGTCGGAAACACTAAAATCCTGCCTGGTGCAAATGGACTGCTCCCAATTATCTCCAATGAGTATAGAAGTGTAACTCATGTTACAAACAAAAGAAAGAAAAGAAACTGGACTTAGCAATGAGCTGGTTTCACCAAAAATTCAATTGTAACATGTAACACTTTCTAGATATGACAAATCCAAGTGTATTACCTGTTGAAACTCCACAACTGAGGAGGCATGCCCTATTCGGCGGGACTGCAGGGTCAACTTTTACTAGATGAGCAACGTCTACCACTGTGTATTCACTGAAACTTGACACGTATAGGAAATGGTATAGCGTCTCTCCTTTAAGGTCCGTGAATCTGCTATTTTCATCTCTATGCATCCAAGGAGAGACCTTGAATGGGAAGTTTGAACACTGGTTGCTCTTCTTGGATTTGCAGTCAGCACATGCTCCGCAATCTGCCATGAAGCTTGGGATGACAATATCTCCTTCAGTCACCTCATCTACATCCTCCCCAATGCTCTCCACAACCCTTCAAGGACGTAACCATGAACGGTTTATAACGCTTGGAAATTTTAAAAAAAAATCATGCATGGCCATTGAGATCAAACTACACCTAAACTATTTTTTGGATCATGAAACAAGAAGTTGCGGAGTGGATGAAAACTAAACAGTACCACCAACAATGCAGCATTTTGAGATACAGTCACGTGCAAAATATACAAACTCATGGACACAATTCAATATTGTTTCTCATTATTGCCTATTTATCTGATAAAAGAAAACACAAACCTCAGTTAGTGCATTAGTATGAATATCCTTTGGAAGTTAAAAGGGCAAGTAATGTTGTAAAATTACATTGCTTGCCATCTCTCGCGACATAGCCATCTTTAGCAATATTTCGCGGCAGTTTATGTCATGCAAGAACATGAGCCCAATATGGCTAGTTACCACAGTTTGACAACACAAAAAGGATGCATTTCATTTGATCAACAAAATTAAATTTCCTTTGGTTTGGAATGAGAACTGAAATCGTGCACAGACCAGGTGACTTGTGAACAACACAATTAATTGTCGAGCTTTTATTATGAAAATTCTAATGGATCACTAAAGACACAAGTACAAAAACATAACAACGACATTGACAATGATGATTGGAAGTATTTCACGAAGTTATAGCTATAACCTATTTGGCCCACAGCCATTTGAGTGTTCATGGTTTTGTGATGGAAGTAAGATCAATGCAATATGTAAGAAAATAGGGATAAAAATTAACGAGACCATTGCAAACCGTAAGATCGCTAAAAAAGGAGGAAAATGAGGAGTAAAGTTGCCCCTCTCTAACAGCTTATGTTGAATCCTTGATCCTTCACACTTCAGTGCCTCTCTAGCTATCAGTCGTACATCAGATGATGAGAAAATACAGTGTAGTTCATAGTTACCCGATCGATTCGTGGCCGAGAATTCTTGGGAAATAACCAGGAGGATCCTTCACAAAATCACGAAACCACAGCTAAAAGTTTATCAACTAGACAAACAAAACTTCAGTGAAATCCACTCATGACGATTCTGTGAAATCTGAGAGTCGTCGGTCATTACCTTGAGTTTCCAGAAAGTGATGTCGCTGTGACAGAGAGAGGTGCATATGATTCGAATGCGAACCTCGTGAGCCTTCGGCGCGGCCACAATCACCTCCTCTATCACCAGTGGCTCCCCTGCTTTTCGAGCAACTGCAGCTGCATTTTTTCGAAAGAAAATGCTAACCTCAGCCGGGTGGACAATGATTAATGTGCCAAAATTGATATATGTGAAAGGTGTACCGATAGGTATATGTAAAATGTGTACTTGTTAGATAGCTTCATATACATTGGTGGGTCCATTTTCTAACAACTTAAGCTTTGGGGATAACTGGCAACTTAACATGGTATCAGAGCTCTCTGGTTGGGAGAGATCTTGGATTTAAGTCTCTTTGTCTGCATTTGTTCCCCGTTTATCTTTTGTTTCTTCCCTTTGTATTATGTTTCGCTCTATCTATGAAAATTTGCATCTCCACGTGCAGGACAGAGTTGCACGTGATGGAGGATATTCGATAGTTTGATATACATTGTTGGGTCCATTTCCAAGCCGCTTAAGCTTTTGGAACAAATGGCAACTTAAGATATCGGCCATCGGGAAAGTGGATTGATATTGTGGAAATTACATTTAAAACTCTAACTTTGTTGGTATTAAACGTGGATTATCTACTGCCTATTGAGCTGCGGTTCAAAACCGTAATTCAAAATGCATAAGAATTTAGGACACCGTAGTACCTCTGCATCGGATGGGCTTCCCTGCTGTCATCGGTGACTCGTTTGCCGCCATTGCAGAACCAGTTGGCGCCTCTCTCTCTCTCTCTCTCTTGACGATGCGTGTGAGCATCCGATGATCGTCTCAGCTATATATAGGAGTATTTCTGAAGGAGATTCGGTGGGGAGCTTCAGTCCAATTAGCCCTCTAGCATTGTCCTCTGCTCTACTACTCCTCTTCCAAATGGCAATTACTGGTATGTTTTGCATTGCAGCTGGTATCGCTAACCCGTGGAAAACTCCAAAATGACGCATTTGGAGACTTTTGTCATTTAAGCAAGCTAAACCATAGTGTCACGACGATAGCTCTATTTGTAAACTATTTTGGCCTCTAGTCTGTATTTGTGGTTACCTGCAAAAACAGTCTTCTAAAAATTAGTCGTTGGTGTCTAGCTATCTCTACATGTAAAAGGAAAGCGATAGTATATGTCAATTTTGTCTACTAAAATTTGGAAGAGTCGTTCGGAAGCCAAAGTGTCCTAGATCGGCCATGTTCGGTTTGGATTTTGACGGAGATTTTTGAAAATAATGAATGGAGAGAGATAGGTAGAGAAAATTTATTGAAAACCGTGTTCAAGAATTGAGACTCCAAAACGAACAAGACAGACCCCGAGAAAAAATAAATATTATTATTATGAAAAGAGTCGTAAAGACCGCAAACGAGTCGATCGAGTTTGGTTGTATATTAAAAAAAACACTTGAGAAGAAAAAACACGAATGACGGAGCAAATAGGTTTGGGGAAGTGATTTTGTCACTCCCCTTTTTACTAGCGGCACTATCATTCTCTCACAAAATAAATCACCTAATAGAGGCACAAATGAGAGTGCCGTTAGAGGGGAGTGGAGTGACAAAATAACTTCCCTAAGTTTTTTTTAAAGAGAAGAAAGAGCAAAACAATATGTTGACGAAACAATACGTTATCTAATAATTTTTTTATGTTATTATTATAATCTAAAAGAAACAATTTACGATTCATAATTACAAATTTGTAGAGTATGTCGCTCACAAGCGCTACTGAATTCCTTTCAATAATACTCCTATCTAATAGGCAAGTCATGTGTCACCTACATAAGTTAATGAGAATTTCCATGTGGTGCGACAAGCAGCATATTTGTGCCTAGTTAAGTTTCATCGTATCGTGCGGTGACTTTTTCGTTAATATTGCAATCGAGCGAGCGAGTTCAAGCTGCAAACTCAAAATCTTTCTCAATACTCAAGCCAAACAAAGTAATATTAGGGACCATGCGCAGACAGAGGTTGGTTTTAAAAACTCAAAACGAACACATTTTAGTTGATACAAAGGTTGGTTTTAGAGACTCGAAACAAACACATTCTGACTGATTCATAGTTTACCTAAATTGTTGTTGTAACTTATTAGCTTTTTTTCTAGCCTAACATCCTCTCCCCTCCTTTTACATAGACTAGAGGCCCGGGGCACACGCGATGCGTGTGCAAGTCGGATTTTCACAATATTTTTGTAAAAATGCTTTTCACTTATTGTTCGTTCAAATTTTTACAAATGTTGTGAAAATTCGACTTGCACACGCATCGCGTATGCCCCCCCGCCTCTAGTTCCAATAAAGAGGCCGGGACATACGCGATGCATGTGCAAGTGCAACAACCTTCATAGAGAAGGCACGTCCACACTCACATCTCAAATCTCAAGAGCCTCTTTATTGGCCAGGCACATGTGTTGCTTAAGAAAGTTGGTTTTTGTTAAAGATCTTAAAATTGTTTGCCACCCGTTGTGATTATCCTAAGCACAAAATTTTTGTTTTTCAAAAATTGCCAAACTAATTCAATTTCATGTTTTATGCTAAACAGAGGCCGGGTACACGCAATGCGCGTGCAAATTGAGTTTTCAAGACTGCCCAGAACAATGAAATTGACATCAAATGAAATAAAAATGTAAAATTTAAATTAAGATTTAAACTGCAATTGAGAGAGAGAGAGAGAGAGAGAGAGAGAGAGAGAGAGAGAGATTTTAACGTGATTTGAGGGTGTGGTGATAAGGGTGGGTAGTTACCAATTGTTTTGTATTGTATTGGTTTTTTTAGGGCATTTTTTAAAAAGAAAAATACATGACAAAAGGAAGAAATCAGAGTGGTGCTCTCCCTTTGTATATTAGAATAGATTATGAACTAACTTGCTAACTATGTATACACTGTATATATTGCATAAGTTTCTTACCTCTTCTAAAAAAGGGGGAAAAAAGTGAGGGAGGTAATTTGCACACGAGGCAAAGCCAATGACGTTCTTAAGTGGCTGTCAAAATAAAAAATAAAAAATTAAGCCAATGACGTTCTTAAATGAAATCGGACCACGATTTCAAAAGAACATAAATGTCAATCATAAATGTTTGTACCAATTACCCTTAAGTTTTTGGCCAAGAGTTAAATCAATACCTACGGATTATAAATTTACAAAACCAAACCAACCCACAATAGGCATAGAACCAAACCAATCCAATAAACTACGGTTCGGTTTCGATTTTAACCACGGTTTGCTTTGAACTAAGCTATCATCTTCAAAAAATATTTGAAGTACTTAAAATTACGAAGATAAATTAAAAAAACTTACATTAAAATCAATTTCATTCAAATTACCAAAACATAATAACATTAACCAACTAATTTAAGAGTAGAGTACCAACATTTGCCTCAAACTAATAAAATGAAATACTGGTAAGTCACTAAAATGAACCAACTAAGAATATCACCTACTAAACATCTTATGATAGTTTAACCAAATAAAAGGTCAAAGATAATTTCTAAAAATATTGAATTGAAATGAGGCAGCAAAATGACAGTAGCAGCAGCATGGTAGCAACCAACTTATTTTATATTATATTATACAGTTTGGATCGGTTTGAAACCATAACCGTGAACATGAATCCACAAACCAAACCATATAATGCGGTTTCTAATTTTTTTAAAACCATGACCAAACCACACTGCTAAAAAACCAAACCAAATCTTTCGATTTGGACTGGATTCACGATTTGACGGATTTTTTGCTCACCCCTATCCACAATGCTATAATCAAAAATTGATAACCAAAAGTTGCCACATCAACTTTTGATTATTCATTTAAGAGATTGCTAAGGTTAGCAATATAGATGTCTACAATGGCATAATCAATAATCCGGTCCGGTTTCGATTGGCTCAACCGGTTTCAGTCCGATTTATCCGGTTTTCATTCACGGGACATATTTTGGGCTCAACACATCAAAAAATCCACAATTCAACCCACAAAATATCAACCAAAAACCCATAATTCAACCCCTTTTTTTGGGCCCAACAAAAAAGGATCAATATAAAAATATAATTAAGCCCATAAAAACAGTTTATGTATGTATATATATGGTTGATTTTATATAATAAATATATTTATTAGACCAATATACATATATATAACCGGTCCGGTTTCGACCGGTTTTTAAAACATATAAACCGGAACCGGATTGAAATTATTCAACCGGTTTAAAAAATTCGGTCCGGTCCGATTTTTCCGGTTTCGGCTAACACCCCTAATTTAAGAGATTGCTAAGATTAGCAATGTAGATGTCTACAATGGCATAATCAAAATTGAATAACCAAAACTTGTCACATCATCTTTCAAAACTATTAAAAACTGTGAATCGTAGAAAATACTGGTTTTTCTAAAAATAGTTTTGAAACTAATAAAAACTATTTACTAGAAATAGAAAAAAAAAATTGGGAAAAAAATATTTAAAAAAAAAGAGTTTTCTAAAAAAAATTAGTAAAATATTTTTTTTTCAAAAATATTGTTCGAAAAGAAAGAGAGAGAGGAAAAGGGTAGAGAAATAGAACATTTTTATATAATGATTGGTGTATTTGATTGAGAATATATAGGGTCTGTTAAATTTGATTATTGTCAAAAGGTTGCTAGTTTTGGTTATCCAAAGCCCAAAATTTGATTATTTCTAAGGAGATTGTTAAATTTGATTATAGCATTGTGAGCCATATTTTGCACCAACATTGTTAACTTTAAAAACCTTTTACCTTTGATTATAACGTTGTGGATACTCTAAGTTGTGTTTTGACCGGTTATTTTTTGCGTTTCTTAAAAAATTCGAGCAATTTGGGATGGAGGAAATTTTCTCCGAAAAGGAAAAAGAAAAGCACGACTGTGTCCTATCGCGAAGCGAGTCTTTTTACAGTTATACTATTTGTACAACGCGTTGCGCGAGATCCATCTTGGGATCCTATAAAAATAATCGGAGCTGTTCAAAATTTTTAATTTTTTTAAAAAAGATTCATGGAAAAAATAACTAAATCGAATTTCGATAAGGGCTTAATCAATTGGGAGACTTAAATATTCATCCTCAGAACTCAACTGACTTATATATATATAGCACCGAAATTTGGGATGAAATCCTAAGATTTCAAGTCCCTGCAATGAATAAGGCCCATGAATTACGCCTCCCATTGCAATCTGATCCTTTATCCACGGAAGGTCCCCACCATCCCATAAGAGCATGTACACCAATGAAAATGTAAAAATGCTTATCAACAATGCACTTTTTTCATTTTACCTATTCACATCTCTCTCAACACTACACCAATATTATCTATTTTACCTAACTCCAATTAAAAAATATATTTTTCACTCATTTTTTTATTATCTTTATTGTTTAAATAGAGGAAAAAGGATAGAGGAGAGAGAGAAAGAAATAATAAAAAAAGAAAGGAGTATGATGCAGAATGAAAAGATTATTATATTATTTATAAAAAGAATATAAAGTTCCTTATTTTTGTTTTATTTATTTTGTTAGGAATCTTGCAATTATAGAAATAAGTGTCTACATTATTTAGTTTCATTTTAAGAATTATTTGATCAAGAAGACTCGATTCTAACTTTGGTAGTTTCCTTTTTCTTTATTTCCTAGAGTGTAGGATTTCTCTTTTTTGGTATTCTACGGAATCAACAAAGTGTTTGATGCCTTTATTCCTGGGTATTCTTTGACTAAACGGGTTTAGAAAAGGATTTTGATCTCCGGGTATTCGTTACGAATCAACGGATTTCGGACTCGATTAAATAGTTCTGTTTTTCACTAGCTTCCGCTGCATCACTCTTTTAGCTCATTTGGTGTAGACTATTTTTTATGTTTCCCTTAGGTAAAATAGCAAAAATGTATTTTTGCTCATCTAGTGTACTTGCTCTAAATACGCACCTAAACCTCTGTGGGCAGCATGCCCTGGAAATCCCGGTTTCCAAAAATGCAAGGAAAGGAGCGCGAGCGCAAAGCGGAGTCGCCACTTGAGTTTTGAAGGTCCCACTCAAGGAGTACGCACTGTCGCAGGTCCCAGCGAGGTTACGATCACCTCTCGCCCAATGTCCCCTTAGGCATTTTGAAAACATTGCGATTCGTCTGCTTATACAGTCAGTTCCGGCAAGGAAATCTTCTGTCTTGGAGTGTCGTGCACGGAAGAAACCGGTATGCATCCTCAATGACTACAAGACTGCGCGCGCCGAATCCCCATTTCCTAATAAATAAACAAAAACACCCCATAAACAGTGTCAAGTTAAACATGCAAGGCCGGCCACTGATCGGGTATAAACAATCGCGCGTAACTCCCAAAGCTACCCCAAACCCAACCTATCGGACTCCATTTCTTCCAAAAATAAGAAATGAGATAGAAATGCTTTCTTCCAAACGACTCCATTTCTTCCGTCGAACTCGGTTGAAAAGCCCCACTATTTGCCACCGCCTTAGCCGTCGCCGGACTAGATGTGGTGGCGCGCGTTCGTCGTTGATCTACAACAATAAACCTCCCCATTCCTTATCCTTCAAAACAAGGGAAACGAGGAAACGGAGAACCCGAGACGGCAGGTCCCAATCTGTCCCCTCCCATCGGCTGCTTATACAGTCAGTTCCGGCAAGGAAAATCCTCAATGAAATCCCCATTTCGTGAGTTGGTCGATCCGTAACTGAAGAAAGGTGCTCGATATCGGCGATGAATAAACAGTCATTTAGCACCAGAGAAAGGATTTGGTGCTTTCAGAGGGAATTAACACTAGGGAAAGGATTGGGTGTGGGTATGTCTTTGGTTTGTTTGTGGTGATCTAATTCTTATGTTTTCATGGATAAGAATTGTATTACGTGCTTTTATGTTGGTTATAAAGTGGCCATGTTTTATGAAATTAACATGATAAGTTGACCACATTTTAGCTTTATGGATTATAGGTATTGGCCAACTAGACATGATAAAGTGGCTATGTTTTATGAAATTAACATGATAAGTTGACCACATTTTTGCATGTATTGATCATGTTAAAATACTCACATATTAACCAAAAAGGTTATATTTTTAATTGATCTTATTTCATGAAATATGGTTAAATTACCATCAAAATAGGTGTTATCGTGATCAGCGTTTCATGGTTAAATTACAGATTTCAACGTTTCATGACCATTCGTAATCCAGCTTGAAACCGATTTAATAAACATGACATAATCAATCATATTAAAATTACCAAAAAAATCATGAATTATGATTGTTTGGATGCGATTTAATTTAAAATATAAAAGTAATAGGATAAAAAAATAAAAGTAATCAATCACATATTTATATTTACCAAATCCCACTAAATTAGGAAAACAATCCAATCCAATCCCACTAAATTGGGAAAATAATCCAATCCAATCCCACTAAATTAGGAAAGCAATAAACATAATATATTTATATCATAATGAAAAGGGTAAGAAAGATAATTCACACACTAAGAGGATAAAAACATACGTATGAAAAATGGACGGAATGAATTCTTACATGGCATGAATAAAGAGGATGGATATTTAAATATTCATAATCAATTCTGCGCTTAATTTGGGCTTAATTGATTCTATGCTCAATTTTTTGTCAAAAAATTAAGTGCAAAATCGATAAAGCTCTTATCGATATCCGACTGAGCAGATTTTTTTCCAATAATTCTTAAAAAAAACATTTTAAATAAAGTTACGATTATTTTGTGTGAAATCCCGACATGGGTCACACACAAGGGTGAACATTTGGTGTTAGGCTGGAATGGAATGAAAAGTGGAATAGTAACTTATTTTTTTGTCTAAAAAAATTTGGGGTATTTTATTTTGCAAAAAATTTGTATTTTAAGTTAAAAAATAATGGCAAAAACTTTCCGCTGACGGTCGCAGAATTCTAGATGCTTCTGGAATTGTGTGGTCGATCGGCAGAGAGAGAGAGAGAGAGAGAGAGAGAGACGCTCCTATGATCCAGTGTCCATGACAAAGAGCATGTGCTAGCAGATCTTCTTCCCTCACAAAATCCCCATTCACGAAAGAACCATCTCCTGCACCGCTGGAAAGAACCATCTCCTGCACCGCTGGCCCCCACCCAAACAACGAGGGTTTCATTTCTTCCTCCCTAAGCTAAGCAATCCGTCGTCTTCTCCGCTCTCGTCAATCCGATTCTCTCTCTCAAAGTCTTGGCCATCTAAGAGGTTCGATTTCCTCCCTCTATATCGTCTCGGTCTTCGTACAAACTCAAGCTTTGGATTCCACAAACCCTAGTTAAGTTGGATTTCATACTTCATTGAAATTGTTGGAATTATCTTGGCTTTTTCAATATGTAAAATGGATTCCTTCTGTCATAGATTGGTTTAAGCTAGAATTTTCAATTCCTGCTATTAATCTGTATCCATCATTGGATGATCACCTTTCCTTTTCATTTCTTTATGTGCGTGTGTATAAACGCATAGTACATAATATTGGAAATATCTTGGTTGAGGATTATTGAAAAGATAGTGTAGAGACTAGAGTGTTCACAAACCTTAGGCTATCTTCTTGAGTATTATTGAAAGGAAATTTGGAGGACTATCATTATGATTATTGCGTCGGAGTTTTACAAACCCTAGGTTAGGGTTTTGCTTCAAACTTGTTACAGCATTGATCACTTGAGGACGCCTGCAATAATTGAAATATGTAGAATGGTAGAGCTGGGAAATTCTAGTCCAGATGATTAGGATGTTTCACGGTGATAGTGTTTATTTCGCATTAGTAATTGAACATAAATTGCCACGAAATGAGGGATAGCAAAGGCCAAAGGGGATGCTTTTAGTTTTGGTTATAATTCTAATTAAAGCCTGGAAGATTTTTTTATGTTACTTTTATTTATGTGGATGCTTGAAAGAGGAGTAAGGAATTTGCTACTGAGATGCCAGCCAGTAAGGAAAATAAAGGGATTAGAAACCTCTTCAATGGACTAATTTCTGTCTTTGCACCGTACCCCACCACTAGCAATGTAGATTGTTTGTCACATTTTCGATATATTGCTTGTGGTTTCGTAGTTTTTGGCTAGTTGTAGTCAGAAAGGTTTGGTAGCTTAATTTGATGGTGTGGCCTTGCATCTTTCTGTTTAAAAATTATTAGACACTTATTTTCATTGGAACTAACACATTGCGTGCGTAGTGCTTTAGCAAGCAGAGTTTGGCAGATCATCATACAATGGAAGGTTCCAGTTCGAGTGATAGTGGTGGTGCAAGTTCAGAATCAACGGTGGAGCTGAATATAAAGACTCTGGATTCACAGATCTATAGCTTTCATGTGGATAAAAATGTAATTTAGCCAGTCATCTTCATTTTTTCCTGTTTGTTTTTACCAAATCATTTACAGAAATCCGCAGTTCATTTTTTAAGACTGTAATAATGATGAAAGTATTTATTGATGATTGCCGCATTCAAATTGTCTTTTTGTTCGTGGATATCTGATTTTATTAAGAGTACCTGTAATACACAATGGTAATATACATTTTGGCGTTGCTGTCAATAATTTTGTACTTATGATTTACTCTTGATATTAAACAATTTCAGATGCCAGTATCACTGTTCAAGGAGAAAATAGCTAGTGAAATTGGGTTGCCAGTTGGGCAGCAGCGTCTCATTTTTAGGGGAAAAGTCTTGAAGGATGATCACCTGCTTTCTGCATATCGTATCCTACCATGTCTATGATAATGTATTTCTTCAGCCATATTAGAGGATCTTGGATTGTTCTCTTCATAAAAAGAAGGATTTTTAGGTTATAGCACTAGACCTGTTTAATAGTATTCCAGTTGTTTGTTCTTGGGTGACATACTTTTTGGCTGCTTTATTGGCTTCAGAAGCAATATGTGGTGTTGCTGCTACACTTTGGCAGTGCAATTTCGGAATTTCAAGGAATATGCATATGTGCTGGCTGGTTTCATGGTTAACTCTGCAGCCATTCGGATTGTGGTTATAAGATAAAAACTTCCCAGCTTTTATTTCCTTCTCTCTTCCAATTTTTACCGAAGGGTATTTTGATTTCTGGTTACACTACTTTTTATTTGGATTCCATCTTCTTTTTGGATGGGGTAATGTAGTTTGTGGAGTGGTGGTTCAACTATGAAGGAAAGAGACTTTTGTCTAAGGAATTCATGGGTGCTGGTTTGGTGGATTGTCGCTATTGCATGTGTTAATTTGCTCGCCAGGGTTATTTTCTTCTATATTATTGGTCAAGGGAGATTCTTTCCTGTATGCATCATATTTTTCACTATCCATGTATCGTCAATTAATACTATAAAGCCTTAACTAGGGATAGATGTTGAAAATGGGCATACATTGCACTTAGTTGTCAGGCAGCCTTCTGAATCACAGCCTGCTTCTGGTACAAATTCTGGAGAGACAAGTGCAAATAGCGGTAATAGAGGTATTGATTCATTGGCTCATTTGCTTTTATCCCGTTGTCAGTTGTATTTTTAGTCTTAAGGGGAGATCTCAACTAAGAGCAATTTTCTATGCTATTTGGCAGGACCGGATGCTAATACTGCTGCCCCACGTAATCGCATTGGACAAATATCTCATAGTGTAGTACTTGGGACCCTTAATGTTGGGGACCAGGGGGAAGGCATTGTGCCAGATCTGTCTCGGGTGTGTGCGCGGACCTTTTGGCCTTTATGTGACACATTGATTTAATCATGAATTGAGTGTATTTGTTTAGGCAGGTGTATGATATTCCTTGGTGCTCGACTTTCAGGTTATTGGGGCAGTTCTGAATTCGATTGGACTTGGGAGCCAGAATGCAAGTAATGTTGTTGGGGGTGTGCAACCCAATATGCAGGTTGAATTTTACTTGTTTATCCTTCACTTTACTGTTGGCTGTGACTGTTTGATTGATTTGATATCTAAGTCATGTGTGACCTTAAAGGAATTCACTTTTAAGTGCGTTGTTGATTGAGCATGTGGCCTTTGTATCTGGTCTATGCGCTAGTTACCTGATTAAACTAGTTGTTGTTTCCTGTGCAGTTCAACATTCCAGTTCAGGCTCCGCAAGGGCAGGCAACAGAAGGAACACGAAATAACTCTGGTGCTCAAAGCCAAGCTGGAACTCAAGCACAGCCTGGACAGGCATTACCCAGTCAATTCTTACCCCAAGTTTTGCAAATGCCATTGGGGGCAGCAATAGCCGTTCCTTCTCTTAATGCGGTAGGTTAAATTCTGCCTTTTCTGTTTTATTCTTACTGGACTTGCATTTAGTTGTTTCTTCTTTATGTATGTTTTGTCTTTTCTTCAGCCAATTCCAGATTCTTTGCACACGCTTTCTGAGTTCATGAACCGCATGGAGGTGGTACTGTCACAAAATGGTGATGATTTCATAGTCCTAGTGTTTTTATTATGTTTTTGGAAGTTACTTGCTGAATAATGTATGTGTGTTGATGGTTGCGTATAGGGTATCTGCCAAATCAATCACCTTCCAACAGTGGAGATCGACCAACAACGGAACTGCCTACCACTGCACGTGGACTGTCAACACCTGAAGCATTGGCTGTTGTTCTACGGCATGCGCAGCGTCTGCTAAGTGGTCACACTGTTGCTGCACTATCGGTACGCACTGGGTCAGATTGCTGTGTTGTGGCTTTCTGTTATGTGCTGTTAATATTACCCTTTATGAGGTCCTTTTTGGTTTCTCACCCCAAAGAACGTCTACTGTCATAGCATGTAGTTGGCATGCATGTTCTCGTGCATGCCATGTATGGACTTATGTCGTTAATTTAGTATTGTCATGCTCTTTGATTTCTTACTAATTGAAACAGCTTTTATGTTATAGTTAGAATTAGAAAATGCGTATAAGTGCATCTATATATGCTGTGTAAGGAAAATAATTTTTAGTTTATCTTGCTGGATAGATGTTTGAAACACACCTTAGACTCGATTCTGTTGTAGATTTTTTAGGTACTAGTGCATGCCCGTGCCGGCTCGAACGATTATCACACGCGAATAAATGCTGGACTTGCATGCAATAGTCATGATTTTGCATTTGGGATACCATGCTTCAATGTAGAGCGCGAATCTTCAACAGTCATATGACTCTTGTTATTATCTTCATGAACACTCTCTGAGTCGCCTTCCTCATGCATGCATCTCTGTGCTACCACCGTCACTAACCACTACATCCTTCATTTTCAAGATGCTATAGCTAGCCATGGTCTAGCAAGATCAAACTATTAATCGTAATTAGACAAACAAAACGGTTCATCTTCATCATAACAAACAGTACTCATTACCCTCACTTAAGAATGAATTATATTGAACAAAAGATAACTCACCTACTTTACCTTACTGTAACCATGAAAAGTGATACAATGAACCATTAAGTTTAAAAAAAAATTCTTGGTCCTTTGATTATGCGGTCTTCATTATATTTCTTGGCTTCATTTAAATACCTATATTCATTGCGTGTGCAATTTGAAGTTCAATATCCATTCATGTTCTTCCTGATTCTTACTCAAAAAGCGAACACATGTGGAATGCATGAACCAAATATAAAATAAGGAACAATAGGTGTGAAAAGTTTAAATCCGTATTCTATTGAAACTTGAGTGCAAATCTACAAAAATAAAGCCTTGTCAAAGCCCTTACCAATGTAGGTTGGCATGGCGAATAATATTATATATGTTCTTTGAGGAACCTACACAGAGAAAAAAAGACCAGTAATGAACACTTTTAGTATGTTAATCTTATTAACTCTTCTCAAGACCATTAATTAGATTAAAGTATGAAAAGTACTGCAGAACAATAGGTAATATAAAATGATAAAAGAAAAGAAACTGAAAACAAAATATGTTCTTTTTGTCGAGGCTGAAACCAAAATAAATTTTTTTCCCTGAACCACCCAATCAACATATGTGGATTGGATTATGAGATCATATATTTACGGGAGTTCTCTATGCCTGAGAAGAGCAGAAAAGCATGCTAGACCCAAGTCAAGTGAATGGAAAGCAGTGAAAATATGTATTGGGTGAGAGATATGGATTTACATGATACCACTTCAATATCATCTTGACAGCGTAGTCGATATGTTCATAGCTGACATTTGACGGATGGATTAATTACAAAACAGCAAAAATACATATTTGTGAAGTTCTCCTCGATTATATTTGCGCACTGCCTCCAATTTGCTCGAAGGGAGTTTTTCGTGGAGAACTTTAAGGTACTATAGGATTTATAATTACAAGTAAGTAATTGAATTTAAAAGATGGGATTAATTTATTGTGATGAAGTAATTATTTGAAATTTGAAACTAAAAAGGAATGTGTTTGAATCAGAACAGATATCATAAATAACAATGGATTCTTTCCATATAGGAAACGTTACATTGTTTAAATTTAAAATAATCATGTAGCAATTTGATTCCTTTAAACCTCAAGTTATTATTTCCATTAATAGCAAATTCGTTAAGATTTTTTCTCGTGAGGCCTTCTCACTAAATGACCCCTTTCGCTTACCATATTGTTTCGATATATAGTATAGAATTGCACAAAACATGGAATGGGTCTGTTACACGGAATATGGATCGTCTCAAATTGGAGAGAAACGCATAGATCTGTTGCTATCTTTGGGAATTCTAAACTGATACCCTTCAATCTATCATTAATTCCATAGGAGAGAATCAATCTTCACCATTGGAAATTAACAACTCTCAATGCAGTCCAAAAAGTTTGCCACATAGGACTCCCAACTACCAAAATTCATTAGGGAGAATCTGGGCCTAGGATTGAACGAAAGATTCTAACACGGCCTAGGATTGAACGAAAGATTCTAACACAATTCAATCCGAGCCCTTCAACCTGCCATGGCAGACAGTTGTGAGAGGGACATTTTGCAAAGCCGCTCTCCGTTGTTATATAGATGTAGTTACGTGTGTCCATCAGAACTACATAGACCTCTAGTCATCTCCGTTTCACCCTTCTCCAAGACCAAGTATAATATACCGAGGCTATGAAAGGCTTGCCAATCTGCTGTTTTTTTTACCGGCAAGGGTCTTCTCATGCGTTCTGTCAGGCACGATCCGCTACGACCTGGATAGCCCCAGCCCTCAGGATTGACATTCTATGAACCTGCCTCTAAGGATCACATTCTACAACCCTATGTTCCAGGTCACATCTCCATCATCCTACATGTTGGGATCTTGCCTATGAAGATCCCATCTCGTTGATATCAGCATATAGCTAACCTCTGAGTGAGGTCAATGTCGCTCCATCCCTTCCCGGATGACCCGACTCGACCAATCTTTTGAAGAGAGGTTTTGACAAGGCATGTGACACCTGGAAGGCTTGACTGACATTGTATAGCCCCTATCAGACATAAGGGCATTAACCTAGAGCGTGGCATGCAGTGGGGGATCCTCTGGCTTCCCTTGATATTTTTGGTTCAGAGGTCAGACCAGATTCCTCCAGGTTGTTGGCCGAAAGGGTTGAGGTCACCTGTCTTAAGTGAGTGCCTCAGCTCCATTGCCACCCTCTCTCCAAGAGTGCCTCAGCTTCTCTTCTCCACCTCTCTGTGGTGATTTTTGATTTGTCAGTGCATACATATGACCAGTTTCACCAGACATATATTGTGAAATTACACGTTAGGCAGTTTGTGCAATTGTGTCTCCTCGTGCAAGCATGATATGGCATGTATCTTGTTAAAGCATCCAACGTAAAACCAATTGGCAATGAGTGGAGAGGTCGCCTAGGCTCATATATTAGTTTTGTAGGAGATAATTAACCAATGTGGGACAAACTCCAACACTCTCATGCACATGCGACTCCCGACTCGCATGTGGAGAGGTAAACAAACGATCCACATGGATCACAATAACTAACGGTGCACTTATGGCACAAATAGGGGGAACAAACTAGCAATCAATAATGAAATACTGAGCCTTGCCCAAAATTCTCCCAAACTCTGACTCTGATACCATGTTAAAGCATCCAACTCAAAACCAATTGGCAAAGAGTGGAGAGGCTGCCCAGGCTTATATACTAATTTTGGAGGAGATAATTAACCAATGCGGGACAAATGGAACATATCTTAACAAAGGTAAACCGGAGACTTTATATGTGCGTTTCTCAGATATAATTCCTATCTAAGTGCAATTGACTTTGGTTTTCATTTATTTGTACTAAATAGTGGTCAATTAAGATAGTATTGAGTCTCAATACTAATTGAAATGAAACCAAGTTTGAAAATTTGGAAGTACAAGATGAATCCACAATCTCTCACATATTTAGTGGCGTCAAGTATAGTAATGCACGAATATGACCACGCCTTAGTTGAATAAACCTTGTATTTGATGTCCACCTTTTAATCTGATGTTGTAATCCGCTGCAACTCTGTAGCACATTGCAGGACGTCTGGAGCAGGAGGGTAGCTCTATGGATCCTACAGTTAGGGGTCAAATTCAGACAGAATCAATGCAAGTAGGGTCGGCAATGCAGCATTTAGGTTCTCTTCTGCTAGAGCTTGGGCGGACAATTTTGACTCTGCGCATGGGTCAATCTCCTGTAAGCTCTTGTTCCTTCTTTTTACTTACTTTCAGGTTTTGAATCAATTTCACTTGCGACTGTTTGTATCTGTATTGCAGGCTGAGTCTTATGTTAATGCCGGTCCTGCAGTTTATATTTCTCCATCTGGGCCAAATCCTATAATGGTTCAGGTTAGTAATTTTATGCTTCTATTTTTCATATTGGTAGCATTAAGCTGGGTTCTATTGAGCTGAAAGCATTTCGTGGTATTAAATCATGGTCCAGAGTACATTTCATTGAAGACTAAATTGGATTAGTTAGACTGAAGTTTGAGTCTGAAGTTCCAAGAATGGTCCTAGTGACGAACCAAAAAAGTGTGTTTTATTTTGATGTGAGAGGAAGTGAGGTCAGGAAACATGGTGGTGGTGTTTTTTCTTAAGAGTTGTCTATTAGATTATTCAAAGGAGTTTTGGTTATTATGTAGTTGTTTTGAGTTTTTTTGTTGCCGGTCGAGAACTCACGGTTGTGAAACAAAGTGGCGTTGTTTATGTCTAAGAGGGTTAGGGAAAGTTTTTGGTTTGACACAAGGTGGACGTGGTTATGAACAAAAAGTGGTGGTGTTTATATTAAAGTTTGGTCTGAACTAAAAATGTTGTGCGTCAGTGTGGTTTTTTGGTTATGACGCGAAGTGGACTTCGTTTTTCGGAAGCGTGGTTCTGGTTATGACCCATGATGCTGTTGTTTTACCCAAGTTTGTCTTAGTTGCTAGTGAAATGGTGGTCCTGGTAGTTGTGACTCAATGTGGTATCTTGGGTATCATCTGAAGTGGTGGCTGTTAGGCACCTGACGTTAGTTATGACTTAATGCGGTGTTAAACTGTTAATTATGCAGCCTTGGACATGTCTCAAAGTGCTGGCGTCATGACTTTGTGTGGTGTATTTTAGGAAGTGGTAATGGTTATGTCTACTTATGAATTAGTTATGCCTAGTGTGATGCATTTGTATCTTTGCAGCCATTTCCTCTTCAAACCAACTCTCTGTTTGGTGGTTCTCCGGTTGGTTTATCAAATCCTGGGGCTTTTGGACCTGTTGGTATTGGAGCCGTTCCAAGACATGTAAACATACACATACACACTGGTAAGGATGTTGTAATTTTACTAGTTAACACACGCCATGTGTATTCTTATATGACTAGACGTGATTACATCCTCGCTTGCAACTATTTTTTCAGCTGTCGGTCCTAGGGCACCTAATACAGAAGGAGTGCAGGGAGAACGTGTAAATCGAACTGGTTCTGGTGATTCCGGCCAAACACGAGCTCCGTCCATGAGAAATGTTACTGCAACTGCTGTCCCAACTCGACCCATTGTGACAGGTTCCAGTACGCCTCAAACTGCTGCTTCTGTTCCACAGCCGTCAAATGATTTGGTTCCGCTATCTACACTTGTAGCCGAAGTCAATTCACGAATTAGGAACTTTGTTGATGACATGCGGAGTGAAAACCAGGCTCCATCAGGTGGGGAAAAAAATAAAATGCCTGAGGTCACACTAGTATAACAGTCATGTGGTTTACTGAACTGCCTTTTGACATCATGTAGGTCAAGCGGAGAGTTCAAGCGATCAGAATCCACCAGTTGTATCTGGTGGTGGGAATGATGAAGGGAACAATCAGCTTATAAATGCTGTTGACAAAGGAGCTGGCGAGGTGAGGGAAGGTCAGAAGGTACATTTCTTTATCGATACTGTTTTCATTTGGCTTACTTATACCAGTTGTTAACTAGAAACTGGAAATCTGGAATTGATTACCAGGCACATCTAGAAAGCAGCCATACGAGCAATGAACAGGTCATAGAGAATGGTGTGAAACACAAAGATTTGTCTTCTAGTAGCTCAGCCGGAGGCTCTAGTAGCTGTTCTAATACAGAAACTACATTGAAGTCGGTGGTTGGCTCAGAATGTGCTCCAAGATCTGCTCAGGGGAACAGTAATCTAGATGGTACCACAGCTGTTCCACTTGGATTAGGGCTTGGAGCTTTGCAACCTAAGGTTTGCTGATTGTTGCGGCTGTCGCCTATTATAAATTCTTATTTAAGTGCAAAAAGTATCCAGTTGAGATTTTGCCTTAGGCCTTATGGAGGTAAGTAGCCATGCTTATAAGATCAGAGCCTTCTCCTTAACGGCCACTCTCTTTTCTCTAGAGCTACCTCAAATCTCTCACTCTCCAGTTTCGATGGCCCTATGCTACCATACTAGTACGCTTTTCGTTGGTTTTTTTTTTTTTTCCCCGCCTATGAACTTTCCTGCTACTTGTTTATGGTTCAAGAAAGAAGAAAATAATAGTATGACAGAGAAAATTTCAAGAATTTTACTTAATTCAATGATGCATTAAGTCTTAATGAAATGCTTGCCTTCTTTTTCCTTGGAGGGCTCACTCTCTGCCCACATCACTTTTTTCTGATAAGTAAATAATTATATGAGAAATAAGGCATTAAGGGAATTCTGGCCGTACACAAAAAGGAGGCCTCATTTACAAAAAGGCCCTATACACCACCACTATTTGACAAGAAAAGCTCAAACCAATGTAAAAACTGATCAATAGAGGGATTACATTCTCCCTTGTCCCAACTATACAAACTACGAATCTCAAAACTTTTGATTCTAAATAAAGGCTTCTCGACCCCTTCAAAGCATCTCGAATTTCTTTCACGCCATATAGTCCACGTCAAACAAAGAGGGATCATAGCCCAAATATGCTTCCTTTTCTTGCCCACTCTAGCCCAATTCCAAGCAATTAGAAGTTCTATAACATTCCTCGACATAGCCCATTTTAACCCATACCAAGAAAACACCACGGACCATAGCTCCCATGCTACCGGGTAAACCTTTTACACATGCAACACCTATTAACAATGATTCTCCGCCTACAGGTCAAATTATTGATAGTAAGGATCATGCCTTGAGCTGCGCACCCAGCCAAGAAACTCACCCTCAACGGTGCCACTGTCTTCCAAATCGCTTGCCAAGGGATGCCCACATTGTTCAGTAATGTGGCTCCTAAATATAAATCTTTGCTACTTGCTTCCATTCTTCATTCCATCTGCCATTTGTCACGCACTCTGTAATTTGATTTATATCTTCATTCCCACAATTATTGCCCATTGTACTGGACTAAAATTGTTCAGTACTTGCATCTCAGAGTCGAAGTAGGCAACCAAGATCAGTTGGCAGGGATAGTGGTAGTACAACCTCTAGTGCTCCCAATCAAAACCAACAACCAACTGTAGATGGACATCAGGCTTTGCAATCTCTTGCCTCTCTTGCAAACCAGAGGAATATAAATTCCCCATCTCCAGGACAGCTACCTCCTGCCCTAGGGCAAATTATGGAAAGTCTCCAAATGGGAGGGCAAGGAGCTGAATCAGCTGATGGCAATTTTGATGCAGCAAGTGTTATGTCTCAGGTTCTTCATACTCCTGCTTTAAATGGTCTACTGGCAGGGGTTTCAGAACAGACTGGTATAGGTTCTCCTGATGCTTTGAAGAATATGTTGCAACAGTTTACTCAGAACCCTGCGATGAGGAATACAGTAAATCAACTTGCTCAACAATTTGACAGCCAAGATCTTGGGAGCATGTTTTCGGGTCTTGGAAGAGGACAAGGAGGAGGCATTGACTTGGCCAGTATGGTTCAACAGATGATGCCCATTGTCTCTCAAGCTCTTGGCGGCGCGCCCACAACCTCTCGACCGACATCTGTCTTCAGACCTGATCCCCAGTCTCAGTATGTTGAGAGAAGTTCAGATAGAGATGAGAAAGCAACTGATCAAGAATCTCAGGTTTGTATATTAGATATTAAAATCATCAGCCCATGCACGAATTCTGGAGATATATATAGTGTTCATGCATATCTGATGACAGAATAAACTTCCAACTGTCTTCCCTTTATGTGGCACTACATGCTGACCTTTACTTTAACTATATGCCTATATGTTATGCATCCAGTTCAGTTCATTTGTTTCCTGGAACAATCTTGTTGTCCTTTAGGTAAAATCCAATCTAACTACTAACTAGAGTAAAATCAGTTCTCCTTCTGGGACAGTCAGCAGTGTTCTAAAACATGGTATTCCTTGTAGAGTACTCGCTCCAAGGTGCCTGGCCAAGGGGACTAATCCCTACTCGGTGGGCATTACTCACCGACTACTCGCTCCAAGGTGCCTGGCCGAGCGACTACCGAGTTTTAGAACACTGACAGTCAGTTTGGCTGAATTTTGATGCAGTGAATGGATTGATGCTCTGGAATTAGTCACTGAGGGACAAAGGTTATCTTTCTGGCAGGACATGCAGTGTTGGATGTGTCAAATGCTTCAGATTTTGTGATTAATATGCATGGAAGACCTGTATAGCCTGTGATCACAAGACATTGCAATTTAACAGTTAATTTGTTCCTTCCTCTGCACCCTGTCAAAAGAAATTATGGTGCTTTCTATGGTGACAAGAGTTGGATGTGGCCCATGTGAGTGAAGGCATTGTCTCAGGAACTAGTAAGAGCCTAGGATCCTTGCCTTCTCTGAGTTGATTTTTTGTACTAAGAGCCCATTTGTTAGCTGGTCTATTTGGCCGGGCAGACTAAATGCCCAGACTAGCTAATCCGGTGTTTAGTAGGCACACACCCGTATTTAGTCCCTTTGCAGCCAGACTACTAATGGACAGGGTATAACCTGTCCCTAATTAGTCTCCCTCTCTTAGTTGCCCAATTTCCCCCCGCCACCCCCAAACTCGGGGATTAAAAGGAACTTTGAAGGGCAAGCAAGTAAGTTGTCACCCTTTTTCATCATCCACCCAATTTTATTCGCCATACAAACTAGCAACCAAACCAACGATAAAATAATCGCCTTTCTACCATATCCTCTTGTTATGCCCCTTCTTAATGGATCTCCGAGAACTAGTTAACAAATGGGCTCTAATGGGGTAGTTGTTTCTCTTGGATTTGTAGTATATCTATGCTGGCTTGCTGAGGTTCTAATAGAGATACAGTGCCAGACAAAGGAAGATGTAGGAAGATCTCGCTGGCAGTTTTGGACTATTGCTTTTTCTGACAAAATGTTCCCGTTAGTTTTCATTTATAATTTATAGTCAAGTAATGCATTTTGTTTTTCACTTTTCATTCCCTATCTTGTTGATGCTGCTTTTTTGTTCTGATGTAAAACTGCTATTCATTGGAAACTGATTGAGCTGTTTTGTAAAAGTACGCATCCACGTGCACATACTTTATATTAGTGAATTGATGGTTGAATGATGAGGAAAGAATTCCTTACCAATTGTTGTTGGGACTGCTGCATCTGTCTAGATTGACCTCAAAGAAGTGGTTCAGAGAATTGAACACCAGAATCCTCCTGGTGAAATTTTCCGTTCTATGGCTGAAAGTGCTGCCAACTTGTTTGACAACGATGGTGGAGACGATCTTGTGAATGAACTGTGCTGCGATGAAGGTCTTGCCAGCGTAAGTAACTTATCTTGTGATGCTTTCATTTGTGCTACTTTTAAAGTGAAAACAAGTGTTTATGAGTCCTAAATGAGTATCTGTCGTCTGTTGCATTGCAAAATTAACTCAGCCGGTTTTGGGGCACCTGCAGGAATTTATGGAGGTTCTTGGTCATGATCTTCGTCAACGACTTAAGAATGAAAAAGGCTCTGGGGAGAAGTCATGATTATATTGTATTGTCAAGGAAAGTTTCTGATTATTGTAATTGTTATGGATGGTGACGTCCTTGGTAATTATTGGCACCGTTGTCACTTTTGAGTTTGTTTTTCCCTATATTATCGCCTGCACAGATGTTGAGTTGTGTTTTCAAGTATAGTTTATCTAACTTGTTTCAGTTATGCCCTTCCTATTTATTGAAATGTTTTGGGATATTACCATTCTGTAACTCTTGGTTATTGCATAGGTTTGCTTCCAAACCTTTATTGCAGATCCCTTGAGTTGTGCCTTGTTTCGTATTTTTAGTTTGTAATCTTTTGTTAGCGTCACTATTGTGTAGCCTGGGAATGCAAGGCCCGCTTTTCCTGCTGGATTGGCTGTTGAACGCGGCTGTTTAATCAGGAATTGAGAATGATTGTGTGGGTTTAGGTCTCTTCGCTAACCTTTCAAACCCTCATCAGCTCATCTGTATCCATTATTTCCTATACCGGTAATATGGTTCATTTTTTGCCGTTGGAACACGTGAAAATCTTGAGAGGAAAAAGATTTTTACGCGATTCAATGACTGGAAATGCATTAGAATACTGGGACAGGATAAACAGCCGAGGATTTGAGCTCCCTTGCTAATAACTGCAGTGGTCTAGAGCAGGGGATCGAACATCGATAGATGTAATTCCCCATTCCCCTGAACTCCGGTGACGTTTGCTGGTGAGTTTCGTTGTTTTTCCGACTACTTTTCCCAAAAGCTAATTGAGAAGCTACTATGGATCCGCTTGTGAAAGTGAAATGACCAGTGAGGCATTCCAGTTGAACATTTTCTAGCACTTAACACGTACTCTTGCGAGTACTTTCTACTGACATGCCCGTTAAAGTTGCAACTGATTTGGCTGAACTAGACCAGTATGAGAGGTTTTAGCTTCCAATCTCAATGAGTGAAATTTCATAATAAACTCATAACTATCATTTAACCCATTTATTTTGTAGCCTTGAAGCATAGATCATCCATGAAAAAAAAAAATCATATCAATTGAATACCATAAAGACTTCATCGAACGCTATTTGTCTTCAAAGAAATGAAGGGTTAACATATATGACTTGTTCAAATGAATAACGATGATGGATTAGTTTTATTTTTTGCATACCAGATAAATCGTCATGAATTTTGATTTCTTAATGCAAGACTGGTAACTACTTGAACTTTCTTTGTTGTTTTTCTGTATTTTCAGACCAATGAAGTTCCGGTCCTTTGTATTTTGATTTTATATATAAATCTGGTAAAAAAAAACACTCGCAACTGCAAGTATTTGTGTGAAATAGTGAGGGTGAAACCTTGAAAACTCTTCAGGGAAAAAGAATTGATGATGGATCAATGATAATTGGGATCTATGGTACATGATTTTCGCAATTTTATATTTTCCAACTTCGTAGCGAAAAGTTATTTTTGCTATTTTACCTATCAAATTAGTTTTATTTCTTTGAAGTTAACAAGTCTCCTGCTGAATTTCAATATTTAAAAGATTATGAATTTCACCTGCCCCTAAACCTTTTTTTAAGGACATGGTACCTCGCATCCGTCGAAGAGTATTACAGCTATGCCTCATCACACCACACCTCTATTTATAATTGTAGGGATTCCATCGCACTTACATCGGAAACTACACCTGGGATTTCCAACACTCAAATCAACTCCTCATTGGTCCTGCCCAAGTTACATAACGCATGTGTGGTTGCGCTACAGCATATTCGAATCACATCTCAAAGACTGGAGCCTTAATTCGGTGTAAAGAAACTTGAGGGAGGAGTCTGCAGTTATTGAAAATATCAGGGAGATCGTTGAGATTTACACAGCTATATATATGGGGCAGATGGATAGCACCGTCCGTAGTCATTCGTTCCAAAATTCTCTCTCTCTCTCTCTCTCTCTCTCTCTCTCTCCTAGGGCTAGGTTTCGGGGTGTTCAAGGCAAAGAACTTAGGGCCCGATTGGCCCACCTCAAGACCCGCCCATAATTTATGGCCCCTTAGCCGGATAAGAGTAAAAACTAATCCGGGACAATCCACCTGTTTTGTGACGAATTTGCCCCTCCTCATCCACCCTCTTCATCTCCCTCATCACACACAGTCAGACCAGCTCGGGACTCCTAAAACCCAATTTCCAGAAAAATCTGAAAATTTTAAAAACATAACCCCTACACAATTCAAAATTTCAGAACCCTTACCACAGGTCCTCAACAAACCCCCACCGCCATTGCTACTGCTCATCGCCGCCGCCTTCAGGAGAGAGCCGAGAGAGGTGGAAGGCGAGCATGTGGGGAGGAGAGAACGTCTTCATCTTCGACGTCGTGGTTTTGCCCTCTTGGTCGGAATCACAGAAATATCTTCGTCTTCATCTCCGGCTAGAGAGAGAAGGGCTCAATGGAGTTGGGTCAGAGAGAACCGTTTTCCATTCCCTGAGAACCCACGGTTTTGATTTACCACTTGTCCTTTTTTCTTTTTTTCTAGGCGGTCCATATTGATCACAGGTGTCCAATTGCTCTTAAAAAAATAAAATAAAATAAAAATCACAGGTTTCCAACTTAATATTATTAAATTATTTAATTTATTAGTAAAACTAATTATTATGGCTTAAATGTGAAAAATTAATTATATTTACATTTATTATATAATGTAATACGGCGTACATAATTAAGTTTTTGAGACTGAATAAGGGCAAATTTGTCATTCAACAGTTTCTTACATCATCCACCCTTCTTTATCCTCTCATTTTATCTTCCATCTAAACCAACTACTTTTTAATCCCCTTCCATAAAAGTCACCTTAATGTGGGCCACCCTCCATAACTAATCCCCATTGCTATTTTATCCCCCTCCATAAATAATCCCCCAAAAATTATACCCGCATCCAATCGGGCCCATAGAGATAAAAATGGCTTCCGTTTGTGTTTTTGATGACGATCGGAGTG
The DNA here is from genome assembly GCA_018127125.1 of Rhododendron griersonianum. Classification (NCBI taxonomy): domain Eukaryota; kingdom Viridiplantae; phylum Streptophyta; class Magnoliopsida; order Ericales; family Ericaceae; genus Rhododendron; species Rhododendron griersonianum. The sequence continues at coordinate 1,495,594 of CM030793.1, forward strand.
GGGGATCTGTCTCCAGACGCTTAGGGCTACAGAAGAGGAAGCGACAAGAGAAGTTGTGCCTCAATCGTCAGAAATTATTGTGCAGTGGGTCTTCGGAAGAAAAGAAAGGGAAGAAAAAGCACATCAAGGATGATGCCTATTACCGCCCAGACATCAAAGGGGAGCAACTGGACACCTGGGTATGTATATTACTAATACAAGTCAAGTAATATAATAATTTCTTAGAATATCTATCTATCTATCTATCTGATGAATTGAATTTTTAACCCCCTTAGTATCGTATCGGATTGAGCATCTCCACTGGTTAGAACTTAGAATAGAGCCAGATTGATTGTAATGCTTCGTCAATGGATTTGGCTACCCAGTTACACATTATTATTATTATTATTATTATTAATTAAGTCATTCTTTCGTGATGTACAGGCGTTTGATGTCGATGATGATTTTGTTCCCTTCCCACTACCCGATAATATGACAGGTTCTTTTAATATTTACCCCGAGCCCAACTTTGAGAAGGATTCCCGCTTGCTTGAACGGGTCCAACTTTGCTCGAGCAAGGCCATTGACGTCTATAACGAAAAACACGTACGCCTGTCTTTTTGCATTTTCCCCCCTTCCATCACTGCCTCCTACAGTATTTATTAGGTCCTCCTCTGACTCTGTTATGACTCTGTTATGTGTTACTGTTGTTCAACCTCTTTCTTATATTGTAGAAAGCAGAATACCATTTTGTGAAGGTCAACAAGTTAGCCTGTAAGCTGTTTGAGCATTACATTACCTTTGAGGCCGTGGTCGAGCGTAAGGATGCTGCTCCTGTCTACCCCCAGTTCCAGGCTATTGTTTTTGCTAGACCTAGAACCACTAAAGATAACATGGAGGTTCTCTTGTGCCGTCTTAAACCAAATGCTTGATTAACCTCAGGTACGGTTTTGTTCGACTTGTTTTATTTCTCATCGCTATTGGATTGGTTTACATGCAAGATATTTTTGAAGGTTTTTTTTTTTTTTGTGTGTGTGTGACTTGTATTAACTGTTCCAGATTGGGTAGAGCTACATTAGAAGGAAAATCAAAATAACATGGGTTAGGATGGGAAGAAGGTTGAGGTCTTGCCGTATTAGGAGCGAGGTGCATGATTGCTTCGTATTGTTAATTGTTTCAAGATTAGACACAAGGAAGAGCACAGTTACAGATTTAGTTCAATGTTGGTTGATTAGTAGGCTGACCGTAGGATTATGATTGATTTTTGTTCCATAACTCATGTTTAGGTGTTAGTCAAGTACCATTGTCGAAAACATATTTGCAATGAAGGTTCCTTCCATGAAATATGTTGTCTTGGTAAAGTTTGACTATTAAACTGTGTCCTTGTCCTAGAAGTATGAAAGAAACTATGAAGATTGAAAGGATTGGGAACCAAATGTCTTCCTCCTTGGGCTCAAGGGCTTCACTAGTACAAAAGCGACTTTTTCCCGCATTTCTTTCCCCCGCCATTTTGCAAAACACTGCTTTTTGCTCATTTTTAGGGTTGCTGCCTAAGGGGAGCCAGATCAATAGATTATATTTTCAAAATCTTTGCACTTCACCATGGTTCCATATTCTTCAAGACTGTAAACCAAAAATAGTTTCCCCCTTCCGTACTTTCGTATACAGCCTGTCCATCCAAATTCGAAGAGGAAGTGTGTCACTTGATCTCTTCTACTTCTCTTCAGTGCTCATTGATCTCTTCTGCGTCTCCCCTTCTCCAGCATCAATCGAGGAATGGCAAATCTGATGATTTGGGGGGTTTTGTGTTGCATTGAGTAAAAGTAGCATAATGTCATATAAGAAGCAGCTAAAATGTGGGGAATATTGCAGCTGCAGCAGATTGTACGGGAAATATTGTGACTGTAGCAGCCTTTTTATGTATTGGTTTGCATCCTATTCTTGCAGGTACTGAAATTCCCTTGTGCAATTTGCAGGTGAAGGCGATATAGTTGTAATAGGCTCGTTGAAATCTGTGGTTGAAGATATCAGTTGTAAAGTGTTGTGGATTCTAACAGACTTTACTTCTTGATTTCAACAGTTGTTATTCTCCGAATGTCATAAACAAACTGGAGGGTTTTATTAGTGTATGTACGTTGTGGATTATGCATTTTGCTGCTAGTAGTTGGTTGTTTCTACGTTGATTGGGTATTATGAGTTTTAATTTAGGATATGATGTCTGATTACTGATGGACATAGCATAAATCCATCCTAGAGAAATTGCTTCACGTTTAGTAACACTTCGAACCTTTTATTTCTTTAATGAGAAGCTCTGCATCTTATTTTGTGCGAAAAGAAAAGAAATTCTGTATTTTACTGGTGATACAACTATTTTTTCTATTACAAAATATGAACGGAATGAAGGGTTACTCACTTCCGAGGGGATTGACTGTCTTTCAGCTCACCTCCTACCTCCTGTCCTTCGAAACGGAAAGACTTTTGATAGTATTGTACTTAACTTTGATAAAGAAAAGAAAAATTACGATCAAGAAAAAATCACATTTTTAACCGTGATGCTACAAAATGATGAATACATTTCACTGGACAATTATATTTTCAAAGCCTGATAGTAACGGGGCATTACAGATTGTGTGCTACAGTGTAGAGTGTATTGTATAGCTGGAATCTAAATCGAGGAGAAGTGAAGACTCTGAGTCTGTTGAGAAATTGGTCAAATCACATCCTACATAATGCATGAAGAACAATTAAGAAAAGAACGTAAATTGCATAGATTTTTAAGTGTGTTTCCAAATGTGTAGTTAAGTAGATTTACTACTTACACTAATTTTTAGTACAGTATATATTAAATGAAAAGAGTACTAGATTTAGTCACAAATTGCCATAATACCCTTGTATAGGTTTCGGGAGCGCTATCCCCGAGCCCCAAACAGTAAAAGCAAGTGCAAATTAAACTGAATTAGGGTTCACAAAACCATAAAGATGATGGGGAAATATCTATATAATAAAACAGAGCTGTGTTTGAATCCAATAGACAACCAACACTCAAGATTTATCTCCCTCCCTACATAAATCCTCACCCTTCATCCTACCTTCCTTTTAAATTTTACTCCTACATGTTTCCTTGATATGAGAAAATAGATTAGAGGAATAAGAAAAAACAGAATTAAAAGAATAAAAGGAATGAAAATCTGAACCTATATCTAAAAGAACCTATCCCGTGCAAAACCATTTTGGTAAAAATCGGAATTAGAGAAATAAGTGTAGGTAAAGAAATGTAAATTGCACAAGAGATTTTAAAACGCTTAAAAATTATTCTTAGATTTTATATATTTGCCTCCCGATTTTCATTATAATGTCGTAGGATTGTCCCGTTTTTTATTCTTTGCATAACCGATCTCTACCCGTCCATTGTTATAATGGACGGTCCAGATTCGCTTAGAGAATAAATAAACTCTCAAACCAACTCCTCATTGGTCCTGCCTAAGTTACATAATGCATGTGTGGTTGCGCTAAAGCATATTCAAATCACATCTCAAAGACTGAGCCTTAATTCGGTGTAAAGAAACTTGAGGGAGGAGTCTGCAGTTATTGAAAACATCAGGGAGATCGTTGAGATTTGCACAGTTATGTATAAATACGGGGCAGATGGATAGCACCGCCCGTAGTCATTTGTTCCAAAAAAATCTCTCTCTCTCTCTCCTAGGGCTAGGTTTCAGGGTGTTCAAGGCAAAGAACTTAGAGATAAAAATGGCTTCCGTTGGTGTTGTTGATGACGATCGGAGTGGGGGATCGGTCTCCAGACGCTTAGGGCTACAGAAGAGGAAGGGACAAGAGAAGTGGGCCTTTTACCCAAAAGAGTTGGGTTGGGGCAGCAGGCGTACCCGATCGTCGAAAGGGAAGGAAAAGCACATCAAAGATGATGCCTATTACCACCCAGGCATCATCATAAAGGCGAATCTGGACACCTGGGTATGTATATTATTCTTATACAAGTCAAGTAATATAATAATTTCTTAGAATATCTATCTATCTATCTATCTATCTATCTATCTATCTATCTGATGGTTTGATCAAGTTTTAACAAAATATGCAACATTTGACTTATGTGTGTCGGCCTCTAGTGGTTAATATTTGGAAATGACCACAATTGGACCCGATGATGTGAAGAATTGTTTGTGTTCCCCAGTATCTGGGAAAAAGAATAGAAACTTCACTCTGTTTTTAACTTAACCGGCAGGATTTACTTAACTCAATGCCCCAATACTCCCATGCCTTTCTTGGTTTAAATTAAACCGGAAAACAATACCCAAATGGAATCTCTAATTGTTATAGATATTACAAAATGTGGGGAATGGGGGAAATCAAATCTATTAGAATAGATTACCCTGTCGCGCAGCCTCAGCGTCGCCACCATTAGCAGACGTTGAAACTGCACTTTCCGATTCTTCAAAAGCCTCAATAGATTCCTCTGGCAACGAAGTACACAAAATTCCGCACGGAAATCTGTACCATTAGAATAAGAAAACGTTATAATTTTACTGGCTTTACATAAAAGGATAAAAGGATTTATGTGAGAACTTTGACATTTGGAACAATTGCAGAAAAAATATCTACGCCATTAGAGTGGAAGAGAAAAGGATGGGAACATAACCTGTATGTAGAATCAAAGCTTTTCTATGAGTCGAATCATGGGGAATTGCTGGCATGAGTCTGCATAAGAAGGGACCTCAACGTGCATCGGTGCGTGGGATAAAACTTTTGTAGAAACTGCTTCCTTGCAGCTGTTGGAGTTCTTTGAAGAAGTAACGTGGGTAGGGAAGTTTGGTGGTAATCATATTACAATTCTACCCAAGGTGTAACTGCCCATAAGGGCTTGGAAAATAGAATTAAGTGATTTCATTGAGGGTAGTTTTGGAAATGGAAAAGCATGACAGGGAGAGACACCAAAGTGGTGCTCTCCTGTCATATATTAGAATAGATTATTAATTAAGTCCTTCTGACTTTCCTATTCGTGATGTACAGGCGTTTGATGTCGATGATGATTATGTTCCCTTCGCACTACCCCCTGAAGTTATGGGTCCTATTGGTGTTTACGCCAAGCCCAACTTTGAGAAGGATCGCCGCTTGCTTGAAGAGGTCCAACTTTGCTCGAGCAAAGCAATTGATGTCTATAACAACAAACACGTACGGTTGTCTTTTTGCATTTCCTCCCCTTCCCTTCCTTCCATCACTGCCTCCTACAGTATTTATTAGGTCCTCTGACTCTGACTCTGTATGTGTTACTGTTGTTCAACCTCTTTCGTATATTGTAGAATGCAGAATACCATTTTGTGAAGGTCAACAAGTTAGCCTATAAGTTGTTTCAGTATTAAGTTACCTTTGAGGCCGTGGTCGAGCGTAAGGATGCTGCTCCTGTCTACTCCCAGTTCCAGGCTATTGTTTTTGCTAGACCTGGAGACACTAAAGATGACATGGAGGTTTTCTTGTGCCGTCTTAAACCAAATGCTTGATTAACCTCTGGTACGGTTTTGTTCGACTTGTTTTTATTTCTCATCGCTATTGGATTGGTTTACATGCATGATATTTTTGAAGGTTTTGTGTGTGTGTGTGTGATTTGTATTAACTGTTCCAGATTGGGTAGAGCTACCTTAGAAGGAAAATCAAAATAACACGGGTTAGGATGGGAAGAAGGTTGAGGTCTTGCCGTATTAGGAGCGAGGTGCATGATTGCTTCGTATTGTTAATTGTTTCAAGATTAGACGCAAGGAAGAGCACAGTTACAGATTTAGTTCATTGTTGGTTGATTAGTAGTTCAATGTTGGTTGATTAGTAGGCTGACCGTAGGATTATGATTGATTTTTGTTCCATTACTCATGTTTAGGTGTTAGTCAAGTACCATTGTCGAAAACATATTTGCAATGAAGGTTCCTTCCATGAAATATGTGGTCTTGGTAAAGTTCGACTATTAAACTGTGTCCTTGTCCTAGAATTTGAGGATTAGTCGATTAGATGCATCCGAAGCTTTTTGGACACGCTTGGTGCAGATACCGACTATCTTTGTCTAGGAGATTTACTACGGATCCAAAGGCTCTTCTAAGAGTCCCCCTCCCCGAACCAAAGAGAAAATCATTCTTTCATTTTGAGCTGATTTCCATTTGCTCTTTGCGTATGAAAGAAACTATGAAGATTGAAAGGATTGGGAACCAAATGTCTTCCTCCTTGGGCTCAAGGGCTTCACTAGTACAAAAGCGACTTTTTCCCGCATTTCTTTCCCCCGACATTTTGTAGAACACTGCTTTTTGCTAATTTTTAGGGTTGCTGCCTATGGGGAGCCAGATCAATATATTATATTTTCAAAATCTTTGCACTTCACCATGGTTCCATATTCTTCAAGACTGTAAACCAAAAATAGTTTCCCCCTTCCGTACTTTCGTATACGGCCTGTCCATCCAAATTTGAAGAGGAAGGGTGTCACTTGATCTCTTCTACTTCTCTTCAGTGCTCGTTAATCTCTTCTGCGTCTCCCTTTCTCCAGCATCAATCGAGGAATGGCAAATCTGATGATTTGGGGGGTTTTGTGTTGCATTGAGTAAAAGTAGCATAATGTCATATACGAAGTGGCTAAAATGTTTAAGGGGAAGTAGTGGGGAATATTGCTGCTGCAGCAGCAGCAGATTGTACCGGAAATATTGTGACTGTAGCAGTCTTTTTATGTATTGGTTTGCATCCTATTCTTGCAGGTAGTGAAATTCTCTTGTGCAATTTGCAGGTGAAGGCAATATAGTCGTAATAGGCTCGTGGAAATCTGTGGTTGAAGATATCAGTTGTAAAGTGTTGTGGATTCTAACAGACTTTGCTTCTTGATTTCAACAGTTGTTATTCTCCAAATGTCATAAACAAACTGGAGGGTTTTATTAGTGTATGTAAGTTGTGGATTATGCATTTCGCTGCTAGTAGTTGGTTGTTTCTACGTTGATTGGGTATTATGAGTTTTAATTTAGGATATGATGGCTGATTACTGATGGACATAGCATAAATCCATCCTAGAGCAATTACTTCACGTTTAGTAACACTTCGAACCTTTTATTTCTTTAATGAGAAGCTCTGCATCTTATTTCGTGCGAAAAGAAAAGAAATTTTGTATTTTACTGGTGATACAACTATTTTTTCTATTACAAATTATGAACGGAATGAAGGGTTATTCACTTCCGAGGGGATTGACTGTCTATCAGCTTACCTCCTACCTCCTGTCCTTCGAAACGGGAAGACTTTTGACAGTATTGAACTGAACTTTGATAAAGAAAAGGAAAATTACGATCAAGAAAAAATATTTTGATAATGTATATAAAAATTGTATATATACAAGAAAAAAACACATTTTTAACTGTGATGCCACAAAATGATGAATACAGTGAAATATTGACTGGTGAAATACTGGACAATTACATTTTCAAAGCGTGATAGTAATGGGGCGTTATAGATTGTGTGCTACAGCGTAGAGTGCATCGTATAGTTGGAATCTAAATCGAGGAGAAGTGAAGACTCTAAGTCTGTTGAGAAATTGGTCAAATCGTAACCTACATAATGCATGAAGAACAATCAATAAAAGAACACAAATTGCACAGATTTTTAAGTGAGTTTCCAAATGTGCTTTGAACCTTGTACTCTCTCTCAATTCTCTGTGAATTTATTCTGGCCCTTAATTTTCATCCGAATTCTATACGATACAATGTTTTTTTGGCAATTCTTCTTGTTACCAAGTTGTCATTTTTCCTTTCTGGCTTTCTCAAGTGTTGGATAAGTTTCTATGCATGCGAATTTCCAAGTGCAAAAGCCCTGTGTTTGATTATCTAGTGGATCTTTGGCTATGGTAGATTCTTTCTTTCAAGACGAAAGCTTTGGTTTATTTACTTATTTTTTTATATCAAGCAGTAAAACCACTTGCCAAATTGTGAGTATATCGTGTGGAGAAGATCGTATTGTAAGTAGCAATGCAACTATATTTGGTGATCAATTATTTTACTCATGATGGTTAGAGAGCACAGCATATAAAAAGATCAGGTCAAAAAAGTAAGCCCATCAAAGCTATTTCAATTTGTTTTTTTTGTTTTTTTTTTAAGCTTATATTCTAAAAAACCTCGAACTCAAATTTCAACATAGGTCTAGTCGGGTTCATCCTTTGGTTAAGATCATTTTGTTTGATATTGTTCATTTGGCTTGTAAATTTAATTATGTTGCTGTGTCTAAGGTTCCAAGAACTGAGGTTAGAGCAGCTCATGCTCTAGCTAAAGATGTAAATTTTCAAATTTAGTATGTTTAATGCTATGTTTGTGGTTTGATCAAAAAAATTTCTACATAGGTTTTGTTGTACCAGGCACCAAACCTTTTCGATTTCAAGTTGAAAATAGGGGAATTTTTAGGCCGGCTCCAAAAATTAGGTTCGGACTTAATTTAGTTCTGCACAATTATTTGTATTTTTTATTCCAACCATACCCCTTCACGCACATCAGCGCACGGAACTAGAGAGCATCTAGTATAGAAAAATTATCCAACACCATTAAAATATTGTTTAAATTTCAAAAAGATATCTTTTGTTGTAGATATTCATTTTTTTTAAAAAAATTATATTTTTGGAACCTACTCGACGATATCTACTAAACAAGATCCATATTGAATATGAAATTATGTAAGATTAAAAAAATACCATTTGCTATGAGAACTGTTTTTATGAGAATTGTTTCTATGAGAACTGTATATAATAACTATTTTATGAGAACTGTCAATTCTCATAGTCAGTTCTATGAGAACTATGTGAAATGGCTATGTGAACTGAAAAATATACAGTTCAAATAACCTCAGCACACACTAAAATGCACAGTTCTCATAGAAAATACGTAGTTGTCATAAAAAATACACAGTTCTAATGGACAATACTCAATTCTCATAGAAAATACATAGTTCTCATAGATAGTTGTCATGGACAATAAACAGTTCTCATAAAAAATAAACAGTTCTCTTAGAAAAATACATAGTTCTTATAGAAAAATACACTGTTCCCGTGGAAAATACACAATTTTCATAGATAGTTCTCATGTGTGGTGGGTTGTGTGTATTTTCTATGAGAACTGTTTCTATAAGAATTGTCTCTACGAGAACTGTTTCTATAAGAATTGTCTCTACGAGAACTGTTTCTATGATAACTGTCTTTATGAGAATTGTCTATGAAAACTATTTCTATGAAAACTGTGTCTATAAGGACTCTTTTTATGAGAATTGTGTCTATGAGAATTGCCTATGAAAACGGTGTCTATGAGAACTAGGCACAATTCTCATAGAAAATACACGGTTCACATAGTTTCACCACACTAAAATATACAGTTCTCATAGAAAAACACACACCCCACCACATAATTCACATAGCCCAAATACATACTAAAATACACAATTCACATAACTCTAACACACTAAAATATACAGTGATTACCCAACATTGGTTTCTTATGTTGGTTTTTCTGTGTTCAGCAATTACTTATTAGAGACATTTTAACTTCTGAATTTTGTTGATCTTAAAAACACATAAATGGAATTCAACTGACATCACAAGGTTCGAAGCACATTCCGTGACAAACTTGAAAAATTACTTCAATTTCAAGCTCGCTTGCGTTGTTCGAGGATTTAAAATCAACAGAGAGGTCAACGGCGCCCCATACAATTCATATAACCTCACCACACACAATTTACATAGCCCACCCTACAATTCACATAGCCTCCCACACACAAAAATACACAGTTCACATATGTGATGTGAAGTTCACATAGCCTCCGTGAAGAAAAAAAACCTTCATATAGCCTTAACACATATCAAAATACACAATTCATAGAGTATAACTCATCGCACAGTTCACATAGCATCACCAGCACAGTTCAAACAGTGGGTAAAACAAATATACATACAACAATAGTCAGGTTTTCGTATTCACCATTTCCACCTCCTGTACATATTCACTCAAATAGGAACGAATAAAGAGGCACCCACCGATTAGGACTCTCTCTCCTATTTAGTTTGAAATGCAATTTGCAGTGTGGGATTCCCTATGACGACATTGATCACCACCGCCATCGATCGGCCGTAGCCCATCATCTTGAGCACTCCACTGCACCACTCCCTTTTGTGCCGATTTGTCACCGCGTCGTCATCTCAAAAACAAAACTGGACATGTCTGTGGTGAATCGAATCGCTGCCGGAGAAGTGATCCGGCGGCCAGTCTCCGCCGTGAAGGAGCTGATCGAGAACAGCCTCGACGCTGGCTCCACCTCCGTCAACGCCGTCGTCAAGGACGGTGGCCTCAAACTCGACCAAATCTCCAACGACGTCCACGACATCCATGTACGTTAGTCGGCCACTGCCACGTCGTCGTCATCTTGAGAACCGAACTGGTATGGACTTGGTTCGGCATGGTTGAAAATCTGTGTCGAAGAGGGGAGTATTAAAGAGGAGAGAGAGAGAGAGAGAGAGAGAAGGGGTTTAATTTGATCCATTTGGGTATAAAAGTCATTATGTAACATTACCAAGCCTATATAGGTTCGGGGAAAATATTAAGGGTTGGGATCAATCCAAATCAAAAAAGGAGGATCTGCTTCTAATTTTCTATTGAAAATATAGTTAGATAGCCCGGTCCATACGTAGATATAGCCAATGAATTTTGAAATGTCATATAGGAAAAATTAATCAAACATTTTCGTCAATCAATATATAACATATGAAACTCTAGCAATTTATTACAAAATTAAAAGAACAATTTTGTTCACCCTCACCTTTAGTGACGACAACTTAATCCACATTTTATAAATGATGATGCAAGTTCTGCTTCAATGATAAGAATTGTTTATTTCATATGAATTAATTTGTTCGGATTTTCTATTGAACTAAATTTTTGCATGGTTTAAAAAAAAACAATTATTCATAAAAATTGAACCATTCTAATCATTCGAACAAAATCGTGATAAAAACAAATAAGAATGCAATTTTCCTTACTGAATCCTCCAATCCCATTAGGTTACTTCCATTGGGTTTGGGTGAGCCAGGAGGTCTCAAGTTCGAATTGTGCCAACAACACCCATCTTAAATTTTGTCTGGAGTTCTTATGGTCAAGAAAAAGAATTCCCAATCCCAGCATAAATAACTTGCATTTGATCGAACAAGAAAGAAGAATAGTCGAGGTCCACACAAGCGGGCCAGACACCCCTCATCGTCGTAAAAGAGTAGGAGTAGTTGGCAGAACATAATCCTCAACATCGGCATAAAGCTGCACCAGAGACAAATGACAAATTTTATACCACATGGATAATAAGGCCTTAGAGTAGAAACATGCAAAATAAATTCACCATAAATCACAAATGCGCATTTGCCATACCATTTTCTTCGATAATAATTGATGGCTACAAATCTTGCTCGAAGACTTAACGGTTGCAATCTCACGAGCGGCACCCCTGCCGAGCGGGTGCCAAGCGGCCAATCCGGCCGTTCATCTCGGAATCAACGGCCCGGATCGAAATATCTTTTTTCTTTTCCTTTTCTTTTTTTTTAAATCCGTTCGGTACCTTTGCATCTGGGCCGTTCAAAACACTTTTGGACGGCCGAGATGCGCTCGGCACCCCTGCCAAGCACCCCCGCTTGGCAGGGTCTCCCATTCCCTCACGAAGAAGCTTGAGTATGTTGGTCTTGATGGGACCTGAGTCGGACAAACTAGTATAGATACGTGCTTCCAACAAGGATGATAAGTTCTCCAATGACAAATCCTCTGCCCAATAGTATGTGCAATCTATCTAATAAAACAGAAAGGTTGTCATATGTGGTACCCTTTGTCCTAGGTGGCACTCACCACGCACATGCACACGCGTTCACACTCGCCGGCACACGCGTTCACTGTTTACACATAAAAAATGTGATTAAAAAATTAAGTGCTCCATTTTTCAATCCGGTTGAACCGGTGCGTAGTGCCATAGGCACGGGTAAGCACTAATCAAGGTAATAAAGCTCAGGGGTATTGACTATAAACTGATCACATCACCTAGATAGGATACCACAAGATGCTTCAATGTGGACGCAGAAATGTTCAACACTTCTTCACTCTCACACCCCCTGTAAATTTTCAAATATTCAAGAACTGGGGACCCAGGGATTAGCTTTTGAGCTCAATCTCCATTTTCATATCTAACGTCCTCCATCTAAAGAATCTTAAGACTAGGAAGCCAGACCGAAGGAGGAATTTTCAGGGAAATCGTTATGTCCAATGTCAGATCCACCAATGTTTTGGAAATGAACATTGTCTGAGGCAACTGAAGAGGAATCTCTCCGTTGAATTCTTCTAAGTATTGAAGCTCCAGCTTTTGAACGTTGTGCTTCATTGCAGTGTTGATCCATGACTTTACAATGTCAATATTCGGAAATGGTTCGAGCTTAAGACTGAATTTTTCCAAAGAGGACACGTTACTGAGAAGCAATACTGAGCTCACGAAATTTGTAAAGCTCAAATCGGCTTCAGCTTTTCTAATATCATGAGTAAAGAATGCAAGTCCACAGGTATTGCCATCGTGTTTATAGAATGCTGGTCGCAACAACATATTTTGTCGGAAGGAATGAAAGTACCCAATATAGAATCGGTAACATGCTGATCTTATCTAAGCTCCTCACAATATCTGAATCCATTGCACTCCAATGATGCTCTTCCTTCAGGTTTTAGTGAAAAATTATACGTCATTGTGAATCGTGGTACTTATTTGAAAAAACCCAACAGTATCACTTGATAGCGATGAAACTTCCTGCTTGATGACACTGAGGGAATCAGCGGAAAGTGCGTTGGAAACTGGTGAAGGCTTGGGCTTGACCTTGACCACGGCTGTCATCTTTCTCTCAGCTGAAACAACTACTACGGTGGGATTGATCTCCATCTCAAATGGCAGTTTTATGGCTCTTTTGGGAAAAGGATGCCTCGCCTTCAGTTCAACTTCATGTTTCCTTCCGTACTTGCAGAAATCATGGCAAGAACCAGTAGAAGCTCTGAGATAATGGGGATCAAAACTTTCTCCACTTTTCAGATAACTTGCTTTTCCAGTAGAGTGCCTTGCTGTATTAACCATTTCACGGAAAGAACCAGTAATGCGCCATCTATAGCTTCTATGGATATTTCTAAGCAGCCATATTTGTTTCTTGTAATGCATTTCCGGCATTTGAAGTGCAAATATTGTAGTAATTACATATCTGTCGAACAACCAATCACCAAAACACAAGATCTACAATATACTTTATGATGCAATACCTTTTTATAAGCTCAGAATGTCAAGGCCAGCTCGCACCTCTGCTAATCTCCGGGATACCAATCCCATAGTCCACTAGCATGGGGCCATTGAAGTCGGAGCAAAGCCTCGTATGAAATGGCCCCATATAAGTCGATTAGGTTTTGAACTTGAAACGTAGGAGGATGCAAATTCTAATTCTAATTCTGGACCACCAGGGCAAACCTAAAAACCATCATTATCCTGATTAAATACCCAACGCAATTATATCAAATTGAGTCCTAAACAAATAGCTGCATAATAAAATTGTAGGAAATGTCAAAATTACTTTAGTTGACCAAATCAGAGCTTTGACCACCTTATCAGAAGAAGACACGCGGCACCTACAGACGAGTGACACGTGGCAGAAAGGCTTGAAGATGCAGATGACTTTCAACAATAGGAAGGCTTGCGCCAAATAGACTCGCGACCAGACAAAGCCGCAACAGGGTCCCGACAGGCCCGCGGACAGATAGGGTCGCGAAAGGGCCGCGCCAGGGTCGTGGACAGACAGGGCCGCGACAGGCCCGCGGACAGACAAGGTCGCGGTAGGGCCGCAAACGGGGCCGCGGCAAGCCCGCAGACGGGCAGGATCCGCGACAAGATGGGTCCAGCGTAGGTTTTGGTCTTTGCCTATAAATACTAGTGCTGGTAGATAGAGACAGAGATATACAGGAGACGGAGAACAGAGAGAGATGTGACAAACGGATTTCTAGAGAGAGAGAGCTATCTCCTCTAGAGAGAGATTATAGATTCCGAGAGAGAGGGAGAGACCATCTCCCTTAGAGAAGATGGAACTACGTTTGCCGTGATTCCCTATACACTGGGATACGTAGGCAGCCCTGATGAATCGGGCTCGGTCATGTTTTATGCCTCCTCCTCGACCCCTCTAAATCACTCCTCCATTCATTCATTCTAGCGCTAACCCCTCTCTAGCACATTTTATTCTCATGAATATTTTGAACCCGAGGAAAGTGTCATTTATTTTTTACCGCTCCTACAATAATCATGGCCAAAAAATTGCAAACTGTTTTTGGTAGGGATTAACTCTTATACAACAAACTAAATTTATGAAGAATGTAAAATCCAAACTCACATGACATCCATGGTTCAGTTCAGCAGAGGTCAGGAACGATTTTGAACAAGATGACTGACTGATAAGAAAAAGCCTACTAATTGAAGTGGTTACCTTAGTTACCAATAACAGCAAGGATGAGAAACATGGAAGATCTCTTATCCAGATTTCTGCTCCGATTTGTTGTTGAAGTGGTTACCTTACTTGTCGTTGTGAATAAAAATGAGTTCACGCTTTCAATAAAAGCGACGATGAAAGCGCGAGAGGGGAAGCGTGGGTGAGGGGAAAAAAAGGGAAAAGCGTGTTCTAGGTTCATGCTTTCCTAATTAACAGGAAAAGCAATAGTGCGCGGCCATAAGCAATAATTAGCAGCCAAGGGTAATAGTTAGCGGCCAACAGCAAAATAATTGAGACCTCGTTTAAATAACAAGAAAGCGTAATGCGTAGTTGCGATTTTATAATAGTTCGCGGCCAGAAGCAATATTTTGGCGGCCAAGAGTAATAGTTTGCGGCCAGAGGCCAAAAGTTTGCGACGTCGTTTTGGGAAACCTCCCAAGTTGCGAGGATCAATGAAACCTTTGTCATTTTGTGGAACCTCGTGTCTTTGAAACGCGAGTTTTCCCATTTCCCCGAAGATTTGTACTTTCTCTCTCTCTCTCTCTCTCTCTCAATTCTCTTCGAATTGATTCTGGCCCTCAATTTTGATCCGAATTCTATACGATTCAATTTTTTCCCGGCAATTCTTGTTATTACCAAAGCTATCATTTTTCGTTTCTGGCTTTCTTGAGTGTTTGGATAAGTTTCTGTGCATGCGAATTTCCAGCTGCAGAAGCCCTGTGTTTGATTATCTGGTGGATTCTTACTTTCAGGATGGAGCTCGGTAAGGTAGAAAGCTTTGGGGTTTTTTTTTTTTTTTTATATCAAGCAATAAAACCACTTGCCAAATTGTGAGTAGATCGTATGGAAAAGATTGTATTGTAAGAAGCACTGGAACTATATTTGATGATCAATTATTTTACTCATTATTGGTTTGTAAACACCAGTAATTGGTCCTTTATAACTGCAGCTGTTGAGGGCTAGACCTAAGAAACTCGGATTATGTAATGTATATAACTTCTTCTTTTTGCAATGAAAATGATGAGCTGGTACTTGATGCAGTTTTAATTTCAGGGACTGCTTGTGTTCACGGTTTGAAGCATGCCTCAGGCAATTTTGTTCTAATCATGGATGCGGACCTATCGCACCATGTAAGTATGTGTCAACTATGGGTTCTCTTTTGGTGGGTTGTGTCTGTTTGAGAGAGACTTGGGAAAACAAGTTCATTTTGATGGATATGTCGCAGACTCACCTGACGTCAAGATCTTAAAAATGGGATATTTAGCATATCTTTTGTTCTAGTTCATTTATGTCTAAATTCTCGGCGAAACCAACCAATCTACCATTGGACTCCTTTTTGAAGGATTTCGATTTATTAATAGCTGAGTTGGACCATGCAATGTTCTTTTATCTTGGCGAGTATGCTTTAAGTACCAAAAGATGCAACCAATGGATAGTAATTATTTGAGTCCAGATTAAGGGACATGTCAAGGATGTAATGAAATATTTGGTAGGACCCCGTTACCTTTCCATCAGTGCACGCCGTCAAAGTTATTGCAAGTATCCATGGATGCACACAATGATTGTGTTCACAGTTCAGTGGGAGCAATTCTCTAGCAGGAATGGAGGCTCCTCTATTTGCCCTTGGAATTACTCATATCTTGACTTCATTCTCTGCTCCTGATTCTGCTCAAATCATACGAGAAGTCCAACATGTTTCTCTCCTATTTTTAGGTGTAACACTCCTTCCAATCCCTGTATATCTATTGTAGAACTATGACCTTACCTTGATGGGGGAGCGTCTTACTACCCATGCTCGCTTATCGATGTTATCCAGTTCTTTTCTGATCTCTTTTAAATTCCTGTTGTGTTCGGATCTTGGATTTGTGGAGAGAAAGTAAAAGCATGGGAGTTGATGAGTCCCGCTTTCCTTTGTTTTAGACACATCTTGTATCTGGGTTTTTTACCAGCTTCAATTGATTTTTTCCCTAGATTCTTTTTTTTTGAGAACTTATTTTTGAAGAATTTTGGCAAAGAACCCAGTCTTGGGAAACATTAAAACTACAGGTTTCATATTCTTGAAAACTATTATGCTCAATAACGACTAAGAGATCAACACGGTGAAGTGTTTTTGTTTTCAAAAATAGTTTTTTGAAAAGAATCATGCAAACCTGAGAAGAAACTACAATACAAAAAAAAAACATGGGCTTTCTTTTCCCTTCATGTATCCAAGATCCCAACACAACCTTTATATGCTCTCTTCCTTGCATTGTTATGCTGGGATCTGGTTGTTGTTTTGATTTTTAGCTATCCTTTGCAATTAGGTTGGGTAATTTGATTTGGACGAGAATGAGTCAATGACATTGGCTCTCCGATATCGAAGTTAGCAGCAGATGCAACAAGTTAGAAGTGCACTAGCTGGACTGCAATAGACTATTTTGCAGAATGCTGCACTCACTGTCACTGCATTTGGAACTGCCTTAACACGAGGTTGGCTGCCTACTGCCTAGCATCTGTTGTCATTGCCACAGCGCCGCCTTTCCACTGAGGTAAGTCAAAAATCATGATCCAAAACTTCTATATTTTCTCTTGCACCCATTAACGCCCTCCTGCAACTTAATTCTGATATTTCACTTTATAGTGTCTTTTGATATTTCACTTTATGGTCCGATCCTCATATATAATAGCAGTGCCATTCAACTGTATCCTTTATAACAATACAGAATCGAATGGTCAATACGCCACCCAGATAACTCAAAAGGCAAAGAAGTACCACAGTGGTATCCACAGACCTACCTGGTGCTATCCAGCTGGTCAAAGCATCTTCCATCCCGACATTTTCAGGATTGCTAATTGTTTGGTTTCTACGAGGAACTACAATATCATTCAAATTGCTTACATTTCACCTCATTAACATTTGGAATGTTGATCGTTTTGTTTCACCTTCAGGTTATTGTATTTGAACGTGGAAATGTAGTTTTTGTGTTCAACTTTCATCCGGAGAATACATATGATGGGTATGCATGAAGACATTCACTATATTTGCTTCTTTGCATGTGAATGTGGTTACATAGCAAGAACAAAAGAATTGAATTTGTGGAAATAAGATTGGAAATTTTTTACTCAAGCCTTAGAATATTATAATGATGATGTTATAATCCACCATTTGATCCACATGGTCTGATCTGATACATACATGCAGGTATAAAGTTGGGTGTGACTTGCCTGGGAAGTATAGGGTTGCTCTGGACAGTGATGCTCTATAGTTTGGTGGACACGAGAGGGTAAGGGGCCCCTTTTCGTTTTTGTTTTTTGAATCGTTTTCATGTTGTTTCTGGCCATCCAATTGCCGCCTGTTTTCAAGCAGTCTTCATATGCCATATCCACTCCAAAGATGTTATGGGTGCGGGCTGATCTGCACACGAACCTCAAAATGGAACTCTTTATTTCCCTCCCTGCCCTCCTTAAGGGAGATTGGTACATGGACGAGGCCATGTTCTTGAAATACTTAAATGCCCTTCTTGTAGGGGGTGAGTGTGTACGGTTGGATAGTGTTGGTAAGGTTGTCTTGGTAGTTTTGCATTGTCTGATTGTTGTTTGGGGTGTACAGAATCTGTTTTATTTTTTTTTACTTTAATAGGTTTTTGGACTTTCAAGGTTTTCCCTCCATGTCCCTTTTTGTGTGTTGTAGTTTAGGCATTGAGGTTTGGCGTGAGGGTATTTCCGTAAAGTTGTTCATGGATTTGCTGTATTGTCCCTTGACAGCTTGTATTTCATCGTGGTGTCAGGTTCTCCATTTATGATTCCTCTGTTGGATCATTTAATAAAGAGGGAATAAGAATTCCTCAGTATCCAATGGAACAAATCTACCATTAGATGCCATATCTTGTACTAGCTTTTATGACATCATTGAAATCGCGGGATCATAATTGCACGAATATCAGCAAAAACGTTGGGTGGATTTGATGAGTTATGCTCTCAACTCTTGCATTTATGATTGCTTTGCTGGATCCTTAAAGAGGGAATTAAACAATCTCCCATTACATACCAAATCTTGTACTAGCTTTTGTGGCATCATTGAAATTGTGGGATCATGAATCTCAGCAATAACTTTGCTTGGATTCGGTCAGTCATGCTCTCAACTCTTCCATTTATGGTTCCTTTGTTGGCCTGTTTACAAAAGGAATAAGAATTCCTTGGTATCTGATGGAACAAATCTAGCCTTAGATACCAAATCTTGTACTGCTTTTCCTCGTGTCGTTTAAGCCGTGGGATCAGGATTCAAGATTGTCCTCTTGATTTCGGAGCAGAGACAGGAAATTAAAAGAGAACACAGATATAATCAATGCGTGGGTACATCTTCAATCGATGGTGTAATTAATCTTGACTCTGTACTGTTGCCAGGTCGGTGTATTTGAAGAAACCTTGCATTTATTGAGCGGGTGTAGGTATCAAATCTTGGCTCATCTCCTTGCTGTTGCTGTGCTTACCCTTCATATAGTTCTCGCCGTCGACCAGGAGAAGAAATTGAACTTTGTACCCAATTTTGTCCAATCGTTTATTTTGTTTGTAAAATTTGCTGGTTGGTTTGGTAAATTAGGATACCAGAGATGGGAGATGAAAACCCTTTGGGAGACAACAGGCGGCTGTGGTATCTTACACACATTCCAACATTACCTGGGGAAGAATCGGAAGGTGCAATTGATGCTGTTGAAGGTACCAATGGTAGAGCTGGCTGGGTCCTTTACCGCCAACTCAAGCAAGAGGTGTGCACCATGATGCGTAGATTGCACGCAACAAGGGATGCAATTAAGGTGTGTGAGCAAATTCTTTCTAAGGAGCCAGAGTTGCCTTTGATGAATTATATCAATGAGCAAATTGCACAGTACATGGCATCTGAAAGTGCATGGGATGAGGAGTATCTTGCAAATGAGAGCGCTATGGAGCATGTAGCGGTGCAGAATACAACTAATGACTTAGCAAATATGGTACTGGATGGTCATTGAGGTGGGACGTAAAACACGTGATTTATGGTATGAAAATGTGTTAGTATTGATATGGTCCCTTCCATTGTATGCTTGTGTGGAACTTGCCTGAATCCCACCGTTTTGGAGTATGTAAACTGTTTACTGAAGTTTGGGGCGCTTGAAAAGGCAGATTAAGTGGGTGTTAAATTTGGCTGGGGTGTTATGCGCCCTTCACTTTGGCCCAGTATTGTGAGGATTTGTTAATAGCTTGCGCACTTGCTGTCTTGGTAATTAGTTTGCATTTGGGGTTTGTGTCAAACTAAATTTGCAATAATCTGGCAGCAGGATCTATAAATTGGTATGGCTGCCTCGCAATTGTGCTCTGCCCATTACGGCAATTCTGCCAACCCTTTTGTAAGGCAAAAGTTACAAATAATAACTGACAAAGATGGTCGGTAATGGAAATAGGCTTGAATAATCTTCAACCTGAAATGAATGGAAATAGGCTTCAATAATCTTCAACCTGAAATGAAATGTCTAAGACGGCATATTATTATCTCCTTTTGGTTTCCTGCGCATGAATTGTCCCAGAGGTGTTCCGGTAGTTTTGGAGCCTGTAATTGGTGTCTGGGGTGTGCAGATTTAGGCTATCCAATAAAGCCTTAATGGGTTTCATGTTTTCCTTCTATGGGCTTTTTCCCTTCTTTGGTTTACGATTTGGGTTTGGGTACGGGGTGTTGCGCGAAATGATCTTGATCTGTCAAGACATGGTGGTCAATTTGAATCACCCAAGTGAGTACTTTTGGTGCGTCGCGCTCTGGTTTCTTTGTTAGCTGGAACAAAGAAACCAACCTTATTGTGCCCTTGATCCCCACGGTTTTATTAAATTTAGAATGCGGCTACCCCCCTTGTTCGGAGGAGGGCAGTTCTAGCAGTGATGTTAATTTACAAGCTTCCCCAATGGAAACAGTTATTGGATAGTTCTCCCAATTTTATTTGTGAAGTTGATTAAAGCATAATAAGATTCGTTACTTAAACATAATGCGTTTCCCATGCTCTCCCATTCTGCCCAAGCAATGATAATTGATTTCCTGTTCACCCACATCGCCAGAATTAATAATTGGGTCGAACAACTTTTTATGGTTGCATTGGAATTGATCCGTTAGGCTTGGAGGGCGAAAAAAGGTGAGAAGGGGAAGTACATGGAGGCCATTGTACCATTGCTCAGTGCCCCATCGGCTACTGTAGTTTACAAACGTGTCGGGACCCTTATGGCGCTCTCTTCGGCTCCTACTGCAAGCTCCTGCTGTCACAACGCAACGGCAACATTAGGCTTATTATGCTTGACCAGCTGAATGAGTTTGGAGCCCTTGCTGAAATTGAGAGTGGAATTGCAATCATTAAATAGGAATTGCGACCATTAAGTAGTGCCTTGGGGTGCTCCCCTTTTACATTCCTACAGAGGAAGGGGACAGTCAATAGACGTCAAACACTTCCCGGCAGGCAAACTCCATGACAGTATTGTCTAGAAAGACTTCAATCCTTGTGAATGGAACGTATGCTGCCCAGAGTGCTACCTCGGAACTTGCCGTGTTACCTCCAATGCTTGCAAGGAGATCCTTGTCTTCTGTTGGGAATTTAAGATTATTGATTGTTGTCGATGTTTTTTCCCTCGGTACAGTTGTGGCATATACACTGACAAAACTTGCCTTGTGATTGGGAGAGGTTTAGCCTTCTAGAGTTAAAAATCACAACGCCAGTACCCAAGCTTTGTTGATTATGACCTCTATACTATAACGGATTTCTTCCGTACCCAATTGATAATGATTGTTATGACAGGATTGTTCTATGCACGATGTTACTTAGGAATACCGGTGATGATGTAAGGAGGATATGGTTGCAATCTTGCCGAAAAAGTTTTGCAAAAATGCTTGCTGATAATCAATCTCGTGAAATGGCAGAGATTCGGGGAAAGGATTGTATAATTCATGCCCAGCCTAATGGCATTCAGAATGTGGTCAAATATCCGCCGCCCGAAAATCATTATATAGACACAACATATACGTAAGGAGCTGAGTTCCAAACTGCCTCTTGTCCGACGAAATAGTTTTCAGGGAGATTTTGGTGGCGAGTTGGAGCGGCGGTGGAGCTCGGTTGGTGGGTGACCCAGCTTGTGATGAGAGGTGGGTGAATCTGGTTGGTGGCTGCACCATCTGGCGATGGGAGGTAACAGAGGTCGGTCGGTTCTGTGGCTGTTTGGGAATGCGTTCTGGGGCAAATTTGTGAAGTTGCTTCGTGGCCACTTCAAGACAAATTTCTAGACTGAAATGGGGCTGGTTTTGTGACTGGTGCGTAGCAGATATTTGGCTAATTTGAAAATGAAATGCAGTTGATTTTTGGGGCTGCTTTGGTTCTTACCAACATTCACATCAATATCGTAGATTACATTTCTCCTGCGGCCCCTGCAACATTCACATCTCCTTTTGGTTTCTTCCACATGAATTGTTTGGGACGTATTTTGAACTGATTCTATTGATTTTCTGAGGCGCTCAAATAAGGTTACCGAAAGTGCTTGCCACATGGGGTTCTGATTTGGCAAAATATGTTAGATAGTTAGTCAGCCTAGGCTGAACTGCCCCTTTGTCATGGGTTAAGGAGTTTAAATAAGGGAAAAAAGGAAGAAGGATCGAAAGTGAGAGAGATAGCATTGGTACAGCTGATAAATTGCACTACTGCAGCGAATCGATAGTAAAATGGGCTAGAGAAAACTTACGCCATAATGTGAAGGATTTAATATTTCTCGATTAGTAGCATTGGTACAGCTAATTGATAATAGGACAGGCTAAAGAAAACTTAACTTAATCCTTATAAATGCCGCAAATAGTCCCGCGCCCATTCATAAATAGGCTACAGTTGACAAATAAAATACTTTGCATGCTCGCAGCATCGACATAATACACAAATTTGTTACTTGGCCTACGGATCCTTAATCTTACAATTCGAATTAGCTCAACAATATGATGGGGTGTTTAGTGAACTCCTCGGTGGGGAGACATTGCATCAGTTTCGATATCAGTGTACCAATGAAATGTGCGTTCACATCCGTCTTGATCGAATACCATTGCTACCAAGCTTAGATCATTGGCCACAGTGACAACGATAGCATCATGTTCCTTCAATGCATGAGCAGCTGCAAAAGATTCCCACCCCAGCCCTTCTAGACGACCACTAGCGTACCAAATATACCAAGCTTCCTGTTGGGTTTTTACAACAAATTGGTTCATACCTTCAGTGTAGGCTAGCTCTTGAAGTGACGGGCATAATTCCTGAACTTAAAAAAAAAAATTTATGAGGGAAAGTAATGATGTATTTAGGAGTATATGTTTATGTGCTTGAGTTAGCATTGGTTAATGGAAGGAAGGAATACCATTGCAGACCAATTCGCAATATTTAATTTCTTGCAAAATCGATACTCAGCATTGAATTGTCGAAATTGTTTGGGCGTGCATGCTGTTATCAAGGTAGCTGCACATAGTTGCACCATAAAATTAAAACTTCAAACTGTGTGTTTGTGGTTATGAATAATGGGTTTTGTTGAAACTTACATCCGGTGACATTGGCCAGCACCTGATTGGAATCCCAATTGGGTGGTGCATTTGGGTGTTCCACTGGTGCAGTTGTGCTCCAATTATATTGAACTGAGTTTCCTTCGTGATCAAAAATAAACATATCAAACATTAGATGGCCAATTGATCCAAATAGCGCGGTGTAGTTTTGGCCAAATGTGTGGTCAATAACTATGGTTTCCCAACCGAGGGTTATAACAAAGTCTTCAATTTTGGTATAATAACTTCGCCTGCCACTCTTGATCAAGACAACTGCCTGATTGGGTGCAAATATGTGGCGTTGAAATAACGATGGAATTTGCTGCAAAAATTACAATAGCCCACTATCAGTAGTCATTCAATATTTGTGTACATCAAAGGAGCATTGTTGGGAGAGGAAGAGGATAACATACCACTCGCATCTCATTGGATTGTAATTTAATTGGGGCTAGAAACCAGCAAGGATGATGAACTAAAATACAATATCAATAAGCCATAAGAGAGCATCAAAACAAGCTAGCTTAGTTATCTTGATTGAGAATGAATAAGAAGAGTACCGAGGTGCTGAGCTTGCGGAGCAAGTTGATTAATTGCTCTCATGTGGGGTTGGATATACCGTGGGGTACATTTAATTAGAGATTCCAGCCAGGACTTGAATTGACCACAAACATCCCACGCAAATATGGTACCCAGGGAAAACATACTGGAGTAGCAAATTATGAAATTACGATTGACAATATATCGTAGATTTTTATTACTTCGCTGGATCGATGATGCAACAAGAACAAGCTTCCCATCATTGGTTTGCAGGTAATAATCTGAGCCACGCCGTTGTTGGGTGTTTCTTTTACTCACTGATCTATAGCTGACAAATGTTGGACAAGTTGCCGCCAACCAATTGGAGCAATTTGTGGGCATTGTTAAATTACCAAGTTGGGTATGAATTAATCTGCGTATAATAGATATAATATCTCTTATGAGAATAGCATGGTGCTAAAATAGAGCCGTGGGTTGGGAAATTCTTAAAACCAGATTTCTAAAGGTGGGGAGAAACGTACTGAGGTTTTAAACTCAAGTTCCAATCTTGGAAATTGGATGGATGTTGAACTAAAAAACAGCTTGAGTTCTGGTACTGTGGGTATTAATTAAGAAAGTAAATATGCAAGAATTTAGCGAGAAGTTAAGGAAAAGTAGAAAGAAACATACAGAGGTTGTGAGTTCAAGTTCCAGTATTCGAGATTGCATGGATGTTCAACTAAAAACCAGCTTGAGTTGTGATACTGTGATCAGAATTTATAACCGTAAAATATAGCATAGTAGAATAGCAACTTACCTGAGTGATAATCTTGGAGAAGACGCTTCACACAGGGAAGAAGTTTTGGATTGGTAGTTTGCAGCGGTCGATTGCCTGTGCTTATAAAAACAGCAAGAACTTCATTGCGGCATCTAATAAAGGTTCGAATCTTGAAGAATCAGGGAAGATTTTGGTTATCAAAGTAGCTTTTAGAGTAGCTGCTTTATTGGTACCTAGCTATAGCGGAGGGGAATTGCAAAATAAATTTTGAGCCAGTGGAGGAACCATTAAGTCGTGTACTCATGTGTTCGTGGTTGCCTTGAAGTTGCTTGGCTGGCATTCGAAGTTGTAATTGTGACACTGATTGCCTATCGCCTATTCCGTACTTTGACAGTACTCGGCGTATCTTGAATACTGTACGCAGTCAGTCGAACATGCGATCTGTTGAGTGAATCAATAAATGTGTGGATATTGCCCATCTGACTTTAGGTGTTGCTGGGAAACTAGAAAGATAGCAGTTGTATTGGTTAACATAGCTGCATACTTACCTACTGTGGTCATGAAGAAATTTTAAGATCACCGTTTTGGGCTATCGGTAAATATTTGGGAGAAATAGCGCCATGTGATGCGAAATCTTTAGAATTGGCAATTTTCTTGTTTATTGATTCTGTCGATTGCAAGTATTGGAAAAAAGATGGAGAAAAAAACCCTGGGAAAGGAACAAAATTTGTGTGAAAATTGGTAAAATAAACAGATTTACATTAGTGGGAAATCAATGTTCTACTGAAAATGTTAGACAAAATAAAGATTCAAAATTTTGCCCGTATCCCTACGTGAATGAAAAATCAACTAATGGGCAAATTTTTGGTTACCTGACCGTAGTTTTATTTGCAGTTTTAGGCTAATAGTACCTGAGTAGTACATGCCAATAACTCAGCTATAAAATCTTTGGGCTTGGAATTTATGGCATATCAATAGTCAAAGTGCTATAGAGGGAGGCATCATTCCATCTATTCGTAGCCCTCTTTGTAGGCTGAGGTCTCCTTATAAGTTTTGGACAGTCCTGCGGGGTGAATCGATGGCAAAACAACAGTTCATGATGCTATTGTACTCATGTAAGGCTGTGTTCCAGAGACCAAAATAGGTACTTATTTTTTTAGAAGGCAATATCAAACTCAAAAATCGTGTACTTACGCAAATAATTTCCCTATCACTATGGATCTTATTTGATAGATTTCATTGAGATTTTTGATACGGTGCAAAAAAAATTTAAAAAAAATTCCCCGTTTACATTATATTTGAGCCTTAAAATGTGAAATAAATTGCTTATTTTTTAAGAAGGTTTCTGGAACGGAGCCTAACACACATAATTTCCTTGCTCTTGAGTTTGAAATTTATGGCATATTAATAATCAGATACTATAGAAAGTGACATCATTCTATCACTTCTTAGGCCTATTTGTAGGTTGACTTGTCATACATTATGGCCGATTGAATGTGGGGTCTTGATATCTTAGATTATTTATTTGCTATAAATTAGATATGCCATAATATCCTTGATTATTGCTTTGCTATAAATCAGGTTAAAAAATCATAAGGAGGCAATTTATGACACACCGGCCTACAAAGAGGTCTAAGAAGACATGAAATGATGTCTCCTCCTGTGGTATCCTGCCAATTGATATGCCATAAATTCCTAGCCCAAGTAGAAGGAAATCATGTGTCTTAGGAGTATCAGAGTATCTTAGATTATAGCTTGTCCATAGATTCGCCTCATGGGACCATCCAAGAATCATGACGAGGCAACGAACCGAGTTAAACAATGCTATAAATAGATTGGATTCAGTCTTGTTGGCATTTCTGTTTTGCCTCGGAGAGAAATTACAACTATAGTGGCATATTTCTTTCAAGTTGTTTACGAGCAAGACTAATAAGCGTTTCCAAGGTATGTATGTTAATACTCTCTGTGTTATTTCTAAGAAGAATCATCGTAAATATTTTAGCTTGGTTCTTAACTGTGCATCAAATGGCCATACATTAGAGATACTCGGTGCTTCCATCAATCGTGAATAATTTATCTGTTGTGGCTCCATTTAAATTAGCCTAGCTGTAAGCCTCTCCAGTATAAATTGGATAGTAATTATCAGTAGTGTGTTAGAGTTAGGGGAGGTGAGCGAGTGCGTGCATTTCGTTGTCATGTCTTGTATTAACAACGTAGCCGTTCTCTAAAATTAATCTTGATGTATTTCAAGGCTAATTTTGCATACATGAATAAAACAATATTAATTGATGGAATTTAGTTATGCGTATATGCGGGTATAACAATATATATAGGAATTACAGTTGGCTGTCTGGACCTCAAGAGATATCTGAGGTGGACATACAACTCCCCTGATGAAGGCTTTGCATCAATGCAATTTTTCTTTGAAATTTTTGGGCAAAAAAATAATAGGATTAAGGAGACGTATCCGCGAGATTCAAAGTAATTTCTAACTTTTCCATGTCCACATGTACCACCACAAAACCAAAAACAAACACAGACTAATTAAGAACCAACATCCACCCATAAAACAGGACTAAAAGTCACAAACATGTTAGCCGGTCCAGCAGTCAACCGGGACACGAACTAAGACACCTGACAAAATCTAAATGAAAAACTAGAGGATGACAGGTTCACCTTCTTTGTAGCTGATCCTCTTTTGTGCACCTGCTTTCCGTTGGGCATAACTTTAATTGAGCTTGGAACCTCAAATTGCTAGAGGGCTGTCCATCTTTCGACGAGCCCAAGTTTTTGCAGCTTGATAGATTGACCTGCACAGTTACGGAACCCAGTGAGACATTCGAGTAATCTGCTGCAACTTACACGGTCTGCGGCATCAAATCAAAGCATCATGCTAACGAACAAGAGGTCTCGGACTTCCTGCAGCGAAAACCTACAGGATACCAATGATAGGCAAAAACAACTACGTAATGACTTGGAGAGTACTCTTGCAACTACAGTTAGGGATAAACGCAATGAACGTCGTAGACGCGCGTATGCTAAACGCCAAAATACATGTATTACCCTTACCCAATCTGCCAAAGATATCCGCAATGAACGCCGTAAGCAATTACGTGAGACCCAACGAAAACAACAAACGACACGAAAATCAGGCCGCTTCCAGTATATGTATGAGAATACATGTTCAGATATGATCCAAACCACGATGACCCCCACAGAAACACCACATGCGCGCACTCCAGATTTTGTAATCCAGACATTACCATCCGGAACAATCCCAGTGGAACAGGAGGATACACAACTTATGGTAGCTGGTGTCATCAGAGAGGTGCCTCGATCTTCTACCCAATATCCTTCTACCAGAATACCTGAAATAGGTAACTTATACTCTTAGCCAGCCCTCATTTGAGTAACGAAACTTTTTACAAAGGTACAAAAAACTTTTAAGGATGCCCTCTCTAAAACTATTCTCTATCTCAGGTTCAAGCTCGCGGATGGTGGGTGCAACCCCCCCCAAAAAAAGTATAGTGGTTAAACCTGAACTCAAAAATTAATCTAAAACAAGACATTTCCTGTGCTGGAACTAATAATGCTGGTCTTTTGTATTTATGAAATACAGGAAGCAAAAAAACAGGTGATCAAATTGCACACCTACGTCGGCGTTCAATACCAACCAAACCATTTGTCCTCCCCAATGTAGCTTACTGTGTTCATTGTGATGCGAAACGCTTCCCATCGGAACCTGATGGTTTTTGTTGTTCTCGGGGTCAAGTTTCCATCTACCCTTTGCGGACCCCAAATACGTTGCTTGATCTGTATCGAGGTTCTTCAAAATTGTGCAAGGATTTCCGCGCACACATCCGGCCTTATAATAATATGTTTGCTTTCACTTCATTCCGCGTAACCCTCGATTCGCGATATACCCAAAATCATCAAGGGATCTATACTTTCCGTGCCCAAGGTCAAATCTACCATTTTCTCAACAGCTTGTATCCCGCGGACAAGAAGCCCTCCTACCTCCAGCTTTACTTCTATGACACCGCTAAAGAAGTTGAGCATAGATTAGATTGCCTTCAAGATTTGGATTCTGACACCATTGCCCAGCTTATAGCTATTCTCGAACCCAATCCATATTCAAAGTTTTTCAGATCTTTGTCAGCAACACCCAATATAGATTCATACCAGATAAGGCTTAAAGCTGATCCAGTCGTGAACGATAAAACCTATGATGCACCTACAGCATCACAGGTTGCACTTATCTGGAAAGATAATGAAGATGCGTCGGAACTAAGAGAGCGTGACATATTAGTTGAGAAACATGATGGGCATAGCGTGGCAATTAAATATTATTATGGATGCTACGATCCTCTACAGTATCCACTATTGTTCCCGTATGGAGAACCAGGATGGCATCGTGGTATTAAAAGAAATAGTTCCATCGGACGCACTAACAAATTGAAAGGTGCCGTGTTAATCAGATCAGATGAAACAAAAACAGTAGATCAACTGCTCGCCTTAGAATCCCTGTGTAAGTATAAGAAAAATGGTCACTAATTATTAGCAAACTTTGTGTAACCATATAATATATTAATTACAGTTTCTTGCTGTTCCTAGATTTTGAGCAGGCGTCAAAAAAACAAAATACGGTTACCGCCCGTGAGTTCTACGCATACCGATTTCAAATAAGGCCGAAAATCAATTCAATTATCTTAGAATCCGGTAGGCTCCTACAACAATATGCCGTAGATATGTACGTCAAGATTGAAACTTCGAGGTTAGATTACTTTAGGCACAACCAAGATGAAATACGATCAGATCTGTACAAAGGAGTTATAGATAGCGTGGCACAGGGAGAATCTAGGGGATCAAAAATTGGGACGCCAGTAATCCTACCCGGAACGTTCATAGGAGGACCACGGGACATGCACAAAAGATATTTGGATGCAATGACATTGGTGGACAAGTATGGGAAACCAGATATATTTCTAACCATGACATGTAATCCTAGATGGATAGAAATCACAAATGAACTCAAGCCACATGAAGATGTCCAAAATAGGCCTGACCTTGTGGCTAGAGTCTTTAGAAGCAAATTTGAACTCATGAAAAAAGAGGTCATTAAGAAGAAATTGTTTGGTCCTGTTAGGGCATACACATATGTAATTGAGTTCCAAAAAAGAGGATTACCGCATGCGCACTTGCTGCTAATATTTAAAAGAGGTCATAAACTTCTAAGGTCTGAGCAGTTTGACCAATTTATAACTGCCGAAATACCTTGTGAGAAGGAAAATCCCCACCTCTATGCAGCTGTGCTAAGACACATGATGCATGGTCCCTGCGGAAAGCTAAATCAAGGCAACGTTTGCATGAAAAATGGCAAATGCAAAAACCATTACCCCAAGAAATTCACTGAAACCACAACAGTTGCAGCGGATGGTTACCCAATCTATAAACGAAGATATGATAAAAAACAAGTGCAAATTCGTGGTCAAATCCTTGATAACAGATGGGTGGTGCCTTATAATCCATATCTGTTGGCTATGTTGGACTGTCACGTGAATGTAGAAATCTGTTCAACTATAAAGGCTGTTAAATATTTATACAAATATATTTACAAGGGCCATGACAAAATTGTCTTCAAAGTCATTGCACAACGAACAAATGAGGTGGTAGATGAAATCGCAGAATTCCAAACAGCTAGGTGGGTCACGCCTCCAGAGGCAATGTGGCGTATATACAAATTCCATTTATTTGATATGCAGCCATCAGTCATAACTCTTCAATTGCATCTAGAAGGCTGCCAAGTTATAGGTTTTCGGAAATCAACAAACTTGGACACTCTGGCTGACTCAGAATTTTTCTCAAGAACAATGTTAACACAGTTCTTCTATATGAATAAGCATAACGAGAAAGCTAGGCAAGGGAATTTTCTGTATAAAGATTTCCCAACGGCGTTTGTGTGGTCAAGACAAACAAGATTTTGGACCGAACGCCAGCACAAAAATGTAATAGGTCGTATCGTAGCTATAAATCCAACTCAATGTGATTTGTACTATCTGAGATTATTATTGAATCACATCCCATGCCCAACCTCGTTTCTATACTTGAAAACAGTACGAGGTGAAATATATTCTACATATAGAGAGGCAGCAGTTGCTCATGGATTGCTTGTCGATGACAAAGGAAACGAAAAATGTTTAGAAGAAGCGTGTGGTTATCAAATGCCTAATTCCTTTAGGCAATTGTTTTGTACTATGCTTGTGTTTTGTGGTGCTCTAAACCCAAAGGAGCTTCTCTTGAAATTTGAAGAGCCCTTGACGGAAGATTATGTTAGGAGACAAAAAATGCTCCCAACCGAGGCGCGACAATGTCTGCTACGTTTTGTGAAGTCAACCTTAGAGGGTATGGGTAAGACGTTGCAGGATTTTGGACTTGCTGATTTGTTTGAAAATGAAATTGAGCATGAACTGGTGTGCAGAGAAATCTTGGAAGAACAAAATATAAATGTGTCAGAAATAGATCTATTAAGCATCTCCAAGCTTAATGCAGAACAGTTAAAGGCATACAATGAAATCATGCAGGCAGTAAGAAAAAATAATGGCACCTGCTTTTTTATAGATGGCCCTGGTGGCACAGGCAAAACTTTCCTATATCGTGCTGTACTTGCTGCTATAAGATCTGCTAGGAGTATTGCACTTGCAACAGCCACTTCTGGGGTTGCTGCATCAATTTTGCCAAATGGGCGCACTGCACATTCACGTTTTAAAATCCCTCTGGATAAAGATGGCAAGTTATCCTGCAACGTTGGCAAACAAACTGGTTTAGCCAAACTACTAAGAGCAACTTCCTTGATTATATGGGATGAGGCATCAATGGCTAAAAGGCAAAGTATTGAAGCACTAGATAATTTATTAAGAGATATAACAGATGTTGATAAATTATTCGGTGGTAAAGTTGTAGTGCTTGGTGGCGATTTTAGACAAGTATTGCCAGTCATACCAAAGGGCACGAGGGAGGAATGTATAGATGCCAGCTTGGTGAGGTCACAAATATGGTCTTCCCTTGAAAAAATAACGTTGACAGAAAATATGCGAGCAAAAACTGATCCAGCGTTTAGCAGTTACTTGTTGAGAGTAGGTAATGGAGAAGAACCATCCAACTCAAATGACGAAATAACAATTCCTCCATTAATGACTATCGCTCTTGACCCCAAGATTACACCAATGGAGCAGCTTATAAATTTTGTATTCCCGGATTTGAGATGCTATTTTGCTGGTACAATGCCTACGACACAGTCTGCAATACTGGCACCTACGAATGAATCTGTAAATCAAACAAATGAGCTACTGATTAATAGATTCCCAGGACGAGAGTGCGTTTATCTTAGCACTGATGAAACAATTAACCCTGCTGACCAAGGAGTATACGTTGATTTCATGCATTCAGTATGTCCGCCGGGATTACCAGCTCATCGGCTTGTATTAAAAGAAAATTGCCCTATTATAATGTTGAGGAATTTGGATCCTTCTAAAGGATTGTGCAATGGAACCAGACTAATATGCCGAGCATTGCACAAACATGTCATAGTGGCGCAAATAGCTGTTGGCGAGCACCGAGGAGATATTGTATTCATACCTCGTATCTCACTACAACCAACTGATGTTAAGCTCTACCCCGTCCAATTCACCAGGCGTCAATTCCCACTACGGTTATGTTTCGCTATGACAATAAACAAAGCACAGGGTCAGACATTAGATACTGTTGGCATTAATTTGCAGCAACCAGTATTTTCACATGGACAACTCTACGTGGCTCTTTCCCGTGCCACAACAGCAGCTAGAATAAAAGTAATATTGAATGCATTCTATGATGGAAAAGAAGAGCAAACATCGGCTAAAAATATTGTGTATAGGGAGATACTAAGTGAGGCACATTCAAATCCAAAAACAGGGGATTTGAACCTAGCTACTGTAAGTGGAATCTTATTAATTAGCAAATGTTTGCCCTCAATTGTTTGTACGTTGTTCAAAATAGAAGGGCTGGATATCAGGTCTATGTTTGCTTCAGACGACCTTATGGCTAACCACTTACATGTATAATATCATCGGCATAAGAAATAATAAAATCTCCTATCGTAGTGTTCAGTTGCCTAAATGTAAAAGCATCCAACTAACATACTACATCCTTCTGATTGCAGGTCACTACTCTTACCTGAACTATGGCAGAGAAATCATGGATGATAACGAACGTGAAAGAGGCAATGATGGACTGGACGGTGAAGGCAATGGTGGTGGAAAAAGGTTACCCAAGAGTAACCTCGGGAGATCAGGCTTACCAGAAACTCGTACTCATTGATTCTGAGGTTAATATAATTCTAGGATACTAAGGTGTGGAAAGAGCACCTAAATATTTTTAATGGTGGATAATTAACAAAAGCTGCATGCAGGGTACTAGAGTACAGTGCACTATTTGGAATGCTGATATACAAGTGTTGAAAGATACCCTAGAATTATACCATAGTTACACTATCAGCAATGCAAAGGTAGAAGTGACCCCATCAGATTATCGAATTGTCGACAATCCTCTCCAATGGACCCTCTCGAGCCGAACACCAATAGAAGAAATCCCAGATGCTGTTTACAACATCAGAGACGTTAAATACCAATTCGTGGAACTCCAAGATTTGAATGAATATGTACGCGACACTCGCGGGTTTGGTATGTTGATATGGATACTTGTACATCATTACACTCTTTCCAAAGGACAAAAAGAATTGAATTGCCAACGTTGTTGATGTAACAGATGTTATATTTGCCATTCTCCACGTTGGTCCTAAACGTACTACCAAGGATAAAAGCACCATACAAAACATAAGTATCATTGATGCAAGGTATGCTACATCCTCTATTCTATTGCCATCGTAGATATATTAATTTTAACTATTTACCTTCAAGTGCCAATGCTACATTTTTCGGACAATAATGACCCAATATTAAACCCATACCCCCATGCATACAATCTGCAGTAAAGTTCCAACGACACTTGTCCTGTGGGAACAATTTGCTGACCACGAAGGCGAAATAATGGGTACTCTTGAAGGGCCATTCCCCATTGTGCAGGGAACAAGAATGAAAGTTAGCACCTATCTAGGTACTTAATATATCTTGCTTTTTACAAAAGAGGGAGGGGGGAAGGGGGAACCATATCTATTGGATTTCGAGATGCTAGGAAGTAAACGCGCTGTCATGTTGACAGGTTACCAACTCACGACAAGAGGGTCTTCAACATTCAGCTTCAATCCACCCATTCCTTCGGCTGAGAAGCTGCGCAAATGGTAAGAATTTTCCTCGAAAACATTATGTAGCATAAACTCTTACGCCAAATAAAACGACTGTTGCAGGTGCATGGCAAATGCCAATACAATCCACAAATTACCAGTATCAGAAAGGATCATGAATGTGACACCAATGCGGAATGAGACACCCAACGTCAAAAACCCCATAAAAATTAATCAGCTTCCAACTATGGTCGACAAGGTATAATTTCATGGGTTGGTATACTTTGTTTCATTTAATTCTGTTGAAAGGGTTATGGTTATTTACATCTATGCTTGCAGCAAGAATTCCATTGGATTCAGGCAATTTGCAAGGTTGTTGACTTAACTCAAAGATTCTGGTACCTAACATGCTCGAAATGCAATAATGCAACTGATGCTATAAGTGATGGTCCATTTTGGTGCAATCATTGTAAAGCACGTGTGTCGCCGGTGGCAAAGTTAGTTCTTACCCTTATAAATTGCAACAAAATAATGGGTACCACAGGCTAATTATATAATTCCATGAACCATTTATTACAGCCTTAAATTCAACATTGAATTATCTGACAAAACGGGGTCAATTGTTGCTACTGTGTACCCACGAGACGCTGAAGGAATGTTTGGTATTACGGCTGAATACTTGAAGGAAAACCTAAGACAGGTAATAGGCAGAATAAATGGTACCTAAAATACATACATATCACCGCCTGATTGAATTAAATTGTGAATCTTGATACAGGGTGAACTCTCTCCATCAGCAATTGAAAAACTTTGTGTGGGTGTGGAATATGCTGTGCGTGTGAAAGCATACAACTATACAAAGTATAAGCTCCCAAATTGTTTATACTCTATCCATGAGTATGATCTCTTGAACAAAACTAAACGAGACATGTTTTATGAGACTGCCGATGATTCAACCTCAAAGGCTGAGAAGCCACCCAAGAAAAGCCGAACTATTTCTACTGCCGCCACTGGTAGGTCGGCCTCAAAGGGCGGGAATAGAGATAGAAGAGGTACAGCTAACTTTGATGAAATTGATGGTGGGTCGGCTTCAAAGGTTGAAACAACACGTAGACAAAGCAGAAATGTCTCTGCTGACATAGGTGGTGGCTTGATGTCAAATGTTGAAAAGCCACGTGGAAAAAGTCGGCGACAACTCTTCTCAGATAAACCATCCAATCCTGCCACAAATGAGGACGACCTTCCACTTGCAATTGCTTTTGGGAAAAAGAAAAAAAACTAAATTCAATTATGGGGGTACCTTTTGCAGCGCAACCAACTGCTACGCCAGTGGTTACGGTAACTTTACCCATGTTAACACTTCTTGTCTATTAACTTAAACTTGATGCATCTATATATGGCAACATATTGTGGTGTAAGGAATTAAGCAGTTATTATGTTAATGGGTACTTGAATTGTACTACAGGTTTATGTACGCGTTCAATAAAGCAAACTATGGATATTGATATATAAGTTTGTATTGTGCTGCAGGATTTTGTTGTCTTGGCTAAATTTGTAATCCTCTACGTATTGCTAACGCGGTTTAGATATACATAGCGCTTGGCAGAAATTTAGATATATAACTACCATTAGAGGGATGTTTCTTTGTTGTATTGGTACACCTGGTAGATACCATTTCAGATTTCGTTTCACAATATCTGATATAATAAGTCGACATGTTGAATATTTTCCTATTGAGCATATTATTAGGGCAAGTAACCAAACAATACATGAGTGTAAATGCAACGTGATTTCAAGCCCACTAAGTGCTCAATTTGTATACACACTTATTCCAAATATGTGCTCAATCAACAGCCCTCCAAGAATTTAACACGGAAGAGCACAACTAATTGCAACAGAGTAGCATTCTTCCAGTGAACAACATAGAATGCCTGGCTCCATCTACGAACAAAAAAACAGCATGCACAAAATTAACACGGAAGAGTACAACTAATTGCAGCAGAGCAGCGCGATTCCAATGAACAACAAAGAGTCCCTGGCTCTATCTACGAACATAAAAACAGCATGCACAAAATGTGTATGCAAGTGGATTACCTGTGGTATACAATTTACACGGGGTGTTTACAAAAGGTGCACAGTAATTTCAATTCTCGTACCTTCTATTCTGAAGAGGGAAACCTGGAACGCGGGAAAATATGAAGTACTTCTCGTAGCCAGCTTGGGGCACTAATAGTACTTAGAATATTTGACCTGACATCTTTATCAAACGGAGAAGCATATCTTAAGTAATAATGTCAGCTTGTCTTATCAAACCTAAATACTTACTATAATATACAGAAGTGTAAATCCATGAGAACACTGCAAAAAAAAAAATTCAAGAAGATTTACGTTAGAGTTGGCAGTATGGAGATCAGTTGAATTATGTGATTAAAATCCAACCTGTAGAAACACCCCAAAAAAAAAACAAGGGGGCAAAAAATCTTGAAGGGTACTTTCAGGAACTATGACACCTCATAACCTGAATACATTTAACCATGTTGTATCAATTAACAAGAAGATCATTTAAATGTTTGTTGTTGAGGAAAATAAACAAACATAGGCCAAGTTAATAAGAATAGTGATCCAAAAAAAAAAAAAATCCCGAGCAAGTCACTAAATCATCCGAGCTACAGCAATTTAAAACAGCAAAATGCAAATTCCTAGGTCATTCAAACTATGTTATCTTTGTGTATGCTTGCAGCAATTTAAGGCCCAAAATGCGAATCCTTGAAACACAGCTAACCAACTAAATCAACCCCCCAAAAAAAAAAAAAAAAACATGAAAATACACTAATCCTGTTGGTAAATCAGGGGGCTCCATTCTACCAAATAAAGTCTATTGTTGCAGGTGTAGTAAATGGGCATAAATGCTAAGCAGTCATTCTTTTTTCCACACCTTACATATAATAAATTAAAGGCTACATCATTGAAACAAAACAATAGCCTTGTCAGAATTCTTTCAGCGTACTCATCGTACCTGAAAAATCTATGTTCATTAAAGTGTTTTGGCTATCAATCAGAACAGGCTAATTTTGAATGCTTACTTCATCAAACTTAAAAAGGGTATCTATGGTACATGCAGGCAAATCGAACGGCAGAATTGATAACAGTAAATAAAAAAAAGTAAATCACAGCTACTAATGAAGAGAATGGTTGGATTTAGCGGGTGGACTTTACACCAAACAGTGGATAAAAAGATCCCCCCAAAGAATGAAATACAACGTGGAACTACACAAGTTATCAGTCCTCTGTAAACTAGAGACAAACAATAACAATATGCATCTTCAAGTGGCTCCAAAAAATTCCCAACAGATATTTGACTGTGAATGCTAACCAACTTATGGTAACCATGTTGCTATGAAAAAAACAAATCATGGATATAGCAAATTCAGCAAGAAAACCTGAGGCCGAGATTATAGTTGTTTTGCCAAGCTTAGGTATGGAGTGCCAATATTGGCTAATATCTCGGCACTCAACCTAACCTATGCAGAGGTTAACATATTACGGATTCCTCTCAAATCAGTTAAGGCTCAGATTCTAAATGTTGGTGGTTTATAGTTGAGTTAAACAATTAGTCAAACATCACATGGGCAAAAAATCAGGATCTCGAGATACAATGAAGATTGCAACTATTAGGTATGCTATGGCTGCACATTGTTTATTAAAACGTGCGCCACTATAAAACAGTCAAAGAGTTATCAAGATTCAGTAGTACAAAGACTAATAGGGAGTAGCCCTACCTCAACCTCTGGCAATTTTTCATCAATTAGAATTGGGTCATCTTTACAGGCTTTAAGAAATCAATCAGAATTGGCAGTAGAGAATGTTGTCATTCACTGTCGAGTATAATAAATGGTGGCCAACTTGTCTTGCATCACCCTGCTCTACAGCAGTCGTCAGTTCAAACTACCTACACTCGTGTATGTCCTTTAGGGAAGTCCTACTCAATCATTACCTCACAGCTAAAAGGCTACGAAATTTACGTTCAAGGGAATCTCGGAAATTTATGCGGAGTGTAGAAGAATATGAGACAGTTATTACAAACTCTCAAGATACATCTGAACAAGTCTCGACACAGTAGACTACACGTTCATGACCCCAAGAGGGCAGATAGATGCAGCATGTAAATATACATGTTGTTGGTTCTAGATGAACCAAATAGGAAGAACAACAGAATATCTTTTCAAGCCGTCGAATTAAAATCCAAAATGATAACTAATCGTCAATGGTAATAATCTCACGGTAGCTACGTTGCTGTGAGCGAACCAATCTACGAATATAGCAATTATGTCAATGACATCCAAGAGCTCACGTATCACTATATTTGCAATACTAGATGTAGAGTCAGCTAGACATTTTATCAAACACCTGGTAGGCCAAAATTTAGAATCCCCGAATATAATGAAAATTGCGGCTATTAATTCCACTGCAGCCGCACATGGTGTACCAGAACTTGCAGAATCATAAGACAGCCGTATAATTACTATATTTCCATCACTTGAAATGGCTAGAAATAGCCAACAGAGGAACTCATGAATATAGATTTGGTTTCTCCACAAAAGTACAATAAATTATGTGAGGCACACTTACTTCAATATTTAGGAAATCTGCGGCAATAAATGCTGATGTATTCTTCCAAATTTTTGGACACCAGTTAGAGTCAGGAACAGAGAGTGTTATCATTAACTAGGGATGGATCTCTCTGTTGAAACAGATGGCTATGCATGGAGCTATTAATGCCTAGCTACTAACAGTACTCTGAAGCAATAAAGTTAACCTCATAAATGTATCAATGCGCAGTATACATACAGGTGACCAGCAATACTTACAAAAATCTATTTATTCAAACCCTTCAGGGCCAGATACAGAATACATTCTCACCGCAGGTGCCAGCCGTATCCTGTGGTTTCCTTCAGGGGCATACCAACGTGTATCTCCAGCTCCAAAATCACTTCAGGCAAGATCGGGGAAATCTAATTTATTGCAAAACCTGCTCTATTTAATACTCCCTTATTTAAATCCCTTGTATAATTTGATTTTTAACTAACTGTATTCTGCATACTCCTCAATTGCAGCGATGTTGACCATGAAAAAATCATCATCGTGCCCTTCGCTTCATAGAAGCAACAGCACAACAGAGGAACAACAAATCCAGCCCATGGCAATCGACAATAACAATGTTGAAGCAGGCCCAATTCTTGCGCCATCCAATAACCTAACTTATAACCAGCTGAAAGCCGAGGTGATGGAGCTGTTCCGAATGCTTAAGCTCACGCATGCTGGTAATCAACATCTTGTGTCTGCCCTCCAAATGAATCAAACACTGCCCCAGCTGCAACAATTTCATCGGGTGGTGGAAGATGAAATCAATGCTCAGCTGCACCAAGAACTCAACGAATTTGAGGAATTATACCTGTGGAATGCTATTGCTATCGATGAGATTGCGATTCCTTGGAATCAATAGATGTCTCGCCAATGTGGCCTGACTACAGATAAATACGTGTGTAATGTGTGCCATTCATTATATAAGAGTGGCACTATTTTGTCCAAACCTTTAAGTGTTTGGTTTTGCTAATTAGCGAACAACTATGAAATAGTTCCAGGAACTTATCGAGCTCTTAAAGAGCTTTATCCGGTTTGTTGAAAAATGTTGCAATGAATCTACTGTTTGATGAATTTGTAATTTTTATGTGCAATTTATAGATCAAACAACCAACGTACTTCAAATTCAAAAAATCCTTCCCCGCTTAACTATCCATGCAGTCTAGCAAGTTTTTTTGGATCCGCAATCCAGCAAGTTAAACGCCTAAACTTTACTGTATAATGCTTAACTATGTAACTAAGACCACGAACATAAAAATAATATTACTAACCCAGGTAATTCTAATTCTACCTCGGTTATAAACCACTTTGGGAAATATGATCCAAAATCAAGTATAAGTTACAAATCCAAATCTAGAGAGTGATACATTTAACTTAGTGCTCGCCTATACTGCTGCAAGCATTTACCCATCCTTATATTTATATATACAATTGGAAGCCATTTACTCATCCTCATATTTATCTTCGTGTCATTGAATTGCCTGAACAAATAAATTACTCAAATGGGTTACCCAAAAAAAAGGGTTACCCAAACTATAATCATTAAAAACCGATAAATTCACCGCATGTATAGATTCTCAATATCAAAAAATGTATGCTCTAATTTCCAATATCATAGCTTCATTGAAAGGAATCAAACCAATCGGTTTATCCAAATATTTAGGCTTATTGTTCATTTTTGGAACCAACAAATCCAAGAAGTGTTACATCTAATTAAACTGCGGGGGAAAAAAACCCAAGCTTTTTCCCAACAAATATTTTATATAGCTTTCAAAATT
Source organism: Rhododendron griersonianum (assembly GCA_018127125.1). Taxonomy (NCBI): domain Eukaryota; kingdom Viridiplantae; phylum Streptophyta; class Magnoliopsida; order Ericales; family Ericaceae; genus Rhododendron; species Rhododendron griersonianum. Next base: position 1,535,641 of record CM030793.1, read on the forward strand.
AGCAGAATATTAAAATTGGTAAAAAGAATTCCAAAGGTTGCCCGTAACTATCGCCCCCAAAACTCACCAATTATGTACTTCAAACCAAAACTTGCAGGAACGTACTAAACAATTGCCTATGATATGAGGACTGCTCTCAAAAAAAGGTCTGCATTAAAAATAAAACTGTTTAAAAATTCCTTGGGAAAAATAGTTTTAATAAAAAAAGGTGTAAAAAATTATTCGCAAAAGTATTTTTGTTACAAACAGGTTGAAAATGGAAGAAATAAGGTTTTTGTGTAATGGTGTACTTTATTGAGGAAATATGCAGACAATAAAATTTGATTATTGGCAAAAGGTTGGTAGTTTTGATTATTCAAGGGCCAAAATTTGATGGGTTGCTAAGATGTTTCTAGGTTTGGTTATTCTAATGTGAGCTCTTTTTGAGCAAATGTTGTTAACTTTATAAACTTTTCCTTCGCACAGTATCCTTGCAAAAGTCTATTTTCTTAGCAATCCTAAGCAGAAAAAATATCCTCTCCATACCGGTAGTGTCATCACTACTGAACATTATGCCTAGATATGTATAAATTTCGCAGAATTTTTTGGTCATTCGGACCATTTGTTGATAAATAGATTAGTTAAACAATGAATAAGATAAATACACTCATAATAGTAGCTTCAGAGGTAACAGAGCGCAGTATGTTCGTTGCAAATCCTATCAATGGAAAGGGTATAGAAAGATGCATAAGGTCTACATATTTTCAACTGCTAGAGTTACGGCCTTAATTATAAATAATCATACTTCAAATTTATAATGAGGTATATAAGAAATTCGCATGGTGAATCCAAGGTAAAACTAACCTACTATAGATCAAATTAAAATTAGTTCATGAACCCTAACAAACAACACATGACCACAATTCCAGTTATGAAAATACTTTGAAATCTTTTGTAAGATAGGTATATTATTTTAAATTCATCATTGGATAGACTGGTTAAACATTCCGGAATGGAAACACTATAAATTTCAAAAAAATAAGGTCCATTACACTACGCCACTACACCGTTCACAAAGTTTTATGTTGTGTTTAGTTTGATTTTTAAATATGTTTTCAGAAAATAGTAGGGGTAATGCTTGCATAGAGATATATAGAAAAAATTTAGAAGCAGGAAGAATCTAGAAAAAATCTAAAAAACATTCTTTGGAAAATTCTTCTTCAATCCTAAAAAAATTAAGGGAATTATTGATAAATTTTAAAATACTAATTCTGAAAGATCTATAAAAGAATTGGATTTACCAAATATCAGTAGGTATTATTTTAAAATTTATGGTGAAAAAATTGATCAATTACACAATCTCGAACATATGAACATAAAAATATAATACTTATTAATATAAATTAGAGTTGAATTTTTTACAGGGCCTCACAAAACATTATTCTAAAATTATAGAATATTGCTAAGTGTTGGGATGAAATTCTGAGCAAGTTTTACCAAATATATAGTTATTTGTATAGTGATTTGGTGTAGTGTATTTAGTATATTTTACAAAGGTATAACAATAAATTAACAAAACATTGTTTAAAAGTTCTTGAATATTGCTAATATTGGTTAGATTTCAATTATTACAATATCTCACAAAACATTACTTAAAAATTATTGGATATTGCTAAGTATTTGGGTGAAATCCTGCACAAACTTTGCAAATAAATGTAATGAATAATACGATGGTTTGGAGTGATGTATATAATTATTATTTTAAAATTTGTGGTGACAAAATTGATCAATTACACAATCTCAAACATATGAACATAAAAATAATACTTATTGATATTAATTAGAATTGAATTTTTTACAGGCCTCACAAAACATTATTCTAAAATTATAGAATATTGCTAAGTATTGGGATGAAATTTTGAGCAAGTTTTACCAAACACGGAGTATATAGTTATTTGTATAGTGATTTGATGTAGTGTATATAGTATATTTTAAAAAGTTATAACAATAAATTAACAAAACATTGTTTTAAAATTCTTTGATATTGCTAATATTAGTTAGATTTCAATTATTACAATATCTCACAAAACATTACTTACAAATTATTGGATATTGCTAAGTGTTTGGCTGAAATCCTGCACAAACTTTACAAAAAAATGTAATGAATAATATGATGGTTTGGAGTGATGTATATACGGACCCGGGGGCCTACCCACCCTCTGAAACGGCGACGTTTCCTTTAAAAACTAAATCCTAACCACCAATTTGCAATCCTATGGAGCAGAAGCGTGATTATGAGAGCCTTAGAGACAAAATTTGATTATGTCTCTTAAGAATAATATGATAAGAATAATTCGATCTTCACACCCGTTCAAACGGATTAAAAATTGAAACACTTAATTTTTTAACTATCTTTTTTAATATATAAACGGTCTCAAAAGATTAAGTGTTTCAATTTTTAATCCGTTTGAACGGGTGTGAAGATCGTATTATTCTGATCATATTATTCTAAAGAGACATAATCAAATTTTGTTTCTAAGGCTCTCATAATCACGCTTCTGCTCCATAGGATTGCAAATTGGTGGTTAGGATTTAGTTTTTAAAGGAAACGTCGCCGTTTCAGAGGGTGGGTAGGGGCTACTGTGCCCATGCGGACAGCAGGGCCCCCGAATCCCATTCGATTTCTCTTGAAAGTTATAAAACATAAAAATAACAAAACATGATATTATCTCTATAAAGTTAGGGAGGTGATTCTGGCGCTCCAAATTTAGCCAATGGCACTCCATTTTTAGTTTTATTTTCTCACATGATTAACACATAAAATGAAGTGCCAGTGGTAAAAATTGGAGTGCCAAAATCAATCGCATAAAGTTATGATATGACAAAGGACAACATAGGACTGCTGTTGTCCCCACAAATCCCGTGTATCATAATCGCAGATCTATGTAGACGTGTGAAACTGTTTTGTACCCAAAATATGTAGACCTACTAAACAGCATAGCATGTGCTAATCAATGAGGAACAAAACAGCCGACAAATGGTCCATCAGAAGTTAATTGTTTACATCTCTCAACTGCTACGGTTTTTTTGTTTTAATCGGGTACACCATAATCTATGATAGATTTTATTCCACATTGCTTATCTACATCGCGCAAATTCGGTTAATATTTTCTTTTTCATATACCTTGGTTAATATGTTCTAGAGGCTGCTCCGTCTATTATCAGTTACTTTTAAGTTGGCGTCCTTGAAAAAATCTAATACGGTATTGTAGCTAGATCTTTAGTGACCTCGCCTCTTATGGGGAAGTCTTTGTCACCTGAAACAAATCTCTTGGTTAGCTCAATTGGCAACTTGATGTGCATCTGGGCTAGACGCGAAGAGGAATATTAGACTTTGTCCAATATCGTTCATTTAGGCCACCCAAACTTGAGAAATATATATTACAGACTACTTTACGTATTACCAATTGATTTTAAATTGTAACCCTTCAACGAATCGCATAGTCTAGCTGCCTACAGTCGCTAAGACTCTATTACGATCATTATAGCAAATTGTTAAAATGGGTTCAGGTAGGGTAAACCTAGATACTCCTTCCGTCTCTTTTTTAAAGTCCAGCGTTTCATTTTTTACTGGCCCTTCATACGTGTCCATTCTGTAGAGTTAGGGGGGAAAAATTGGTGGATTCTCCATTTCAGCCCTACAAATATATTCTATTTTAAAGAGTTGGTGGGTAAAAATGTAATGATGATGTTTCCATTGAGAGTAAGGAGGGAAAGTAGAGGTAAAAATTAATATGAAAAAAAATTAAAATGAAAGGTGTAAGTCTTTTTAATAATTTGGAGTTACGAAACAGAAGACTTAAAAGGAAACCGAAGGAGTATAAGATTTACATTATGCATCCATTGCTATGTTTCCTGCATAAATTTGTCGGAAGAAAAAGACTCAACTATACGGTTTTGAATATACATGGTTAAAAAAAATCTTTACCAATATTAATTAGATTTGATTTTTTACGGGACCTCATAAAACATTATTTAAAAGTTCTTGGATATTGCTAAGTGTTTGGCTGAATTCTTAAATAAACTTTACAAAAAATGTAATGAATGATATAATGGTTTGATGTGAAATATATAACATATTCCTGTAAAGTTATAGCATAAAAATAAAAAACATGAGGAAATCTCCCAAAAAAAATAATATAAAGAAGGACAACATAGGGCTACTGTTATCCTGGTCATTGCAATCCCATTTGCCATGCTGCCGATGTGGACTTTCTCGACTGCTTGGTACCCAACATATGAACAACTATCGTGTACTTCACATCAGGACATGGGGAAATATATAATAAACAAAATAGCCTCAAAATAGTGCATCAACATTTATGATGTGTTTGGATTGGAATTTTAAAAAAAAATTGAAAAATAGTTAGGGTAATAAATTGAAAGAAATATAGAGACAAATGTTGAAAGTAGGGAAAATTTAGGAGGAATTTTTTGGAAAATTATTTTTGAATTGTGAAGAAAACAAGGTATTAACCATTTGAGGCTCTCAATTGCTACGGTTTTTAAGTTTGAACCGAGACCCCATAATCTATGATAGATTTTGTTCCACATTGCTTATCTAAATTGCGTAAATTCGGTTAATATTTCTTCTTTCATATATTCTAGAAGCTGCTCCGCCTATTACCAATTAATTTTAAAGTCGATTCCTTGCAAAAATCTAATACAGTATCATAGCTAGATCTTCAGCGGCCTCATCTTCTATGAAAAGGTCTTTGTCGCTTGAAACAAATCTTTTGGTTAACTCAATTCGCAACTTAATGTACGTCTAAGTTATACGTGAATACAAGTGTTAAACTTTGTCTAATATCAGTCATTTCAGCCAACCAAATTTAGCAAATATATTCTACATTTACTGGTTCGTTTAGATTCATTGAAACCTTCCAAAAAATTGCCTAATCTGACTGCTTATAGTCACTAAGGCTCTATTACGATCATTGGGTCCATTATTAGAATGAGAACCCAAAAAAGCTCCAAAAGGGATATCTAATTAGCACTTACACAAAACTAAGCATGAGTATATTATAAAGGAAAAAACACTGCCATTCCTTTCACTTATAAATCAATACAAACTGGTCGTATCCAGGACCATCCTCAGAGTACCCTCCTATTTGCACCTTAACTTCAAACTCACGCCTAACACTAACAATGGAAAAAGAAGAAACTCCATATCCACCATGGTTGAAACCAATGTTGAAAGCTCGATTTTTCAGCACATGTGAAATTCATGGAAGCTGCAAAGAAAAGGAGCGAAATCACTACTGTTTGGATTGCACCACGGATGCTCTCTGTCCTTGCTGTTTAATTCACCACAAGAATCACCGCCAATTTCAGGTTAGAAACCATTCTATTTGCCGAAGAAGTTTCTAATTTAGAAATATTTGTTCATGCTAACCTTTCCACTTTCAACTGTTTTTTGGTTCCTAGATAAGACGATCATCTTACCATGAAATAATCAAGGTGGAAGATATACAGAGGTACCTGGACGTTTCGGATATCCAACCGTATACTATGAACAAAGCTCCAGTTCTGTTCTTGAACAAACGTCCACAAGTAGGGCCCAGGAAGGGGTATCAATATGCCTGTGACATTTGCCAACGGAGTATTGCTCGTCATTCCAAGTTCTGCTCACTCGGCTGTAAGGTGATCATAGGAGACTATATTTTCCTTTACCATCTTTTAATATACAAAAAAATCGTGTGCTCCTTTGCATCAAAAAAAAATGTGTCCAAAACAGGTGAGGAGTTTGGGCAAACAGACTGATTAGAACCAGTACCGACTAAAGGTGGGAGAGACTAAAGAAGTTCGGAGGGGTGGAGAAAATAGAACTTAGTTTGGGAGCAGGGGAAAACATAAATTTGGTGTCATAATATATAGTTTGAAGCTTTTGTCAAGGGTCACTGTTTTGTTTCTATATCTCCTTTATCGTGAACTAATATATTCAAGAGCCATGATTTTATTTATGCCATGTGTATAGCTTGAAGGAATAGAAGATGGTATTCCAAAGCTTACATTCAACACGTCTACGGACTACCATACAGATGAACTCCGCGGTGGCATTGAAGTTAATCAATCATCCAAAGAGGCCAGAGTAACCGGATTGGATACGCTCAAAGAGCAAGCACCTGAGCCTTTCCATTCGCCGGTCTCTGAAATCACAGAAACAATGAACTCTCCATCGCCTCCAGGTCTCCCTACTTACAACCATTCCAATTCGAGGAAAAGAAAGGGTATTCCTCGCCGGGCTAGCTTATATTGACATTATCTAATATTGAACGAATTAATATCCAGATTGGTCCCAAGTTATGCATATGGAGGAACCAACATTTGGAAATTGACAGTCCACCACCTTTTGAGCAATATCTTCACCTTTTGGCCAACTTGGAGAACCACTTTTTGAGCAATTTCTCCCCCTGCAAGAAGACTAGAAGAAATGTTGCTGTTATTAGATATCACTAAGTTTTTGTAAAAATTGATGTGCTTTGGATCAAAACTTGCATCTTGCAATTTCTAATTATGTTTATTAGATGAATTGCCGTATTGTTTGCACTATTTACCACCCGTACTGTTGTATTTTTACACCGTTCTCTCAGTAAACGTAAAATGCAAATTGCGTTGCCTGGGGCTCCCAACTTTATCTCGACAGGGATCATGCTAAACCAATCAAAGTAAAATTTATAACTCGCATAGAGGCACATGGAAGGAAAATCAATAAAACTAACATTTGCAGCTCGCATTGAAGGCCTTTTTGGTGGTTGTTTGGGACTGATTTTTGTAGCAGATTTCTCGGATTATTTCGGAGCCACTTTAGAGCTGATTTTTGGACTAAAACGGGACTGGTTTTGTAACTGATACAGAGCAGATTTTTAGCTGGTCCGCACATGGAATGCAGCTGATTTTTTGGGCTTGTTTGATCCTTAACGACATTCAAATTGATATCATGGATTACATTTCTCTCCTGCAACTTGTGCTTGCATGGGCATTTAGAGCAATATAAGCAGAATTTACAACTTGCGTGGGAAGAAATTCACAACTCGCACGTGCAGACCCTCGGAAAAATATTTTCCATTTAATAAACGACTCAGATGCTTTGCGTGGGACCCGTGGTAGACCCCACAGCGAAATCTGGCAAAGCTCGGTTTTTGCCTCGAACGCGAGCCAGTGTTAACCGGCTCTCCAACAGCAAACTTGTCATGAGCTGGTATTAACCAACTCTTATGACAGTTGACTTGTCATAGGCATTCGGAACAAACTTGCCAGTTGTAGTGAGTGGCCAAAGGCCTGTCTGAACTTTAAACCTTCTTGCTGGCAGTAGCTAAGAAAGAACATGCAGAGCATCCTCAAAAAAAATTGCTACTGCATAGGCGTTGTGTAATTCACCCATTTCGTACGACAGCAAGTTATATATACTGGAAGTAGCATTCCAAAATTCTTACAGATTTTGATAACAGAAATCACAAGGATAGTAGACAGATCCCAACAGACATTTACGACAAGAGGCAATGACCATATTAGAAAGAAACATGGAGGATGAATCCCAACCAAGCACAAGATCAAAAACTAATCACCCTTAACATGACTTTGGAGTGCAACAATACAATAGCTCAAATATCAACAGAAAGAAAGGGTGCATACACCAACTGGTGACATAGAATGCTGGGCTAAGCTGCCCTAAATAACTTCGGATGATTGCAACCATCATGAACACGGCCCCTCATCTATTCTCTGCTTTGGCTTTCGTATTGACAGAGACGACATGACAAACACTATAGTGACTATGCTAACATTCACGATTCAATGTACAGGAAGGATAGAGTTCGAGACAAACAAGGGACGCAACCCTTCAACGAGGAACAAGTAGTAGTGATTACACATAGTACACTAGCGAGCCTTAGATCTTGAGAAAAAGAAAAGGGAAAGAGAGGGAGAGGGAATCCAGGCTTTACATTTACAAAGAACTCAACAATTTGATGCCACACGTGGCTGGGAACTTACACCAAGGTCTTCCTTAAGGAGGATTGGCTTGTTTTGTGGGGGGACGAAACCAGTTCGACAAAATCCCAAAATACCCTGGTATGGTCCATCGGTTGGAAAATCTGATCGTTTGGTTTGGGATATTTTGTGTAATGGTAGGGGGCATTCTTGAGTTTTCACCTATTTGTGTTGAGGACACGGTACTGTTTGGCTATTTTCCAAAAGACTAAAACGGGTTTTCTAACTTTTTGACAACCTTAAGGAGGATTGGCTTGTTTTGTGGAGGGACGAAACCATTTCACCAAAATACCCTGGTATGGTCCATCGGTTGGAAAATCTGATCATTTGGTTTGGGATATTTTGTGTAATGGTAGGGGGCATTCTTGAGTTCTCACCTATTTGTGGTGGGGACACGGTACTGTTTGGGTATTTTCCAAAAGACAAAAACGGATTTTTTGACTTTTCCACAACCTTAGGGAGGATTGGCTTGTTTTGTGGAGGAACGAAACCATTTCGTCAAAATACCCTGGTATGGTCCATCGGTTGGAAAATCTGATCGTTTGGTTTGGGATATTTTGTATAATGGTAGGGAGCATTCTTTACTTTTCACCTATTTGTGGTGGGGACACGGTACTATTTGGGTATTTTCCAAAAGACAAAAACGGATTTTCTGACTTTTCCACAACCTTAGGGAGGATTGGCTTGTTTTGTGGAGGAACGAAACCATTTCGTCAAAATACCAAAATACCCTGGTATGGTCCATCGGTTGGAAAATCTGATCGTTTGGTTTGGGATATTTTGTGTAATGGTAGGGGGCATTCTTGACTTTTCACCTACTCGTGGTGGGGACACGGTACTTTTTGACTATTTTCCAAAAGACTAAAACGGGTTTCCTGACTTTTCCACAGTTCCGTCAATGACACAGTTAATAGAGAAGATTGTGGCTGGATCTTCAATCTACAATACATAATACAATGACTTAGAGGAGTAGTTGCTTCTGGTACTCTGTTGCTTCTGGTCTTGGAAACCAAGACATACATTGAGGGGGCCATTTGCACCTACACTGTTGAGAGCTTAACTGAACCTCTAGCTTACATCTTGATTGGGTCCATGGCAGCATTGATTTCACTGGTTGTACTTTGACAAATCGTATATAAAACCATGTGCTGAAGTCCCAGTTGTGCAGCCCAGATTTCAGACACAAATGCCTCGATCTCCTCTGCTGTCATATGAGGGACATCAATTTTCTTGTACAAGACTTTGGGACAGTGCCTCTATGATAATGTCTCTATATTTTGGGAGAATACTGTTTTTCCCGAAAATTAATACACTACCTACTTTCCAATCATAAAAATGTGGTAATGGCTTTGGCATGGTTAAAACACCTTCAGAACGATTCTTTCTTGATAAGTAACCAACTTACAAATCAATCAAACGATATTGATATTAATATTTTTCACATGTATTCAAAGCTATTTGTTGAATGATTTAAAAGTAGGTTGGCATAAAACCAAACTGTCACGTTGATGAAAAGGCACAAGTACTGTTAGGGACCTAGAAGGGTAGGATAGTTTTTAGGTCCAAACAACAATACCATAGAGTTTCTCAGATGAAAGGCATACAAATACTATAACTACAAAAACTTAATGGAACAAATCTAGCCTTAGATACCAAATCTCTCTCTCTCTCTCGAGATCTTCACTGGCTTCGTCGAAGCTCCGACCTGGCCTCCTCATAGGATGCCTTCACAACCCTCCGCTCTGCTTCCATACATTGACAAACTTTCTTTGCTTCTTCAGCCTCGTTAAACAAAACTTCGAGATTTAGCTCCAATTGCACCTTGTCTTCGGCTATCTCATTAAAACGAGTATCAATCTCCATATTATTCACCTTGCAACAAGCCAATTCCTCCTCCACACGGCGAAGCATGTCCTCAAGACAGGAGGCCTCTTGTTCAAGATATCAAAGGTGCTGATTAGAGGCTTCCAGGTCAGATAGAGCCCAAGCATAGGTAATCTTATAGAAAAATGCAGTCATTTTTAGGACAGCATATATCTATGCATTGAACACCTAATTTGGGCTACAATAGGTAATCTTACAGATACAGAATTAACAATCCCATGAATGTAGCAAATATGGAATTCATCATTACGAGTACCAGAATATCAATTACAAACCATAGAATTCATAGTTACAAACGTCATATTGTCTGTTACAGACCACATAGTTCATACTTACAAACCATCACCTAGACATCCTCATAGTAGACTGTAAATTTTAGAATTCATGCTTACACTACCAGAATTCTTCCTATAACCAAAGGTACATTTTTTCGAGCCCATTTGAACAGAGGACTAGGAGGCGAATATTGTCTGAGTCCTTAACGAAAACATGGATGACATCAGAATCCTCTACCATCAATTGATTCTGCAAATTCTCCATCCCAGTAGATTGAAAACAACCATCCTTTATCGAAACTTTCCGGGTGAAATTTTTCATGAGAAACACAACTTTCCAAGTAATTATAAAATAATAAAGTTGTAAAGCTTACTTAAGCAATCAATAGAGTTAAACAAGTAAGTATTTTCTCAAAATTCATTTTCCTGAGACAAATAGTGTTCTCGCAATATTACGTCAATATAAAGGTGGTTACCAATTCACTTTGTATAGTTATATGCGAGCATATGATCTCGATGAAAACAACGAAAGTAATACATTTCAAATAAGATTGATTTGAGTCAATATAGCTATCTAATATGAATATTATTTTTCAATCAATATAATCAATACGAAAAACAAACCCGGCGCGCAAGGCGCGCCGGCATCTGACTAGTTGCTTCAAAAAGATGTAGTAGGAACTTCTATTGTGCCAAAAGTGTTAGTACTGCAGTTCGATCATCTACTGTATGATTTAAGGCTCTGAGTAAGATGGTAGACTTCGGTCACAGGTTTCACAAATTAAAAGTTAAAACTCTATTGCCTTAATGACCAACCTTCAAAACGACTTTTCCCATTTGTATTTCCTTCTTATTAACGTAAAGTGGCCACTTCAGTTCTCGTTGGTCAGAAATGTGCTGGACCCTTGATGGGTTTCGTTAATGAACATATCAATTCCATCACTTATGACGCATGTCTGATGATATAATGGATAATTTTGTTTTGCAGGTGGGCCATGACGTTGATCATTTCACATCCCCTGAAGGAATACCTGGAGTGCCTGAAACGAATTTCAGTAACTGTCCCAACTCCTTCAAAGTACTCTCACCAGCACGCACTTGTGTGGTATGACTCTGTTTCGTCAATTAAAAAAACACATTGTATCGTCTTACCTCGAAAGAAAAAAATCTTTTTTGCTTACCGCTTAACAGCGATGGAAAGGGTGTAGATATATCTAAGAGAGAGAGAGAGAGAGAGAGAGATTGTTTGATTCCAAACAGCTGCACATAATCACAGGGAATTCAAAACCAAGGGAAATTCCTAAAATTTTAGAATGATCCCCACAAAATTATGGAGAATTCCAAACTGAAAAGGAAATTCCAAACATGAATCTCAACCATGATTTTGATTCTAAAGTTTTCCAAGATTCCGTGATTGATTCCATGATTTTTTCTGAAGGATTTTCAAGGATATAATCACTACAACAAAAAACACCAATGGTGACACCCTTTGACACTCTTTGGTGACAAAAAATTGGTGTTGTCACGGAATATACTCAACAGTGACAAAAAATTTTATTGCTTGTCACCGAAAACCTTTGAGTGACCAGGGTAAATAATGAGGAGATTTGGTGACAAAATATTTGTCACTGAAGGCAAATTTCGGTGACAAGTATAAAGGTGTCACCGAAAGATCCGAATTTTTGCACTCCCGGGCTCCAACTCATTTAGGCGCGCTGTCAAAAAGGCAAAATGAAAATTTTTACAAGCAAAACGACGTCGTTTTGCTTGTCACCAAAACCCAGCCCTAACTTTCCCCCTTCCACGCTGTCTCTCTCCAGTCTCCACTTTTACTCTGCCTCAGACGCCTCTCTCCCTCTCTGCTAGACGACGTACGTCTCTCTCTCTCTCTCTCTCTCTCTCTTTCTCTGCGCTGGTATTGTGTCTCTCTCCCTCTCTTCCTCTCTCCTCCGATTTCAATTTTGTTTTCTCTCACTGTAGCTTTGACTGGTTTCTTCTGTGCATGGAGCCGCCGGCGTCAGAGTCACTCATCAGCGACAATAGGCTCACAATAAGTAGGTTTCCTGCTCCAAAATCTGCCGGCATAGCTCTGGTACTCTCTCTCTCTCTGCTCCAAAATCTACTGTCGATTTCTCTATATTTTGGGGGTTTTCGTCGATACTTGATATAATGAATTTAAATGCCCTAAGTGTGTTTAGAATGATTAAAAATGTTTTGTTCTTCTTATTTTTTGCCCTTATTTTTTTTAATTGGGGTCATAGGGTCATAATTTTTTCGGTTCACTTGATAACCGTCAATACCCAAGCAGAAAGGAATACTACGAACTTTTCTAATTGAAGATGACATTTTCAATAATTCTGCTCGGATTCAGGTATTGCTGAATGGTAAAGTGGTAATATCCCTGAAGGACTTGGTGATTTTATTATTTCATTTCTTATACTGCTTTTTTCAAGACAAAATACTAAGTACTAGCTAAGCGAGAATGGTCCATGTATCAAAAGTAGAAAAGGTACGATTAAGGTTACTTGTGTCATGTCTATTTCCTTCTAGCAACAATTTAATTTGCCTCTACGCTAGAGGATCTTGTTGAGCGTGGGAGGATGCTGTGTACTATCCATCTGAATCTCGACTTGAAGGATGATTGTTCTTCCAAAGGAAAGACTTTTCCAGTTTGGACAATGCGACTATAGGATAACCAAACGTGCTACCAGATTGATTGATATGCCTCCATGATGTAGAAATTAGCTTGTAGACATTCTTTTCTTTCTAAAGTCTTACCATATGGGAGTCACTATATATCTGTGGATGTGTAAAACACTGTTTAGACAATGCGACTATAGGATATCCACATGTTCCTTCTTATTTTTTGCTTTTGGTATCTCTAGTAGATCAGAAAGGGTTGGTGAGTAGTTTGCATTTTCTTGGAAATCCTTGTTCCATTACAATATTACATTAAGCACAATTCACATAGGAATAGAAGATGAAGTTTACGATCTTAACATACATAATCTTTGTCATGTATTCTCTTCTGAAGGCACATGGAAGTTTAACAAAAAGGGACATGAAATTAAGTTTGACAAGTTTCATGTAGTATCAAAAAGTATGGAAGCATCTGTTAGGCCTACTGATTATTGAACTTACGATGACATTTTCTTCTTGATTCTTGTTGGGTTTAGTTTGTGCGCGCACAAATCTGGACACGTATGTGTCCAAAACCGTCCGATACATATGGACGTTTCATGAGGGGCCTCGTGCATTGGACGGTTCCAGACACATCTGTGTGCGGATCTATGGCACTTCTCTGCATGTTGCATTGCTCGTAGTTGCATATGCTTGTGTAACAGAGGCTAGTTAGGTGTCCTGTAATGGTAACACTATTGCTGTGATGGGATACTTGTAGTTAAATTTCAATGCCTTGTGAGTGTATTGTGGTTTTCTTGCTGCTAGCAACTGTCCTTGTGATGTTGGGCAATGAATCTAATTTCTTCTGTCATTAATATCTAAATCAGCCACAATTACTTGTATCTCCTGTTTGTTCTTTTGCAGGTAGTTAATCCATTTACCAAATATCTTTCTAGTAGGAATGACCAGTTTGTGTCGAGGAAGTATCTCTGTTCGCTTTTGGTCTATTACAAGTTTCCTGTTTGATTGGGATGAATCAAGGTAGTCGATGTTTATGAAACTGATCCCTTATCTATTCGTTACATGGGTACCTCGTTATCACTTCACTATTTCTGAACATGGATAGTTGCATTATTGGATAAAATCCTTACTTTGGCTACGGAATTACTTGTATAAATTCTGTGTTGGTGAATACTAGTTCCTGAAAAATCCAACTCCATGCTAACATATTCCCCTGGTCACTATGTAGGCACAAAACTAATAGGAAACATCAGTTGTCTTAAATCTGAATGAAATGGTGTACTTTGTTTCTTGATAGGGTGGGTGCCGAACTGGGATGGCAAAGGTTACTAATGCATATGACCTTCCTGCAAGGTGAGTAGTGGTTTAGCTCTATCAAGTATCGCTTGTAATATGTAGGAATACTTTTTCGAAGTCGCACTGTGCTGATCAAAACAACTAAATCGTCCAAGTATCGTTCTTGTAAAGCTCAATCCTGCACTTACTTTACCTGACCTTGTGCTCTGGAAAACAGGAATTTGATATTGGACTATTTGGATTGAGGAATACAACACTATTAGCTTTCCGTCATCTTATGAGACTTCTCAAGTAAAAGAACTAAGCCAAGTATAATGTGAGCATAGTTACAATAATTGACCGGGTTCTTTTCTACCTAATTTTTTGCACTTGTGCTATATTGAACTTTAGCTTTGAGATTCAATTATGTTCTTTTCTTTTCGGTATCTTGCCTCTTGCTTTTGGTTTTGGTTGTTCTTTGTTGGGAGGAAAGACAAGTGGATTCATATACTGTGGACCATCTGTTGCAGGAGTATTCAACCTATCATATGCTTGTCGGTCAGGGGCCAAGGAGGGAATCAAAGAACTAAAAGTATTGGGCGTACGAACTGTCTCGCAGCAGCAGTACTCGTACAAGATCAGGTGCACATCTAGTAGTCGTTGTTGGTAGAGGTTATTACTTATTAGTCACTTAATCCAACCACGAAAGGCTGAAATGGTCTGGGTATTTACTTGTGTTTTCTTCATCTGAAATTTTTGCTAATCTATGATGGTTTAGTTCATTTTCCATCCCTGATTCCCTTTCCATAATAGGGAATCAGTGGGAGATTGCTGCAACCATGGTGATGGGACCTTATCTAATGAATCAGCTGATGCATGATTTAGGTGTTAGATTGCCAAGAACTCTGCGAATTTTAGATAAACCTCACTCTTTCTCACCTTTTAAGCAGTATTTCTGGGTGTCTCTTTCCTTTCCTGCCTTTTCATACAACGGCAATGGTGTAAAGTGTAAACACACAATGCCTTTGGCATTGCTGTTTTCCATAGAACTGATTTATGTCCTCATTCATGTGTTATTTGTAGGACTTCCAATATGCTTCTCAGGCTCTTTTCTGTCTTCGTTAGGGTGTTCTTGTATTTCTTGCTGCGAAGTCTGGATTTATAAAGGATGCGGAGGATGCTGCTGTGTTCCAGAACTTTATAATTTGTGTTGAGAATGGACGTAAGCAACAAAAATGATGATATGTAAGCAACATTAAGTAGGTGTCCACATCAAGATAATGGATGTAAGCATACAAAAATGATGATATGCTTTTACTTTCCAATTTTATTACTTCATCTGAATCTTCTGATAGTTTTAAAAGTGTGATAAAACTTGAATTAATGTGGTTCATGTGTCGGACACGCGTCTAAAGTGTGTCCGGAGCGTGTCCATGTCTTACACATTTCCGACACCAACACTTAAATTCTGGCGAAGTTTTGTCGCTACGTAGGTTGCATATCATCGATATTATGTAGAATGACATCAAAATCTGGGTTGGATAGCTCGCTTAGTCACTCATGAGTCATGCCATAATTCGTTATAGAACAACATGGAGCAAAATCTCTTTCTTTTTCACAACCTTTCGTAGGCTTGAGATGTTACATAATTGCTTTTTTTTTCTTTTGCAATTTTGTACAGGTAAGGAGATGGAGTTGCTTTTTGGCAGTTTACCAAGATGGAATTGAAGATTTTTTGGTAGTTAAATAGAACACTTGTTTTGAGTTATTTTTGTCATTGGACACACCATGGATATGGATGTTTTATAGTTTTGGTAATACTGTTAAGTTTGAAGTGGTTATTGTTGTAGGATGAATGTTTTGAAGGGTTGTAAAGTTGGATGATGAATGTAGACTTATTGGATATTTGATTTGAATGATATTTTGCTTCTTCGCAATTTAAGTTTTGCTAAGTTGAATTATAAGATACAAAAAAATCTGAAACTTTGTAAGCAGGTGAAAACAATATTTGGTGACAAAAGAGATTGTCACGGTTGTGTGTACTACCACTACTATAGGTTATTGGTGACACACAATTGATTGTCATGGTAGGTACTTTTGGTGACAACATTTGTCACAGAAAAATCTCTCTTCTGTGACAGTTTGTTGCTGTCATTGTTACTTTCCGTGACATAATCATCTTTGTCGCAGAAAACCTCTCTTTCGTGACACCATATTGTTGTCACTGTTACTTTCGGTGACAATTGTGTCACGGAAAATCTGTCTTCCGTGACACCAAATTCTTGTCACTGTTGACAACATTCCGTGACAATTACACAATTTTGTCACCCTTGACTTTCAGTGTCATGGATACAATGACACCTCTTCTTGTGTCACCGAAGATAATAGGTGACAAAATTTGGACTTTTGGTGACAGTTTTACATGTCACCGAATGTGTTTTTTGTTGTAGTGAATTTTGTTTCAATAAAAGAAAGTATGAAAGGCACATAGGAAGGAAAGAGGGGAGGGGAGGGAGGGAGGGAGAGGGAGAGGGAGAGAGAGAGAGAGGGAGAGGGAGAGGGAGAGAGAGAGAGAGTTGTTTAGGATAACTTCATTTCTGGAATATTAGTCTTAGATTGCCACCCAGTATTAAATTACCATAATCAGTCTCACCGACTCCGAGTATCAAATTTCCGGAATATTAGCACATTATTAGCAAAAAATAAAGGGTGGCTAATTATAGCAAAAAAGAAAGAATTTAGGATAACTTAATTAGTTATAGAGATTACCATAATTACTCCAGAAATGATTGTTTGTTTACGGAATTTACGGAAGATTGGCATGATTGTTTCATTTCAAATTTTGGTTGTTTATAGGATTAGGATAACTTCATTAGTTATAGGATTAGGATATTTGAAATTAGTGACTAATTTCCGGAATATCTATATAATATGGAAGAGCGGTTTATATTTTCTACCGTTGGATTGGTACCGGAAACCCTTTTAAATACCTTTGTCTACTAACCAAACCCTTTCTTTCTTTTAGTAGAAATGTAACAAGTCCCTGGGTAGAACTCACCCCCAAAAGCTAGCTATTGAGGGAAGGGTGCCCAAGGACTTATTAACCCCCCATCGAGAGCCCATACTCCCGATGTGGGACAAGTCCCATACCTTGCACTGGGATCATAACAAACCCCACCCCTTCAGAGCCGACGCCCACGGCGGCAGGTCGCCCTTCTGGCACCTCCGACTACTCCGTGGCGGCCCCACGGCGGCAGGTCGCCCCTCTCGGCACCTCCGACTATCCCGTGGCGGCCTCGTCAGGGAGGAACCTGGCTCTGATACCAATGTAACAAGTCCCTGGGTAGAACTCACCCCCAAAAGCTAGCTATTGAGAGAAGGGTGCCCAAGGACTTATTAACCCCCCATCGAGAGCCCATACTCCCGATGTGGGACAAGTCCCATACCTTGCACTGGGACTTGTCCAGCACGCACTTGTGTGGTATGACTCTGTTTCGTCAATTAAAAAAACACATTGTATCGTCTTACCTCGAAAGAAAAAAATCTTTTTTGCTTACCGCTTAACAGCGATGGAAAGGGTGTAGATATATCTGAGAGAGAGAGAGAGAGAGAGAGAGAGATTGTTTGATTCCAAACAGCTGCACATAATCACAGGGAATTCAAAACCAAGGGAAATTCCTAAAATTTTAGAATGATCCCCACAAAATTATGGAGAATTCCAAACTGAAAAGGAAATTCAAAAAATTTTAACTGAAAAGGAAATTCCAAACATGAATCTCAACCATGATTTTGATTCTAAAGTTTTCCAAGATTCCGTGATTGATTCCATGATTTTTTCTGAAGGATTTTCAAGGATATAATTTTGTTTCAATAAAAGAAAGTATGAAAGGCACATAGGAAGGAAAGAGGGGAGGGGAGGGAGGGAGGGAGAGGGAGAGGGAGAGGGAGAGAGAGAGAGAGGGAGAGGGAGAGGGAGAGAGAGAGAG
Source organism: Rhododendron griersonianum (assembly GCA_018127125.1). NCBI lineage: Eukaryota > Viridiplantae > Streptophyta > Magnoliopsida > Ericales > Ericaceae > Rhododendron > Rhododendron griersonianum. The sequence continues at coordinate 1,553,735 of CM030793.1, forward strand.
AGTTGTTTAGGATAACTTCATTTCTGGAATATTAGTCTTAGATTGCCACCCAGTATTAAATTACCATAATCAGTCTCACCGACTCCGAGTATCAAATTTCCGGAATATTAGCACATTATTAGCAAAAAATAAAGGGTGGCTAATTATAGCAAAAAAGAAAGAATTTAGGATAACTTAATTAGTTATAGAGATTACCATAATTACTCCAGAAATGATTGTTTGTTTACGGAATTTACGGAAGATTGGCATGATTGTTTCATTTCAAATTTTGGTTGTTTATAGGATTAGGATAACTTCATTAGTTATAGGATTAGGATATTTGAAATTAGTGACTAATTTCCGGAATATCTATATAATATGGAAGAGCGGTTTATATTTTCTACCGTTGGATTGGTACATATTTTCTACCGGAAACCCTTTTAAATACCTTTGTCTACTAACCAAACCCTTTCTTTCTTTTATTGTCTACTAAAGAAAGAAAGGGTTTGGTTAGTAGACAAAGGTATTTAAAAGGGTTTCCGGTAGAACATATGTACCAATCCAACGGTAGAAAATATAAACCGCTCTTCCATATTATATAGATATAGACTAGCGAATGCCCGTGCCTGAAGGCACGGCTCAAACAATCAACACATGCAAATCGTGTGCAATATATCAACTCCTGCTCAACGAATCCAACTATGCAAAAAATAATAACCTAAGCATATTCATTGACCTGTTTAACTTGAATCAGCAAATAAAGAATTTTCTAATCCCTTTTGCTACAACTTTAGTACTTCTGTTTAAGAACAGAAGAAGAAAAATAAAAATTGGTCAACCATATAAATCATCCACCCATTAGAGTAACACAACATGAAGAACTAACAAACTTACCTATAACATCAACATGGAAAACTAACCAATTGTACTCCACAGTATAGTTGAATCCATAAGTTGTAGATTCCCAACCGCATAATAACAGTTACATTTTTTTAAACAAACACCCACATTCACTATGAAGCTTTGTCTATCTTCAAAACTCCAACAAAGCTGCTTTCAACGGTAAAATAACTCCAACCTTCCATTCACGAAATTTTCATCCTATCAGAGTCATGTGAAATCCTCTGACCTAATTAAGCAAGATAACAATGACAAATTAACGAATTTATCCCGACAAAAGTGTGCTGATGAGTTACCCGCTTAATGCCAAAATCATATGCTAGAGACATCTCTAGCTTTTGATAAAATAAAACACATCAAGCTACAACATAAATTAGATCGTGTTAAGAGTAGAAGAACCAAATATAATTAAATTATTGTGTTAGCAAAATATAATTGCATTGATGTCTTATAAATTTGTTGTGCGAATTTGGTTGGGCTTGGTCCTCAAAAGAATAATTTTCTCTAGAATATTGGTTATTACATACAGTACATGTTAGGGCCCTTATAAAGAGGTATAAGGAGTAATAGAGATTTATCTTTTGAAATAATACCATAGATTATCAGATGGGTTAGTAATATGATTTTTTTATGTACTCAATCCAAGACCCACAAATGAAGAAACCCACAAATGTTCTCCATAGTTATCCAACAAAAGGGGATAAGGTAGCATCATTCTTTCAACATAACATGATTAAAGTATAGCAATCGACAAAGCAAAAATAGTAGAAAAAGAGCATAAGAAAAACTCAGCCGTTCTTAAAGGGAAAAACAAATCAACCAGATCAAACCATCAAAATACACAAAACTCACCAAACCACCAAAGGCATTAACACTACAATGCAATAACAAAACCCACCAATCTTCCTTACAAACTCATGTCAAGAAACCTAGAATGAAGTATAAATCATGATAAAAGGAAAAGAAAAACTAAGGGAATAAGATCGGTAATAAAAAGAACAAATATGTAGTTTCCATATCATTATTATTTCTCATACACTAAAGAAAGAAAAAAAAAAAGAAGCTAATTCTTATGTAAATTTTTTTTATTGTTCTTCATATTTTCACACTCTCTGTGCATAGATATAGCATGGGTTATATATACTCATGATTAAGATTAAATACTCATGATTTTAAACTTTCGATTGCGTCGAGCAACGTTAGGATTAATATTCTCACTATTCATCCTGTAAATGGGACACAATAAAATGAAGATACTTGCCGGAAACAAACAAACGAATGAAGAAGAATAGAATCGGAAGCAGTAGCGTGAATAACCAACTAACCTGGAATGGGTTGAAGTAGTGGCGTTGGTGGTAGACATGTCGAGGAGAGAGAGTAGGAGGAGGGATGAAATACTTTTGGTTCTATAATTTTAGAAGAGGAAACTTCCAAAAAATTTCCATCCTTTTGGCAATTTCTGATTGCCGAATTGCTTCAATTGGCTTAAAAAAGAAATGTTTGTTTGCTATCCCACAATAGGTATATGGTCAAATTGCTTCAATTGATTTGAAAACGGAAATGTTTTTGTATATATATGCCTTATACTTAAAGCATGAGTATAAATTATGCCTTAATTAATAGGATCCCACAAATTATGCCTTAATTAATAAGATCCCATAAATTACGTTGTTTGGAAAGTTAGCTAACATAAGGAAAATTAAGGAGAGAGAGAGAGAGAGAGGGGGTTATTCATGATTCCACCAGCATAAGCCAACGGTCCAGATTTATGCAAAATGGGGGATAAATCTGGACCGTTGGTTGTCTTTGGGATTCAAATACAGCTCTGTTTTATTATATAGATAGATTCTTCATTTTACCAACCACTTGGGTTTTAACTTTGTCGGCATCCCACAAAATGGTGCAGTCATATGCATCTAACTTAGACAAGAGTAAAGAATTTATTACTCCGTATTACTTTTGTTGGATTTACTCCGGAACCTTTAAATTGACCTAGAAATTTTCAGTTTTCATATATTAGACTTGCATGTCTCAGATTCTATTGGGGAATGGTGATTTTGATAAAGCATTAAGTCTTCTGGACCAAGGAAGCTTGGAAGGGATCCAATCTGATGTATTGTTATTCAACACTGCATGTACTTCGGGAAGCATGCATGTGAAAAGGCATTGGTTCTTCTGAAAAGATGTTGATGTTACCTATATACCTTTGCTAGTAAGTAGAAGCTCTCAACCTCTGTAAGTTCACCTACCCCTGCTGCATACCACACCATCGGTTGTCTATAAATGAAAACCATGCATATAGATGCAATGTTCCATCACTCCATCTGTATTCTGTAGCTTCATTTGCCATGTTAATTAGTTTCGATGGAGCTACATTGTCAAGGAACAAAATTTCATTTTGTTTCCATTGCAACGGCCGGAACTTTTCTTTTTCCTAGTAGACCAGACAAAATGTTGGTGGAATCCTAGGTTCCAATGACACATGCCAAAAAGCACTGAAACATTTCAGAATTCTGCAAAAAAGTGAGTTCTTTCAACACCCATTAGAAATATCATCACATGTTCATATATTCCCAAGTTCTCTTGACATTTTCATCATGCTCTGGCTGAACAAATAAAAGATAGATGGTGCCACTTATAGGGGGAAGGGAAGTTCCAAATAGTTCAGGGTAAGTTAGACGCATCCACCTGTGGCCTATGTGCGTGTTATGCTCAGATGTTCGGTTCCTCAATCTGCCTCTCTTTTTCTTTTTCTTTTTTGCGGTCAGGGAAGAATTGATGTAATATTGAGCTTATTGCCGAGCGGATGCACCAAAAAAAGGTTCAGCCAGACCCGTCAACGTGTTATTACTTGTTTTCAGCATATGTAAACCATGATTACATCAGCACAGCTATAGAAGCATAGCAAGTTCTGAGTATGCGGATGATTTCTGAGGAAGATAGCATCCTTGAAGAGAAGAGAACTGAATATGAGGAAAACTTCATCTTTTCTGAAGACATGGAAGCTGAGTCACGCATTCTAGAGCTTTTGAATGATTGTAATGAGAATCTTGGGCAGCCATGAGATCCCCTGTCCGAGTCCCCCTGTCCGAGCTCCCTGTATCACCCTTTTCGGCCATTGATCTCGCAAATCAACGGCTGAGATGGGCCGAGCATGTTTTGCTCCAAAACGACGTCGTTTTGAGAAAAAAGTGCTCGGCCCATCTTAGCCGTTGATTTGCGAAATCAATGGCCGAAAAGGGTGGGATAGGGAGCTCGGACAGGGGGACTCGGACAGGGGATCCGGTCTCAGAATCTAGCCGTTGCCCCCTTGTACCTAAGATGGTGTGCTATGCTGGGGTTCGGGATATCATGGCTTCCTAACCGAAGTCTATGGGCCAGGAGACTGTCAAGTAATTATGCCAATGCTGAAGGTGTCCCCGGATGAATTTAAAGGTGACGTGATTTTGTGGCTTAAACTTGGTTTGGAGTTCCCAAATGATTTTGTTGCCGGGTAAGGGCCATTTTTCAGAAAAGGGCATGGGGCCTAACTCCTTCCAATTTTGGTTAATCAGATAGTAACACAGGTCCTATAATAGAGACATAAAAGAACCATGCTAAATCCTAGGTTCTGTAAACCTCGTGCCAACAAAGCTAATTTTCCAGGAAATGAGAAGCTTAAATGCTTATTGGACAATTTCAATTATTCCTAGATTTCGTTAGTCTTAGATCTTACAGTATGGTGCAGGGAGACTAGCCTATCGACTTGGTAAAGATGGTGCTTTTGTAGGCTGTGGAGTGGTTCTTGTGGTCTATGTTGTAATTTTCTAGATTACATCTGAAGAGAGAACAGCTTCGTTCTAAAATGTTGTACTATTAAGAATGTCAGGCAGTTCAGTTTTGGTTTCTTTGCTTTCTCGTGTATGGTAATGAGAGGGAGGCATTTTACTTTAGTTCGGTTGCCATTTTACTTTAGTTTTAGTTTTGTTTTCTAATTATTACCCTATATATTTCTTTAATCATTACCTTATATCTCCAATTATTAATTTCATTTCTCTCTTTATCTCTCTCCAATCATTATCTCTCTCTTCAATCATTACCTTATTTCTCTCTCCACTCACTATTAAAACTAAACTAAACAAAAATGCCAACCAAACACAACCGTTACATGATTTGGTTTTTAATTTATTCTCAACTCTTTCTGGAGCCCTTTGGGAGGACGACTAGCCATGAATAACGTATTTAGTGGGAGGCCCTCTTAAGCGAGCAATGAAATCTCCTGTGGATATATTGTTTTATTCACAACACATTTCCTTCACTTTAGCAGTCTCTTGTTCATACATAACATTATACCGTCGTCCTTTTTGGAGTTTCGATTTTGGAGCTTCTTGTACAACTCTGGTGGCAGTCCTTACTAACCCACTGAATATGACTTATCAGCGGTTGCTGGTATCTGTGATTTACTTTACAGTTGTGAATTCAAAGTTGGCAGACCTTCAAGGGGTCCTTCTGCACTTACAAAGAGTAACAAAATTACCCACGATGATGATGGCCAATTGAAGTTTTCAGCCTCCAATTCTTGATAAGCATACGGGAGTCTATGAGATTCACAATGCATTACCAACATCAAATAATCCCCAGAACTGGGGGAAAAAAAACATATTGCAACACTAGTATGTTACGAATTTAGATTTCCAATATGAATGTCCTCAATAAGTATAGATGGTTAAATTCACAACCACTAACCACCCATCCACTGGTCTTTCCTATTTTCTATTGCTCGATGGAACACAGAAGGAAGAGAAATAGCAAAAAAAATGTATTTCCTTCAGTAATTTTTTCAACCAAGATAGGCTCCCCTGATGACCGTTGTCAGTGCTCCAATTTGTTAATCCGCTCATTTTCAGTTTAAAAAGATGCCTAAATATTCTCGGCTGGAGGCAACTCCGCAAGCTTTGGTGAAGTGCCAAGTACTCGTTCCATATCAAAACGAACCTCAATGTTGCGAATGCTGTATCCGACCACCATCAGCCAATAAAGGAGCTTTGCAAGTTCTGGCGCACTAGTTTCCGTCACGCTTGTCTGTAAATAACAGATACCAGGAATAAAAATGCCACAAATTCAGGAAATCCAATTTTCGAGAGCAAAAGTCCAGCCCAATGAGGGCGAAAAAACTATCACAATCATCTAACAAACCAAAAAGTTCAATGGAAAGGGCACTCCTTTGCAAGTTCTGGCGCACTAGTTTCCGTCACGCTTGTCTGTAAATAACAAATACCAGGAATAAAAATGCCACAAATTCAGGAAATCCAATTTTCGAGAGCAAAAGTCCAGCCCAATGAGGGCGAAAAAACTATCACAATCATCTAACAAACCAAAAAGTTCAATGGAAAGGGCACTCAAATGATGGATCTGATTGTCTTTGTTAAGCAAATCAAGCAGTTCAGAAACAGAGAACAAGTGACATTCATTAGTTTTCAGACATCTTTAGTTGCAATCTGCATGTTATGCGCCAAAAAAATTCTGCATGTTATGTGACATGTATGGTTTGATTTGATTGACAAGAAAATAAACATAATTCGATTAGTGCTTTCTATAGGTTGGTCTGACATTCACTATACTACTTGGAAGCCTTTGGTTGGGAGCACATGAAGCATGGATGGAAAATGGAAGTCAAAACTCGGTATAAGAAGGCATCAGATAAAGGCAGAGAAGAGCAAGACGACAACATAAATTAAACCTTCATTTGTCCAGCAGCCAAAAGACGTTTTATAAATGTGTTCATTGCTAGCACAACATCATCACCAGCAGTATTCGTTAATTCCTGCATAACATCGGTCAAGAAATTAAAATGCATATTAGACAATAATGGCTGACAAATAGTTCAGGTATGTAGTGGCCTAACATGGGGAACTGGGACGTACTTATGGCAGCATAGAAATTAATTAGAACATTATATAGGCATATCCATAAACAATGCCAGAGGCTTAATGCTAGAACTCACACTCCAGAGAAGGTAACAAGGTCTCACCTTCAGATTTTGGGGCTCAAGCGACTTGATAGTCCAGTAATTCATTTGGCCCATTTGCAGATTTTCTTCCTACTTGACGATTGAGTTCCTCAATTTCTGCTGCAAGTATCAATATATTTCACTGCATCTATTCTCTCAGCACCGGAAACGTTATTCCACCTTACAACTTCACCTGAGACCTTTTTTTGCGTACCCGGTGCATAATCTGGCACATCCTGTAGTCATAAGAGCCCGTTAAAAACCTCATCAGTTAAGATTTGGACAAGATATTGGATGGATGAGAATGTAGATAGCACCAACACGACACATAGAGGAAAAGTTGAAGGATATATAACCGCCTTTCATTTTATACTTGGATAATTCAACAAGACAATGGTTAGATACGAAATTAAAACCACTCCAATTTTTCATTAGATCCTTCACAAAAGTACTCCAACAAAAATGAAATGTTCCCAAGTGGTGGAATATCAGTCTATAAGATCAAGCAAAGGAACATAGTGTTTAAACGTCAATATCATAGGCCTATAGTAACAAGGGAAATTACTATCCTCAAGGGGCTGAATGGTTTGGCTAGCTGAGGGAGGGAAGTGAAGCTAGCAATTGAGTAGATTTACTATAGTACCTCAACCAGAGTTCTTCTAATTCTTAAGACATAAACAAGTACAATTTTAAAACTAAGTAGAGGACAATGAACGACTAACCTTCCTGAAAATTAAACTCCAAAATGATAAACGAAAAGAAATGTGTAAATGAATGGCACACCTTCTTCTCTTCAACCTCAGGAAGAGCAACTTGATCCAAACTCTGTTGCAATTCTAACCGACATTGTGCATTACTGAACATATATCCAGTCATCAAAACACTGTACATGAGCCGCGCAAGATTTTCTGCAACCTGAATGAATGCCAAAAATCCCACTCATAGCAAACCAAAATACTTAGGTACCAAGAAAAACAATTCATGCCAACTAAAATTCAATAAGCTAGAATGCCTAACTTTGGGGGAAATATGCCAGTCTTGGGAGATTGTATATACTTACAGTGGTCACTGTCACCGCAAAGAATTGAGGCAGTGTTCCAATCATATTCGTTACTGTTTGCCGCATAGCATCAACTACCTAAAAAAAAAAATTAAAAAGAAAAACTGTCACTACTAGGTCCTTCCATAAGGTTGCTAAATTAGTTCAGTGCAGCACTGTAAGGTATGAGACAGCCACAAGAAAGGTATAGTTTTGAAACCTGCTGGGGTGCCCATTTCACAAACAACTCCATGAACTCTGGCTGCACATTTTTCACATACTCCAACAGAATATCCTTCCTGCTCTTCTGCTATTTTCACAATTTGTAAAACGAATGTCAAACTTCCAACCAAGTACAACTCTAGCAATTAACCCACAGAATTACATGAGGAAATATCTTCTACTAGAATTGAGTGAACCCACAGAAGTAGGAACCCATAAAATAATATTTTAAGAAAAAGGAGAGGTTTTGATTCATCTTTATGGGATCTGAAATGGGCCCCACTAAAATTCAATAAATCATTAATATGATATTGAGTGTTTCATCCTCGAATTCTGAAGAAACCCTTGCCGGTATCGGATTGAGCTAACTTAAAACCTACACTTCTTTAGTGTATTGTTTGGTGGTATTTATGCCGGAAGCAACGCACAAAAAAGGATTGAAGCTGCAGAGATTAGCTCCATCCGATATCAGTAAGAGTTTGTTCAGAATTTGTAAGACAAAACACCCAACTTCGTATTAATGATTCATTGAATTTTAGTGGAGACCACTTCAGATCATCTTGATTCAAACCGCTCCTTATTCTTAAAATATTTTTTTATGGGTTCAAGAGAAAAGCAATGAGCAAATTTACTGCACAACTGAATTGAGTGAATTTTACTGCAGCCACTGTCCACAATAGCTCCTAGAAACTAGAAAGAAAGCTCGCTAGATGAACACGTTAACACAAATGAGTCTTCAAGATTCCAAAGCAAGGGAGTCAACTACTATTACAAGGGAATGCCTTTTGGTGTGAATGTCAGTCAACTGTTACAGTTACAATATGATATGACCATCTTTTCTATGCACACATACTTTAGAATCTAGATCAAGCTTTCTTCAGATTCTAAATTCTTCATTCCTCTTTAATGTCAACATTCATTCACCCTTTCTATTAATGGCTTACAGAGACCATTGGTATAATAATTCGGTCCATTGTGTAAGATATCTACAAGGCCACACTTTCAGTACAGAATGGCAAGGACAGTTAAAAAAAAATATCCCCATAAAAATTGGCAAGAACAAATCAAGATGATGTGTACAAGAAAGGACTGAGTGTAAGCAAAAGAGAGTTTTAGCCCAACTTCTAAGGCAATAATCTGTATGGGAGAAGTCAACCAAGATGGTTCCAATCTTCTGCAAAAGATGCCAATAAATTAAACAGTGTTCTGGATTAGGTGGAAGAAGCTAAAGGGACAAGGAGAACGGTGAAGCAAAATCCCATCACTCAAGTACCAAAGTAATGTGAAGTAGGTGGGCATGAGGAAAACCTCACTTCAGTAGCTAGGTTTTGGGGTTGAGTTCTACCCAACACCGTATAACAAGAATAAGAAATGATGGTCAATCTTTTCTCTAGAAACTGTAAACGTCCAAATTTGCCTCATTGGATGTTGTAACTTATTGATCGACACACAAAGGAAAGGATATACAACCTGAATTCCAAGAGACACGGCCTCTTCTATTGTTAATTTTGAGGCTGTCTCTGCAACTTGCTTGTACTTCTCTTCATATTTCTTACCAAGTAACTCGACCTGAGATATATGACCTGAGATATATGATTAACAAATGTTTCTTGGGTAAAATAAGGGAACCCAAACCACTGGCAAGAAATGAACACAACAACGTAGAGAATCTCTACAACCAAGTGAACACAGTTCAGTAAATCTAATATAACACCTCACGCTTATCTGCCATGGCCCTTTCTGTTATCTCACTGAGTCGGTTATCAAATCCGCTTTGGTATAGCACCTAGCATGAAAACAGAGAGAAACTCGTAACAAAAATGTAAAAGATGAAATACTTGAACAAAAAATTAGGCATCGTGAAGTTCAAGTTCCGGTATAATGTATATCTCTACAGTGTCATAAATTATGGACAAGTAGATATCTGTAACTCAGTAACTCATGCGATACTGAAGAACTACTCACCAGATCCTGCATTTTTGTCCGGTAGAACTCAATCTTTTCTCTAGAATCTAAAAGAACCTTATCCTTGTCTTCAACTTACAAGATCAAAAATATTGTCTATATCTTGGAATCCAGAAATTCAACAACCAACCAAAACAACCCTATTTTGAAAGAGTCGAAGTAAAATCTTGATATACTAACAGGCGGAAAATTGTACTCTCCTTTTCCAAAGTAAGAATAGAAAAATAAAATGAAACAGCCAAAGCCAACACATGATACATTCTCTAAATCCAGAAATTCAACAACCAACCAAAACAAATCCTTTCTAAATAGAATCCAAGAGATTGACCATGAGATCAAAAATAAACAAACAAAAAGTTCTAAATTGAATGTAAGAGATATATTGCAAAATTTCTTTTATCTTCTCTTTCAGGGCAGCGGGTGGAGTTAATAGGTTGAAAGGGAATAATCAGCCATATATTTAACTTCTGGATGATGCTTCTTAAAGCAGGGGGTGACTGGTACCAAACCGAGCATCGGCTACATGAATCCTTTTCCTCCATTGAGCTCTGTCAAGGGCCACTTGTTCACAATTCGGTCCATTGTGTAAGATATCTACAAGGCCACACTTTCAGTACAGAATGGCAAGGACAGTTAAAAAACAATATCCCCATAAAAATTGGCAAGAACAAATCAAGATGATGACGTGTACAAGAAAGGACTGAGTGTAAGCAAAAGAGAGTTTCAGCCCAACTTCTAAGGCAATAATATGTATGGGAGAAGTCAACCAAGATGGTTCCAATCTTCTGCAAAAGATGCCAATAAATTAAACAGTGTTCTGGATCAAGTGGAAGAAGCTAAAGGGACAAAGAGAACGGTGAAGCAAAATCCCATCACTCAAGTACCAAAGTAATGTGAAGTAGGTGGGCATGTCACTTCAGTAGCTAGGTTTTGGGGTTGAGTTCTACCCAACACCATATAACTTATTGATCGACACACAAAGGAAAGGATATACAACCTGAATTTCACAAGACACGGCCTCTTCTATTGTTAATTTTGAGGCTATCTCTGCAACCTTACTTCTCTTCATATTTCTACCAAGTAACTCGACCTGAAATATATGATTAACAAATGTTTCTTGGGTAAAATAAGGAAATGAGAACAAAGTTCTCTCTTTTTTCCCCTCTTCTCTCGAAATCTCACAAATATCAATAAGGTTCGGCTCAATTCGGTTCGTTTACACCCTTATCTCACACACACTTTTCTCTCTTTATTTTCAGACCCTAACATAAGAACGCAACAAGAATGGGCGACAAAAGACCCCAGCGTTTGGTTTCACGTACCATAGAGGTAGAAGAACAGCCGAAGAAGAAGCAGAAGGCCGAGGAAGGGAAGGCCATGCCGTTCGGCGCTGGGAAACAGCTGGTCGTTGGAGGAAATTTCCATTATCAAGCTTTCGAGCTCAAAGGCGCTATATACTACCGCATGAGCATCTCTTACCCTATCAAAATGATTATATTATTCTACCACACAAAATATTATTAAAATTATAATTTTATAGTTAAATTTCAATATTTTTATTGTAGCACATAATTACAGAATAGAGTAGTTGTGCATATTAAGTAGGAGTAAAAGTCATTATTATGACTCTAGAAGGTTAAGATCAAAATTTACACCCCAAAAAAGGTTAAGATCAGATGTGCACACCAACAAGAACAAAACAACTTTAAAGGTACCAATTGCAGCTCGAATCGTAAGTCTCTCAACCGTTTTTTTGGTGTAAGTTCCCGTATAGGCAAAGAATTGGTGTAAATTCCCGTATAGGCAAGGAACGATTTCCTGTTGTCATTGGAACGAGTTTCTTTCGACGGGAAACGCGTTCCCGTCGAAGAAATGTGGGCATAATTGAAGGTCCTGCAACAAAGGTCTTGAACCATATTTCTTCATTACTTTTTGGCTTATCCATTGCGGTACTTTATGTGTTTTTTGTGCAGGGATATTATGTAAAAGTAGTTCCCAAAGACAAGGACGAGGAGCGTTATGTTGCATTCATTAAGGTAATAACTCTCCTCGAAGAGTTTCCCAATTGTATTTGTGGTTAAGAAATTTTGGTTTTGTGATCACAACTTTCATTTATATACAAAGAATTGGTTTCTATAGGGAAAATTATAGTTTTCTTAATAAGAACATTCTCACATCACCTTTCTCATTCGTTTGAGTTGGATTCAAAATGGGAAATAATGAAAGACGAACTATTTTCTTTCTAACAAACACACCTTGTCAAGTTACTGCATGCCTCCAAATGTTCAAGTTTGTTTTGATCTCAAGGAACTGGATTTTCTTGGGTTGGGATAAAAAGCACCCAACAGGAAGAAAATACGTGTTCAGCTGGGATGTCAACGCAGTCCAAGCTATAGACTAATTCTCTCTCACCAATCCCCTTCCAGAAGCCCAAATCGTAACATTTGTAGAACCTCTGTACAGTTACCACCATGGATCCATCTAATTCTTGCCAGATATCCTATAAACAGGGGAAAAACAAATAAATGTTACGACTTATATGTTTTTCCCCTGTTTATAGGATATCTGGCAAGAATTAGATGGATCCATGGTGGTAACTGTACAGAGGTTCTACAAATGTTACGACTTGGGCTTCTGGAAGGGAATTGGTGAGAGAGAATTAGTCTATAGCTTGGACTGCGTTGACATCCCAGCTGAACACGTATTTTCCTCCTGTTGGGTGCTTTTTATCCCAACCCAAGAAAATCCAGTTCCTTGAGATCAAAACAAACTTGAACATTTGGAGGCATGCAGTAACTTGACAAGGTGTGTTAGAAAGAAAATAGTTCGTCTTTCATTATTTCCCATTTTGAATCCAACTCAAACGAATGAGAAAGGTGATGTGAGAATGTTCTTATTAAGAAAACTATAATTCTTAGGCCCTATAGAAACCAATTCTTTGTATATAAATGAAAGTTATGAAACATCCAGCTCATGTGATCACAAAACCAAAATTTCTTAGCCACAAATACAATTGGGAAACTCTTCGAGGAGAGTTATTACCTTAATGAATACAACATAACGCTCCTCGTCCTTGTCTTTGGGAACTACTTTTACATAATATCCCTGCACAAAAAACACATAAAGTACCGCAATGGATAAGCCAAAAAGCATGAAGAAATATGGTTCAAGACCTTTGTTGCAGGAACCTTCAATTATGCCCACATTTCTTCGACGGGAACGCGTTTCCCGTCGAAAGAAACTCCAAGAAACTCGTTCCAATGACAACAGGAAATCGTTCCTTGCCTATACGGGAACTTACACCCAAAAAACAGTTGAGAGACTTACGATTCGAGCTGCAATTGGTACCTTTAAAGTTGTTTTGTTCTTGTTGGTGTGCACATCTGATCTTAACCTTTTTTGGGGGGTAAATTCTGATCTTAACCTTCTAGAGTCATAATAATGACTTTAACTTTTACTCCTACTTAATATGCACAACTACTCTATTCTGTAATTATGTGCTACAATAAAAATATTGAAATTTAACTATAAACTCATAATTTTAATAATATTTTGTGTGGTAGAATAATATAATCATTTTGACAGGGCAAGAGAGATGCTCACGCGGTAGTATATAGCGCCTTCGAGCTCGAAAGCTTGATAATGGAAATTTCCTCCAACGACCAGCTGTTTCCCAGCGCCGAACGGCATGGCCTTCCCCTCCTCGGCCTTCTGCTTCTTCTTCGGCTGTTCTTCTACCTCTATGATACGTGAAACCAAACGCTGGGGTCTTTTGTCGCCCATTCTTGTCGCATTCTTATGTTAGGGTCTGAAAATAAAGAGAGAGAAAAGTGTATGTGAGATAGGGGTGTAAACGAACCGAATTGAGCCGAACCTTATTGATATTTGTGAGATTTCGAGAGAAGAGGGAAAAAGAGAGAGAACTTTGTTCTATCTAATCCGTTGTTTTGCTAGAAAATTAGGGGTGTGGACGGGTCGGGTTTGGCCCGGACCCGTCACCCGATGAGTCGGGTTGGGAATTTTCAGGGCCCAAATCGACCCGTGTAACTGGAATAACCGTCCGGAAAACCGATTCTTTTCATCGGGGCGGGTCGGTCGGGTTCGTCGGGTAAAGGCAGAAGGCGCAAAACAAAATGCAAAAGTGCAGAACGGATGAAATTGTAGAAAATTTACCAATTGCGAGATGGAGTCGTGGATGCAAGGAGTTTGGATGCTGGACGGTGTGTGTCTGAGCGAGAGAGAGACGATGTACTGGATCACTGGACGGCTCATGGCGGCGACATCACATCTGGAGTGGAGTGGAGGAGCGTGGGGGCGACATCAGATCTGGCGAGAGAAAGCTAGACAGAGGACGAGAGAGAGAGCTAGAGCGAGCAAGAGAGGTCACCGGACATTTCTCAGATCTGGAATGACGAGGCTGCGTGGCTTTTGGGCCTGAAGTTTTACTTTTTACATTTTATACCTAGGGCAAGCTGCAAGGGTATGTATATATGTAATATGGTCGGGCGGGTCGGACCCGACGGGTCCGTTTGGCAAGGATCCGAACCCCGAACCGAGACCCCATTTTTTACCAGATCCCAACCCGTAACCGTCCGATATACCTGTTTGAAACCGACCAAGACCCTTCTGGTCGGGCAGGGACCGCGGGTCCGCGGTTTTTTTTTTTTGCACAGGCCTAATACCAACATAAACCAAATGCTGTTTAGGTTAGAGCGGACAACATAACGCGAGAAATCAGCGATCTTCCTGATTCCATCTTCATCCTCACAAAACCCTAACTGAAATATTGAAATACATACAGCTTCATCCTCACAAAACCCTAACCGGAATATTGAAATACATAATATTGAAATACATACAGCTCCATCCTCACAAAACCGTAACCGGAATATTGAAATACATACAGCTTCATCCTCACAAAACCCTAACCGAAATATTGAAATACAGTGAAACTATGAAAATACGACTAGGGATGGCATTCGGGCATTCGGAGCGGAAATTGGGTTTTCCGTCCCCGATCCCCGAAGTTCCGCCCATATCCGCCCCGATCCCCAAACGGGGAGGGAAGAATGAAACCATTTCCGAGCCGTTCGGTTTTCGGGTAATCCCCGAACCGAACGGATACCCGATAAGTATTCTGATCCAAACAAAGAAAGAAAAAAAACTGAGTCAAAACCGACTATCACTCAATTTTTGATCGAACCACAGACGAAAAATCAAATGGTACAAATTGAATATATACAGGAGTAATAAACCAAAAACAGATCTGAACGAATAAACCAAAAACAGATCTGATCAGAGAAAGCACGTCGTTGCCGGAGATGAGAGAGAGCAAGTCGTCACCGGAGATAAGAGATATAGATGTCGAACGGAGAAGAGGAGGGGGTTGCGGCGTGCGTGTGAAGGGGAAACTGATTCGCCGGAGATGAGAGAGAGAGAGAGACTTACGGCAGAGAGAGTGAGACTTACGGCAGAGAGAGTGAGATCGACGATGAACGGCGGAGGGCTGTGACGATGGACGTCGGAGGGCTGTGACGATGGACGGCGGAGGGGTGAGGCCGCCTAGCCGTGAGGGGTTGCAGAGGAGATCAGGAGAGGAGGGGGTGGGTTTGAGAGGTTTTGGCTCCGTGGAGTGGGATTAATGGGAGTGAACCCTAAATGGCAGAAACATCACATATATACAGTTAGCTTCAAGTCAGGACTCCCGGATGGGAGCTTACATCCGAACTTCGCGTCTAAGCCGTTGGATCTAATCCAACGGCTGGGGAAATAAAAAGGAACTCGCGGGTCTCTAAAGGGGGATGGGTCGGGTATTTCGGACAAATCCCCCACGCGGATCCACCCCTGTCCTATTCCCGTTTCTGCAAACGCGTAGAGAGAGAGAGAGAGAATAGGCGATCGCAGAAGAACGAGAACGACAACCAACGAACTACGACCACTCGAGGTACCTTCTCTCTCTCTAGATCTCTCGATCGATTTCCAGAGATTAGGGCTTTTTGGACTTTTTCTGTTTTGAACCCAAAATAGAAGATCGAATATCTCTCTTAATCTCGATTAGGGCTTTAGGATTTTTTCTGTTTCGAACCCAAAATAGAAGATCGAATATATCTCTCTCTCAATCTGGTTAGGGTTCAAGACCCGATTAGAGTTTTACTAGTTTTAACTCTTGCTCTCTGTGTGAATATCATAGGGATTTTTTTGGAAACTCAGAGAAGAAAATGCCCACACAAGACCGACGACGACGACGATTACCCACGACAAGGAAGGACGACGAGTCGACGAAGACTCCCGACAAACAAGGTATATCTCGTGTGTGAATCCCAGGAATCTCGAAAACAAAAATTAGGGCTTTTTTGATGGAATGCAAAATTAGGTCTTTTTTTGATTGAATGTGAAATTAGGAGAGGTGGGAAAATATTGCGTTAGACTTTTCCTTCGTCATCTTGATATGTTAGTGTGATTGACCTAATGCAATGGAATACTCCTATAAAAGAGGTGGGATGCCTCTCAATAAAATCTTTTCTTGAAAGTTGTGGTTACTTTTTTATTTCTAACAATGTTCAATGGCCAAAATGATGTAAATTTGCTCCTAGTTGAGAGATGTGAACTTCATGTGTTAGCTTCTTAGCTGGTTGAGCAGTACTCAAATGTGAGAATGGCAATGCCAAAACCTTCGATGGAAAACATTGCTAGCAATCCTGCAGCCTCTTGATTTTAGAACTCTATCTATAAAATGAGGTCATACTGTTTGGGAATAAGGTTTGTTGAAGTAAAATTTACCTTGAATCCCATCTTAGCAAGTATATAAGATCTTAATACATCTATCGCTATTTTCTTAGAACTGCAGTCTGGTCTGAATCCCATGTTGTAATTGTTCATTGGGTCACTGATATGGAAGTTGCTTCTTGTTTATTCAGTGTAACCAAAAGAATTACATAAAAAAAAAATACAAACTGTAGTCTGTTATGAATCTGCTGTAATTAGAACTATCCTTGGAATTTTTGTCTAGGGAAATTCTTTAATCTTCCAAACTGCGTATGTATGGTAGAGATGTCTTTTTCTTCCTCCCATTTGTATAAACTATAAGGTAATATGCTCCTTTTTTTTTTGTTATTATTATTTATTCCATGCATTTGTGACTAATGTCATTTTTTTAAAAATTATCCAGCTACCTAGTGCATGTGGTTTCTTCTATTGGATTGACCCTGAAAGGAACATGGAAAAAGATATGTTGGAAGCTGACAACAAGAATATGCGAAGGAAAATTTCAGACTTGACCAAGGGGGTGGAAGAAATTACAAGAGAGAATAAAGTGTTGACATAAAAGAACAAGAAGCTGACAAAAATTACAAGAAGCTGAAGCTCAAGTGTTTGACTACTAAATGAAATGCTTGATTATATTAGTTTTATGCATTCTTGTGTGGTTCATGAAAAACGTTGTAGCTCTTCCGAACATGAGGAACGTGAAATACCTACCGGAGTTGATATGAAATACGTTGTAACTGTTCCCTTGCTATTTTGTTGTATGACTAACTCAACTGTACTGACATTATGTTAAATTTTGGTCTTTCTTTTGTTGTAACTGTTCCCTTGCTATTTCAGCACTATTTTCTTGTTTACTGCTAGTGTTCATTGGGCAGCCATTTTTTGGCTCCATTTTTTCATCAAACCACTGTATTTTCTGTAGTCTTTACTCGCAAAAAACTTAAGAGCAAGTACTCTCTCTTCTCTGCTGCAAGCTTATGTTAACATTCATAGCAAAAAATGAGAATAGCCAAAAAAGCATGAAACCAGATTTCAAGTTTTGAGACTTAACAGTACTTTACTAGCTCATATGTCCTCTGTCATTACATGTTCCAAATTAAGTCAATACATGTTCCAAATTAACAAATAAACAGAAATCGCAATAGCCACAAAATCCCAAACCAAAGTGACATAAAACTATTTTTCCCTTTTGGCCATCATTTTGTGCTTTGAGTCCATCAACTTCTTCTCATCGATAGGTGACAAAATGGTCTTTGAGCTTTGAGTCCATCGGTAACTGGTCTTGTGACTCCAAATGCTCGTCCAAGGGCTTGCTTTGAAGGGACAAAGACATAGGGCACATTCTGCCAAATTCAAAAGTAAACTTCTATTTGAAAGGTAATTGTTGTGAATCAAACCATAACTAATTATTCTGCCATAGCACCTCTACCAAGTGGGAGAAAAAAGCTACAGAATCCAACAAATCAAAAAATTTCAAAGCACAAAATAGGTGACAAAATGGTCATTCAAGAATTAACATAGTTAAAGGGGAAAAGGAGGCTCATCCATGCCCAATCCCAATGAACAAACCTTAGAGTTGTGACCTTATTTCTATTCAATTATAGTTCACTACTCAAAGACAAACCACATCAAACATTCAACTAGTGCAGCCACCAATACACAAAATAAGAGGCTATGTCACAAGACAATCAAGAAAGCATTCAAACTTAATGTGAGTTAGTGAACTCTGAAATGTGAGTTGGCATCTCAACTGTAATGTGAGGTACTGCAATTTACATCAAACTGAACATAACGTAATCAGGGGCATACCACCAAATAGCATTGGAGAATGTTAGTCTCCACATCAAATAAGCCATTTCTGTTTCATGAAGCATCAGCCAAAAGTTTCCCCAGTTGAGGTTTGAATCTAACCTGTCTCGTATGCATTAGTTTTGAGGGAAGACATTGGCAAAGCTTAATAGAGAAACCCAAAATACTAACACGCACATATATCCAAATCGAAAATTGAACCCTAAAATCCCCTAATTTTTGTTTCGAAATTTCTGCCCCAAATTCTGCAATCCTAATCCTAATCTCTGGTTCCAAATTCAAGAGAAAAAAAAAATTCAGTAAAAACATCGGTAAAGCCCTTATCTCAAACACTTTGTTGTGTCGGGCTGGAACTTTCACTTCAATATCTTGTCTTTTACTTATCTTCTCCGTTTCCACCGTAGTCTTTCTTCCAATCCATGATCCAAACACAAACTAAGCATCCACTGGAAAAAAAATTTGAAAAACGCGAAGGTTTTTTTGTTTGTTTGAGACAGGGAAATAGAAGAAATAGGTACATAACAAGACTACATAGAAGATCAAGAATGTTCGATTTCACTGAAACCCTAATAATCGATCTCGAGAGAGAGAGACCTTGTTCAATCGTCGTCTTCATCTTCGATCGCCCTCTTCATCTTCGTCGATCTGGTGCAAGTGCAAAACAAAAACAAAATCAAAATCAAAAAAGCCCAAATCTCTGGAAATCAATCGAGAGAAAAAGATCTCGAGTTCGATCGAGAGAGAGAGAGAGAGAGATTACGAGTGGCCGTTTGTCGTTCTTCATCGATCGTTCGTCGTTCTTCTTCGCGAGTTCGTCTGGAAATCGCCCTCTCTCTCTCTCTCTCTCTCTCTCTTTACGCGTCTGCTGAGAGGAAAATGGGGAAGGGGTGGATCCGCGTGGATTTTGTTATGACCCGTTACCCGTCCGAAATACCCGACCCTTCACCTTGGTTAGACCCGCGAGATGGCTTTTTAATTCCACGTTAGAGGTGCGGACCAAGTCTAAAATCCGGACCTCCTGACCAGAAGCAAACTGTAGCACATATATATATATCTTGGGTATTTTCGTAATTTACATATTTCGGTTCAGTTCGGGTACGGTTCGGTTCGGGGATCGGTTCGGGTAGCAGACAAACCATACCCGAACCAAACCCGAACGGATATTTCTTACCCTCCACCATACCCGTACCCCGCGGGGAAAATTTCGGTTATATTTCGGGGAAAAACTTCGGTTACGATTCGGGTACCCATCGGTTCGGTTCAAATTGCCATCCCCAAATACGACTTCTGGAATCGAGAGCTTACTTAAAAAAGATGCTGATTAGGGCGGGAGGAAGCAGTGATTGTTGTTGGGTCGTTGTTTGGAGGAAGCATATGTAGGCGGAGATCGGCAATTAGCCCGGCACGGGGAGAGCGGCGGCGGCAGCTGAGCTGCGTGAGGGTAGGCGACAGAGGCGAAGCTAGGTGATTGGGAGTGGCCGTATTCGCAGAGAGAGAGAGAGAGAGGGGGGTTTAGAAATCTCTCGGAATTCCAAAATAGATGGGGGAATGTGAGATTAGAAAATGGTCAAAAAAAATTAAGTATTTACAAAAATGCCATCGCAGAATGGAGAACAAAAATTTATGCGAGAGAGAAATAAATTTGGAGCATTGGTTATCTTTTAAATTTAAACACAACTTTGTTTTGTTTTATTATTAGTGCATGTCTATGCCTGAAGGCACCGCTCGAGCAATCAATTATGTGCACACATACAGTATCTTAACCCCTGACCAACAATTTAAACTTTTCGAAAAACAATTCCATTAAGTTTTAGAAAATCTAAACACCCAATCGACGTAGTATGATAGAAAAAATTTAACATAGTAGAAATCATCATCCATGGGATAAGAAAACCCTCGGTTTAGAGATGAAATACCAATCAAACCCAGCAACTCTCAATTAACGTTTCATAAACTCTAAACGCCCAATTAACAAAGTATGCCCAAAAAAGTAGGAAGAAAATTCTAGTAATTGTCCGTGCCTGAAAACAAGACGCAATATAAACAAAGTATCATTCCCTGATAAATATACTCACCCGCACACCCAACTTCTCCCAAACTCTATTTTTTCAATGAAGTCAAGTAAGGTCGATCTAATAAATTCCATAAAGCTAATTAAAGAAAAATACAATATACAGAAAATGAAACCAATGCAATCCATAATCTGATTGTGTGCAAGGAAAAAGGGTGCGTCGTTACAACAACTATTTTTCTTTCTGTAAAAATCTCATCTACAACAACTCTTTTTATGGAAAAGTGGTATGTTACCCCGTAATTAAGGGGTGTTTTACTTACTACTCCCTCCGTCTCAATTTAAATGCTCCTTATGTAAAGTTGTAGTATTATTTTGACTTTCTTGAAAGTTTTTTGAACCGTTTAAAAGTAGTCATTGAAATCTTTTTTGAACGATGAAAAAAAAGTTAAAAATTAATTCCGAAAGTACTATTTTTTGAGGTCAAAATGATACTTATCAGTACTTTATTCCCAAAGTTTCGAATTTTAAAATGCTATTGAAATTTAAAATTTACTCATCAGTTATGGAAAAGGTAGGCATGCAAAAGAAAAAGGTGATTAAAGCCGCTAGATCGGAGAGAGAGAGAGTGAGAGAGATTAGATCGGACTTCCCATAATCGGAGAGAGAGTGATTTCCAATTAGATCATACCACTTTGATCATCATAATCGTATTTTAATACGAAAACCGAGCTCATAAAATGGGGATCGGAGAGATTTCCGTATTTTAGATCATCATAATTGTATGAAAGACATTATTATACGGGGAGAGAGTGTTTGAAAATCAGATTTCCAAATTAGGCATGGAAATATGTGATTGAGAATGCTCAAAAAATATGTATTTACGGACATGCCAACAAAGTGGAGGGTGGAGATTTATGTAGGGAGTAAGTTAGGACCGGGTTGGGCCCCCGTCCGTTTCCTTTTCTCCTGTTTGTTGTTCCGGTGGTTGGGCCTTTTGTGGCGGCTCCCCGTCCTCAGTTCGGCGTCCCTGGGTCGGACCAAAGCAGGATAGGTGACTAGTGGTGGTTGTTGGAAAAATTGTAATACAATCGGCAAATTCTAGAAGACGAATTCCATTTCAATACAGGGACAAAATACAGATTACAAGTAGCATGAACAGAACATGAAAAAACAGAAACATGAACAACAAACCGAGCACTGATTCAGTTTCCTTAAAACAGATTCACCGTCTCACCGTTGGGTGTTGGAGGTTGACCGGCGTCTGTCTCCCAGGATAGAACGGTTAGACCACGGCTATCGGAACACCACCGGAAAGCCGCCTTGGCGAACTGAAAGATGCGTCTGACTCTCTCTCACTCAAGAACGAATTCTGAATATGCTGGAGTATTTTTTGATTTCTGCCATAAACCATACTTTTATGGGGCAATAACTTGCTGAAAACTGCTGGAATTTGAAGGAGGTCGTCCAGGTACAATGAACCCGAGGTCGGGACCATTTGGTAGCTCAATGATCCTCCGTGTGTCCCAATTTCCATTCACAAATCAGGAAATTTCCAACAGTCCCCCACATGAATGGAATTGGCAGAGATCTGACGCATAATACAAAGCTGACCCGGAGAGAGAGCACAACGGATAATCCCTGCATAGGATAGGTAGCTTTTGGCCTTGAACCTTCCCTCGTGAAAGCCCATCGGGTTTACTGGCTGTCCAGTGAACGTGATGTCTTGAACTGTCCTGCCATTGGTGTAAACCGAGTCAACAAACTTCACACAGGAACTTCTCCTAACGCAGTTCAGTTCTCACTGTTGGGTTCATTTTGGCCATGACACCCCCGCCTGGTTCTGCAAGCATTTTCTCGAGAATTTTGCCTTTCTAAATTCTCAAAGAAGCGGCCCCACTTCATACTCACATAGGTGACCTTCTTATAAAAGAGTATCCTGCTATACCCCGCCTGGTATTCCAATTTCCAGCGCATAAGAGTCATTAAGAGCCATGCTCAACCTTTTCCCATTGCAGGCCTCACTGTTTCACACCATAGGAATGGGTAGGAGAGCTCGTCTCCCCAGTGATCATTCTCTGTCACTCGCAATTAGGTTGTCCCATTGAACCCAGATCTTGGGATCTCCAGTCAGCTAGGTTGGGTTTTCCTTCACGGTAACGTGAGCGTAGTAGGCTTAAGCCCCATTCCCATCGATGCCGACTTAACTAACTCTCTATTTAACCCTTTGGTTAGCGGATCTGAAATGTTGTCCTTTGACTTGACATAGTCAATAGTGACAACCCCACTAGAGAGCAGTTGTCTAATGGAATTATGTCTTCGACGAATATGTCTAGACTTACCATTGTACATATTACTCCGTGCCCTTCCAATCGCAGATTGACTGTCACAATGTACACAGATTGCTGGCACGGGTTTTGGCCACCTTGGAATATCTTCTACGAAATGGCGTAGCCATTCTGCCTCTTCAGTTGCTTTATCAAGAGCTATAAACTCTGATTCCATCATAGAGCGTGCGATGCACGTCTGTTTCGAAGATTTCCAAGACACTGCTGCACCACCCAAAATAAAGACATATCCACTTGTGGATTTGGAGTCTTTTATGTCTGATATCCAGTTCGCATCAGAGTACCCTTCAAGTACCGCCGGATATCTGGTATAGTGCAGTCCCAAATCACGAGTATACCTCAAGTAGCGAAGTACTCTGACTATCGCCTTCCAGTGACTATGCCCTGGATTACTCGTGTACCTACTCAGTCTGCTAACTGAATAAGCTATGTCAGGCCTTGTACAACTCATCAAGTACATCAAACTCCCAATTATCCGAGAATACTCTAGTTGAGCGATTCCTTCCCCCACATTCTTGGATAAATGGAGATGTACATCCACAGGAGTATTCGCTATCTCCTTATCAGACTTGTTGAATCTCTCAAGAATCTTATCAATGTAATGTGATTGAGACAAAGCAAGTCCGTCAGATGTCCTGGTGATCTTGACACCCAGTATCACATCTGCTAGGCCCATATCTTTCATGTCGAACTTTGAATTCAACATCTTTTTAGTAGATTTGATAACTTTATCATTGCT